>QEPC01010034.1:11009094-11095388 GCA_003113815.1 Sphenodon punctatus | reverse complement strand
CTCAGATTGTAAGCCCTAGGGGCAGGGACCGTGTCTATTTTATTACTTTGTAAAGTGCCATGTACACTGCTGGCGCTATATAAATGTTTGTTAATAATAATAATAATAATAATAATAATGGGATTGGGGGGGCTGTATTTTAAATGTTTTTATACTGTATTTTATATTTTATTTGGTAAGCTGCCCTGAGCCTTTGGGGAAGGGCAGTATATATACACACACCCACCATCAGATTGGCACCACCAGATGGTCCCCCACTTCCATCCTGGGGCAAGCAGCTGCTACACAACCCCACCCAGGCTAATGTGGGCTAATGGGCTGCCTCCCATCTGGTTGGCCCGTGCAGCACTGCTGT
Source organism: Sphenodon punctatus (assembly GCA_003113815.1). NCBI lineage: Eukaryota > Metazoa > Chordata > Lepidosauria > Sphenodontia > Sphenodontidae > Sphenodon > Sphenodon punctatus. Next base: position 11,095,033 of record QEPC01010034.1, on the reverse strand, counting down.
GAGGTGAGGTCCAAGGATTTGGCCCAGAGGAGCACGCTCTCTGAGCCTGCCAAAAAGCTGATCGGCGGGGGAGAAGGGGTAGAGGAGCATGCTCAGTTCACCCCAGCCGCCAAACAGCCGACTGGAGGGGCCTGGAGAATTGCACTCATCCTGGTCGCCAAGCAGCTTTTTGGCAGCCAGGGTGAGCACAGTTCTCCAACCACCCCGATCAGCTTTTTGGGCAGCAGCTCCTCCCAGGGACCCAATCCTGCTGTGTAGCAGGCTTCTAGGAATCCTGTCCTATGTGGACAGCTCCTCAGCCCGCACCAGGGTGTTGCGGGACTTGTGGCAGTGGCCCAACTGCCCAGTTTCGCCACAAGGGGCAGATCATTTGGACTGCTCTCCCCGCCAGTCCAAAGTGTAGTGGCTCCATTTGCCCTCCCTGGGGCGAGCGGGGGATCCGGCCAGACCTGCCTCATGTGGCTTAAACCGAGTGACGTTATATGACATGCCCATGGTCAAACAGTGAATTGGTGATTCAGTTTGAATTTAAAATACATCTTTTTTTCCCCATGGAGTTCAGTTTTGCCCTAACTAATAGGCTTCAGAGCTTGATATTTATTCTACAAATATGAACAGTGAATATTTGGCAACCACAAACCTCGACTAATGATTAATGGTGAAGTTAAGCTTCAAGACTGATTTACTGTCTCACTAAGAACCTTTTCTATGTTATTAGTTTAACAGAGAAGCTAGACTATCATTACAAGGTAATATTGTTAAGTAACTTAGTCTATTATACCAATATGTTGATCGAACTGATGCACCTAGTCTCTCTTACACACCCACCTTCCCTTGAATGGAAGCTAAGCATCTTAAGTTTCAATTCAGGATGTAAAAATTACTTTCTGATATATTTGCTAAGTCTAGGAATGTCAGTCACACTAAGAATGCAAACTTGCCCGTCAGCTGCAAAGGAGTTAATCTTGACCTTTCTACAGAAGGGATAGTGCACTCACAGAAAGTTAATGATGCAATGATGCTGACTCAGGTGCATCTATCTGCCGGCAGTGAGGAAACCTACAGTCTCTTCCAGCCCCCATCCTCTTTTGACAGATGCTGCTGTGAAGAGCAGAAATGAGATGGGGCAAGGACAAATATCATGCAACATTAGATAATTCCAAGCCCCAAACAAATTTGTTTAAACATTTGGTTGTTAGCTGAATCTTCCACTACATCTTATCAAGAATAATGAAATGTGTATTTTTCCCCCAGAACTTGACCTTGACCCAGAAAAAAAAATCTAAAACCAGTACGCTAAAAATATAAATATAATCTTTTCAAAAGAGACGTCTTATGTTTTTATATACACGTATGCACACGCACACACACACACCCCTACAAGGTACAAGCTCATTAGCCTCAAATGCCCTAGGCTCTGCTTACCTGAAGGAGGACGTCACCCCCTGGGTGGCCCCTGTGGTCATCCCGGAGCACCCACCTGGAGGTCCCACGCTATCAGCGGGTCTGAACAGACAGGCAGGGGTTCTTGGCGGCCGCACGGTCACTCTGGAATGCCCTCTCGGCAGAGATCCGCCTCAGTCCACATCGCCTTGCATTCTGATGAAGCTGTAAGACCTGGCTGTTCCGTCAAGCATTTGGCGGCAGGTATGGGGAAGTCATGCAGGTCACTGTGAATTTTATGTATGTAGCTATGGTTTTATATTTGTATTGATAATGTATTTTTAAATTTAATTGTGAGCCACCCTGAGTCACCTTGAGCGAGAGGGGCGAGGTAAAAATATATATAAATAAAATAAAGTAAATAAAAATAAATGTTGGTTCACATTAACATATGAACATACCATAAATCAATGTTAATCCCCTATCCTACTGAACTAAATATCAGAGTCAGCTTTTGTCAGGTTTCTCTCATGGAAGGCCATGTGATATCCGGCAATGGAAATCACACTGTGTTGTCTCCGCTCCTGTGGTTCTACAGTATGATCAAAAGGGAAAAGATCGTGAACAGATCTCCCTTCAAAGGCTTATGGTCAACATGTGGCCCTTTTCTCCATATGTTTTTTTTTGGTCCGATTTAAAGCCTGAGTTGTACTTTGTATTCATACTGCACGAGAAGAGATTCTGCTCTAGGATGCCCTTGAAGCATTTACGTTGACGGACCTTCATTCACTAAGTTTCAGTGCATCACTGAGGCTTTTTGTGGGCCTATCGCTACGAATTATAATACCATGGCATGTCCCTCCAAGCTTTAATAATCATCAGACATCAGTGCTGTCTGGTTTGGGTTTTCCAAGGTTTGTAGTATTTGGTATTTTATCCTCACATCCTTTTATTGTCTTCAGACTATGTAGAAGGCAGTGCATATGAAATCTGTATGAAAATCATATTTTACATGCCCAATGACCTTTACCTGTATAAACCCCACTGCAGTCACAGAAAGAGGTGGAATCAGGTTTTTCATGAGAATCTCCTGGTGTCAGGCCCTGGGGCCTGAGGAGATGGAGGGGCACGGGAATACGAACCCGGCCTGCCCAAACGCCACAGGCAGCACCCGACAGACAGCAGGGGAGGGCCAGAAAGGCGCCTGCCCCACAGACCCTGCAGACTAGCAGGGAGCCCGATCCCCTTGGGGTTCCCCCTAGCGGGGAAAACGGGCCACTGCCCGTAGAGACAAGAGCTACGCCGCAGGGGACGCAGGCCACGCCCCCAGCCTCGCCAGAACGTCCCAACGCCGCTCAGGAAAGGCCGGCCTCGCCCGGCACGGCGGCGCACCAAGTAACCACGCCCCCGCAGCCGCCGCCCCGACGTTCGGCGCGCCTGCGGCAGAAGCACGCTGCATTCTCTGCATATAAGGAAGCCGGGCAGGGAAGCTCATTGCTGGTGAACAGAGCTTGCCCTGCGAGACCGGCCCCTTGAGTGTCTGACTCAGAGTGCATCCCTGGCCTGAAAGTGCGATTCCAAGCGAGAGAGAGAGAGAGACTGAGAGCGAGTGTTACGAGTGCGAGGAGGAGCGAGTGGTTCTGGAGCGACAGCGTGAGTGCGTGGGCGTGTCCCTAACCCCCACTGTGTCTAGGGGGAATCCTGTGTGTGCGTGTCCTATCCTGGCCTCTCCTTCCTGGGTATTGCGCACGGGTCCTCCCCACACTGTCCCCACTGTTTGTCCTTAGTCCTGGGCCCTGGGTGTCTGGTTCTGGTGTCCCAAAACCGGTCCTCCCCGGTTGGGAGTTGGCTTGCCTCGCCTCTATGATGAGTTAGGTGGGGAATGGCTAGACCTTCCACAACCACCCTATAACACCCTGAGAGGCATTTTTCAGGCGTTGCTGCTCCTTCGTGGGGATTACCCAGGGACTCTGGGTTACGTGTGCGTTCACTCCACCCCTTCGCAGGGAACCTTCCGGTCTGTCGCAGCTCCCCTTCCCCTTCCCCGTGAGGGTTTCTCCCCAACCCTCACACCTGGTTTTGTTGGTTTCAAGTTTTAGTCAATATTGCATTGCACTAGTGGGTTTTTTTGGTTTTTTTTACTGAATCACCCTGTTGTCTCCTCTTGACAACCTCTCGAATTGTAAGCTAATTAACATATATTGAATCCATTTCTCAGTCACTGACAACTGTGACATTTAAAATAAAAACCTTTTCTCTCTGTTTGAGCCTTTATTTAATCGCTGTGTTACCGCCATCGCAAGTGCTAACACAGCGCGTTCAAAACCGCTGTTCTGAATGAAATGACAGACTAATAAAGAAGTGAATGCGTGTCAGAACAAGGTCATGCCAAGAGTAATTTCCACTCATTCAGTGTGGCCACGCTCCTCTGAATGGGCCAGGAAATAACACTGTCTGCAGGTCATTTCTAATGTTGAAGATCTCTGGAGAACGTTAAGAGAAAATGAAACCTACAGCAACAAGTTTGTTTCAAGGATCAAAAGTAGAGTGGGGTGAAAGGGTGAGACGTAAAAAAACACAAATACACCTGACAGCAGCCTCTATTGGAGTTGTTCTTTCTGCCATGAACTAATAATAGTCAGTAACTTTTATTTCTGCCACTGTACAAATGTCTTGCAAATGTTATCCTTTCCTGCACCAAATCAAAATCCAGCGCCAGAACAAAATAACCAGAAGAAACCTTGGAACAAATCAATTTTTCAAGCCGCAGCGCCAATTGAGGACTTGGCACCACCTTAAATTTCAGTGCTGACTGGAAGTAAGGCTGCAAATCAGATTCTTGTGCTGAGACAGACGAGACAGAAGCTGAGGAGAGAGCAAGATCCATGGCAACACTGCCTGACTGCTTGCTGTGAGTCTGAGGCAGGAAGACTGGACTGATCGTGGAAGAATGGCAGGAAGCATATACTGTAGGTGCTCCGGGAGGATATGGAGTTCTGAGGGTGGTCGCAAGGAACAACCAAATGTCAGGCTAGATCGGTAAGAAGGGGACCCTCAGGAGCAACACTGATCAGCTCCAAGGAGATCTGGACTGCAATGAATTCCAAATCAAAGCCCACAGCTGAAAGATGGAACAATGGAGAAATGGGTCAGGAACCTTGGGACAGGGGAGCCCTCACAGCTGAGAGGCAAAACCAGCCTACAGGAGATCTAGGGCAAAGTGACTAGATGAAAGCACAAGCAGTGTTAGGCAGTTTCTCCTTCTTTGACGGAAAGTAAGACTGAACCTCATGGGAAAAAGTGCTGGCTGCTAGGGCAGTCAGGCGGTTACCAGGACAAGTTGTAGATTCTCCATCATTGGAGGTGTTAAAGGAGAGGCTGGATAAGCATATGTCTGAGACGATCTTAGTGTGGCAAATCTTGTCCATACAGAAGGCTGCACTAGCCAGCTCTCAGTCCTTCCCAGCTGTATGATTCTGTGACTTCTTTAGAGTAAAACAGGCTAAGGTGGGCTGTGTTGATTGCAGCAACAATGCACTAAGAGCGGCCTAATCTGGTTTAGTCCTTCTTTAATGCCAGATATGTGCTACTCAGGGCACAAAAGAGTGGAGTCTGCTGACTGGAGGGCTCTTATGGTTCCAAGGCAACTTTGGGGGTGGCTGAAGCAGTGTTAAGGAAGAGACGCGTCTTGGGTCCCAGGATGTCATGGGTCCTCAGCTCGGAAGCTTCAAGAACAGAGCCTGTTCCGAGAGGTACTCAGTCACAGTGTCGAGCTCTCTCTTTCTTGGCCTGACGCTTGAAGCACCATTAGATGGTGCACACATACATATTATACTCAAATCAAAGCAGAAGAGGAACCTGTCGTACATGTCAGCTGGGATCTTTGCATCACAGTCAAGGCAGTACCTGGAATCACTGTAATAAGAAGTCATTCAAGGAGATGGCTCCTAGGTGGAATCCATCAATTCAGACTTGTGGGGTGCAGCCTGTGGTTCAAAGGTGTAAGTATGAAGGTCAGGCTTCTAAGGCCATAAGAAATACATTTGGGCAGTACAGGAAATCTGGACTTTGCCACATCAGAGAAAGAATGGGGCTAAGGGAAAAATGTATTCAAGGGAGTGCAATGGTGGAATCACGTGGTCCCTGCAGCAATTCTGCCATGTGGTCCCTGACATTGAGACCAATTCTGGGTCTCAATGTCAGAAGGTGCTACGTACAAAGTGTGCATACGCAGAGGTCTCTGAAGAATATTATTTTTTAAAACTTCAAAACATACAAAGTTGATTTAGTATTTATTACCCTTTACACAAAATATTGCATGTGTCCTATTCAGAAAGCAAGCAGTTGTATTAGAATCACAGAACTGCAGGGCTGGAAAGAAGCACAAGGATCATCTAGTTCAACCTCTGTGTCTACACTATCACAGACAGATACTTCTCCAGCCTGGTATGAAGACCTGCCGCTTCTCCCTCCACAACATTGCTAGGATCCGCCCTTTTCTGTCTGTCTCCTCTGCCAAAACTCTCATCCATGCCCTAGTCATCTCAAGCCTCAACTATTGTAACCTCCTCCTCACTGGCCTTCCCCACTCTCACCTTTCTTCCCTTATCTCTGTTCAAAACTCTGCTGCCAGGATCATCTACCTAGCCTGTCGCTTTGACCATGTGCAGCCTCTCCTCTCCTCTCTCCATTGACTCCCACTTCCTGAGTGTATTCTGCACAAGCTCCTTGTCTTCACCTACAAAGCCCTTCACAACCTCGCTCCCCCCTACCTCTCTGCCCTGATCTCCCTCCAAACCCGTTTGAGCCCTTCGCATTCCTCTTCCATCCCCTCCCTCACCCTCCCACGCCTCCCCTGCTCCACCAACCGCCTTTGTCCCTTCTCCCTCGCTGCCCTGCATGCCTGGAACTCCCTCCCTGCCCACGTCCGCCTGGCCCCCACCCTCCAAACCTTCAATTCCCTCTTCAAAACCCACCTCTTCCACTCTGTCTTTCCTGACTCCTGCTAATCATCCCCAGGATTATCCCCCACCCATTATCTGTATAACTCCGTTCTTGCATCCTCATGAACGTCGCACCCCTTGTCTCTCCCTCTGTTCCCCCTTCCCTGTCTCCCCTCCCCCTGTCTTTAGATTGTAAGCTCTCGGGCAGGGACCGTGTCTATCTTGTTTTTTGTAAAGCACCAGGTACATAGATGGAGCTATATAAATGCTAATAATAATAATAATAATAATACATCCAAGGAGATATTGCAGTTCTGCCATCATGCCAGAAGTTATGATCAACACTAAGTACTTGTTTCAGTACCTTTTAGATTCTCTACTCTGTTTTCTAAAATCTTTAAATTACCAACACCACCTACTGCAAAATGAAGGTGAAGCTCAAACAATCAACTCTTTAGATCCCTTAGGTTCCATAATGGAAACTATCACCACAAGCAGAAAGTGTGCATTAACAACGATATGCCTAAATCGTATGGGAAGCTGCAACCGCACATGCATTAAACAGCAAATATCATCCCTGGGGTAGTGGATTAAATCTTTTTCTGATATGGTTTTGACCTCTTCTCTCTCCCCATCACCACAAGAGATGTAGCTTAGCCCACACAGGCCGTTCTTGCATTTCTCAGGCCAAATTTAGCTAACACCCACGCCTGCACTGAGTACAGAATTGCTAATTTCTTTATGGCTAGCATACCAATTGCTATACTGTCTGTCTCAAATATTAATGGATTGATTGTTAAACTACAAACCCACAGTGGGTTTTCCGAAGTTACAAAACCCAATTTGCCTCTGGAAAAATCTCTGGGAGGAAAATCAGCCGCAGTTTTTGTCCCATGAGAAAGTTAGCCCATACGGCTTAGGCGGTAATCGGGGGGGTTGGGGGGGGGGGATGTAAAGCTGGATTTTCCAGCTCTGCACTCCTTACGATCACTGCCAAAGCTGCACAGGTTAACTTTCCCACATGACAAAAGCTGTGCCTGATCTGCCTCCCAGGGGTTTTTATTTAATAATTTATTTCTTTATTTCTATCTATCCCGCCCCCCTCGCTCAAGTGGCTGGGAGCCAGAGGCAAATCCGGCACATTTCAGGGCCGGGCCCAAGGTTTGGAGGACCATGTGCGAAGTCTTGGCGCGGGGCCTAATTTGTATCAATTACATGATTTGTATAATATGCTCTTGTACTCACACACCTTATCAGCCCCACCACTTATAGTTTAGATTCCTGTACACAGTGCCCCCCTCACCACTTCTGTCCCACGGATCAACCCACCACCCTCCCAACTTCCCTCACAGAGTGCCCCCTCGCTAAGCCCCTCCAGATTTCCTCCCACAGTTCCCTTCCGGCAAGACAGGTAGGGAATGGCAGGAGAAGGAGGGCAGCATTGGGATTTATGCAGTAATATTCAAACCAAATTCAAACAGATTTTAATCAAACAAAGGTGTTGCTATATCATAACAACAGAAAGAATAAATGTCAATTTCAACCAACTTTTATTCTTATATTTGTCTTTTGTCATCTTCTTTAACAGTTTGAGATGTTACTACATACCAACGCTTACATGACACCAGACCACCTGGTGCAGGATGGATTCAACTTACGGACGCCAAAACACACAGGGAAAAATCAGAACATATTCAAAAGGACACCATCAAACAACATGAACCTCTCCTGAATGGCTGCAGAAATGATTAGACCTTTCACAAATGGCCATAGTGCTCCATGAAAACATGTTGGGATCTGCCTAAGAGGAGTGGCCTCTATTTTAGTATGTCTTAGAAAAATTTCAACAATAACCACCACCACCCACAAAGGCAAGCATATTGGGGGGGGGGACGGACACACACTAAAGCAAGAAAAATGGGCCAAGATGCTTAAACAAAATCTAAAATCACAAAGCCAGTTAACCAAGATAAAAACAAAGAAAACGTAACCCTAACTCCTCAGGCAACACGACCCCTACATTCCTACACCCCTCATTCCCCAGCCCCCACCACCACTTACCCCTACACTCCCCCAGCAGTAACCCTCCAAAACTTACACCAGGAACTGACACCCAAATGCGCATACGACAGTCCACATAGAAAAGAAACCCTCTATATGAAAGAAATACAGCAACGCCTTTAAAAGAAACGGACACTCAGATGCATGAGACCCTTCTCCAAGCAGGCACTGAGCCAGCCATGGAGAATAAAGCACCTTTAGAAACAGAAGCCATGGCCCCTGTCCCACTCTCTTTCCTCCCACCCACCAGCCAGAGACAGACCCTTCTTGTGGTGCCGCCGCACCCCGGACTGTGCGTTGGCACCGAAAGGCAGTGACAGAGCTGGATGGAGGGGGGAGGGGGTGTGTACCCAGGGTTGTCAGTGTGGATTGCGGGTCAGCGGCAGGGCTCAGCAGGGGAATCCCAGAGCAGGAATGGTAGGGGACACAAGCTTGGGATTGGGGGCAGCAGCAGGGCGAAGCTAGCAGGCTGGAATGGCAGGGGGCTGCTGGCTGGCGTTTAGGGGCACTAATGAAGTTAGGGAAGTCTCCAGGACCGTAGGTTGGGATTGAGGGATAACGACAGGGCTGGATAGGGGGACCCTCAAGGCTGTGGGTGGGAATTTATTTTATTTTTAAAAACTTGATATCCCGCCCATCCTGCCACAGGCAGCTCTGGGCAGCTTACAATAAAAACAAAATAAAACAACATTCTCACCTAAAACACCACATAAAAGGGAGGGTAAGAATATCCCAGATCACCCCCCCTAACCCATGCCCTCCCCCCCTCCACCCTACCTATCCTCCCCACCAAAAGTCAGGCGGAACAGCCAAATTTTACAACTGCGTCGAAAAGATGGGAGATCCGGGGCCAAACGAGCCTCTTACGGCAGCGAGTTCCACAGCCACGGAGTGGCCACCCTCCCCGTCGTAGTCCCCCAAGAAACTCAGGGGACCTCGAGAAGAGCACCCCCCGATGACCGCAGGGGCCGATCCAGGCCCCAAGGGGTGAGGCGATCCTGCAGATAGGTCAGGCCAAGGCCGTTAAGGGCTTTATAGGCCAGCACCAACACCTTGAATCGGACCCGGAAGACTATAGGCAGCCAGTGCAACGAACGAAGAACTGGTGCAGGATGTTCCCAGAGGCCCAGTCCCACCAGAAGACGGGCCGCCGCGTTCTGCACCAGTTACAGTCTCCGAACCGTCCCCATGGGTAGCCCCAGACAGAGCGCGTTACAGTAGTCTAACCTAGAGGTGATGGAAGCATGGATGACAGTGGTCAGGTCAGAGTCCGAAACATACGGCCGAAGCCGACGCACCAGATGGAATTGGCGAAAGGCACTCCTTGCCACAGCCTCCACCTGGGCATCCAGGCAGAGCTGTGAATCAAGGAGCACCCCCGGACTCCACCAGCAGTGAGGAGCAGAGGCCAGACCCCATCAATGAGACACCAAGGGGGGGGGGGCAATCCCAGGCTAGGGAGGGGATTCTCCCTGTGGCTTCCCCAGAGTCTCCCTGCACCGCAGGGGTTTCCTCCTATCTTCACATCTCTCAGCTGAAGGGTTCCCTGGATGCAGAGCCTGGGTAGAAGCTGCTGCTTCTCACCCCCTTCCCTCAGCTGGAGGCAGCAGCTCTACCCAAGAAAGCTCAACCCCCAGGCTGGGAGGGGTTGGCAGACAAAGACCGAGAGCAGCCTCCTCCCCTCCCGCAGCTCCAGTTGGGCTCCCCCCAAACTCACTGCCTGTCCGGTCCTCCTGGAGCTGGAGCCGGCCCTCCTGGCTGCTGCTCAGCCACTTGCGCCACCTCTTGCTGCCCTAAAACTCCCTTCTGGGGGGCAGGGACAAGGCTAGCAGTGGCTGGTGCCTGGATAGGGAGGCTGTGCTGCAATCCCAGCATGCAGCTGCTCTTGGGGGCAGGGGGCTTACGGCTTCTGCTGCAGCGTCTGTGCCACCCGCACTAATTGCTGAGGTGGGGGCGCTGCTCACGGGGCTCAGTCTCACTCACGCTTCCATCCAAATTCCCTTCCTGCAGTTCTGCTGCTGGCTTCATGTTTGGTTGAGTCGGACTCCACACTGCACCCCTCCTCGTGTTGGCTGCCAGCGCACGCGCCTCTTTCTCCAGCAGCCCAATCCCAGCCACCCACGTGGTGCTGGGCCACTTGTGCTATTGGCGGTGGCTGCCAGCTGCTTCTATGACTGCCACACAGCGCATACAGCCGCGTGCATGGAGAGCAAAGCCACAGGCAGCCTCAGATGCTGCACGCGGGCCAGAAAGTTTGGAGCTGGGGGGAGTCAGAGAGAAAAGGATCCAGATGCACTCTGGGCTGGGACCCAGTTCAGGTGAAAGACCTCTCCCCAAGTCTGCCAGGGCGGGGTCATATACAACCGCACATGTGGCACATGCCTAGGGCAAGCCTGGCACATGCCAAGGAGGAGAAACTGCCAGCATCATTGGCGGAAAAATAGGATACCTTTCCCCCTGTTGCCACCAAGAATTCTGCTTAAAAATTCCTTTAACTTTCACAGAGTCTTGATCATGTTGTTGATTTTATTTTATTTACAACAAGTTCATACTCATCACCCCATGTTTGAGAAACTTGCCAAATACTCCATCAATTGAAGAACGAGTAGCAGCAGATTGATTATCTATAAACTGTATCAAACCAAGCAGTTATTTTAAAGGGTGTTTGACATGGGGATATATATGGTAAGTATAGGGAGAAAAAAACCAGTGAAACATCCTTCCAGCAAATCACTACTGCTTCCTTTAGGCCTACATGAAGAGGAATATCATCAGCTATGTCTGACTCGATAAGCCAATTTATATGCAACTGGAAATCTAAACTGAGTTTAAATAGTTCAATCTCCAGTTTTACATTTACAAATTCACCCAATTCTTGTAATCATGAGGTTAAGTCTACTTGCCATCAAAAATGCAAATTCCACTCAGATGATCATCAGGAAAGTCATATAGGTAGTCTGTGTCTGTCGCACTTCTTATGCCAACTCTTAGAAGCCAGTTTTTAAAAGACCTAAGAAGAGTTTCCAAATACTAGTCTACCATCTCCAGCACATTGTGACATTGTATCTTAAAAGAAGATATAAAAATAAGACTTTTACAAGAAATACTGAAAAAAGTTTAAACGAAGTAGAAGAGATTTTAAAATACGCCCCTCAACAATTTCACAGTAAATAAAATACTGGCTTTCCCCTAATAAGGATCTAGTTGCTACAACTTGGTGACACATACTGCCCGCCCTAGCTACTTCTTTCTAATGAATTTTTCTGTTGATTATTGTTGATTCTCTCTTGTATAGATGATTTTAGTTCTAAGCAATTCAAACTGTGGAAGCCATCCTACTTGAGATGGCAGGAATATAATCTTCTCACATATCACATTGCAAAACCAGTTTTCTTAAAACAATGCTCACTACTTTTCAGGAAGCTGTGATCCACAATTGATGTAGGATCGGCCAAAAGCGTTGACAACTCCTTGCAAGGAAAATCTGCTTGGCTTTGTAACCATCTTGCTACAACTAGAAGAGACATGTCACCACCTAGGAGACAAATTTTCACTTTGTCTAATGAGTTTCAAATTAAAGGTGAATTTAGCAGTTGCTATGCTTGCACGTATCACACAATGTAGTAACTTGGGTGATAAAGTAAAAATGGCATAACAGCAGCACACATGAGATTTTTGTTTTCAAGGACATAAATTCAGATTTCTATGCTATATGTAACTTGGCTGGTAGATTTTAGTCATGGATCAGCACGGCAAGGGGATCTTGGCTGCCACTTTAAGAAAAGCCTTGGTGCATACAGCAATCTAGTGTAACTGTACCATTTGCATTTGCATGATATTCATCTTAAACCCCTTCAAAGATCAGGACCCCTCTACTCACATTGTTCATGCATACAGGGTTGCATCTCTGAGCTAAACTAAATTAAAACTACACTTCAATGTCTCATTTTACTTTCCAATATTTTTAGATGATCAACGCAATACGATTATAAACTTCTTGGCAAGAGAATAGTGTTTCTTCTGCGTGCATATGGTAATATGTAAGTGGCAATGATAATTATCTTTAGATTGTAGACACTGGCGTACAAACATGAACATTACCTAACGCAAAGTAGTAATAATATCACAAGATTTCTAACATTAAACGTGTTGGTTTAAAAAATGCATGAAAATATTCACACATTATCACAATTTTACACATATAAATGACCTTCAGCTAGTGATACTAAACAAAATTTCACATATGCCCTCATCCATGCCTTCGTCACCTCGAGGCTGGACTACTGCAACGCGCTCTACGTGGGGCTGCCCTTGTTCCTGGTCCGGAGGCTGCAGCTAGTGCAGAATGCGGCGGCCCGGCTCCTGATGGGGACAGGTCGTTGGGAGCATAGAAGACCTGTGCTTCGGACTCTGCACTGGTTGCCAATAGCGTGCCGAGCCAGGTTCAAGGTATTGGTATTAATCTATGAGGCCCTTCACCGTCTGGGTCCCTCGTACCTCAGGGGCTGCCTCGCCCTCGCGCCCCAGAGCGGCTCCTTCTGTCTGCCGGGGGTGCCTTCTTGGAGGTCCCCCGTGTTAAGCGGGGGGCCACAATGGAGAGGGCGTTTTCTGTTTCCCCAATCCTGTTTTAGGTTTAAATTTATTATATTGTTTTTAAAATGTTTTTATTGAATGTTTTATATTGTACGTCACCCCAAGATGCCGTAGGCATAGGGGGCGACTGAGAAAGGTTTATAATAAATAATAAATATGCATCAACATCCAGAGGTGAAAATGAGCATTTGTTTAAACAAATGAGTGCCACCAACCCCGATGCAAATTTAATTTTCAACCTGTTTGTTTATTTTAATGTCATGACATGCTGTGTGTGTTCACCAGGATCTTTTTTTGCAATTGTAAAATTTGTGTATATAAAAAAAGTCACCACGTATCTCAGAAATGTATACGGAACAGAGCATAGTATCTCTTTGAGCGACCACGGTAATGGTAACCATGGCACTGCTTCCAAGAATAGAATTATCATCTGTAACAGCATTCATGCTGTGGCAGTTGACAGAATGGTTATAAATATACCTATTAGCAGGCTGAACTGAATCTTTAAACAGCACAGTGGGGACAGCAGTTGGCTAAAAATAGCTTGACAATACTGCATTTGAACACTTGGCCTCAGAAACACTCTGTTACACACACAGGGTGAATTTCAATTTTTCTCCTCATGTAGCTGAAAATGAACATCTGTGGCACACAAGAGACAATGTGACATTTTCTGGCCTCCCCTCTCCCCATACCCTGCAAATAGGACGACAAGAAACATGCAACTGGAAATCACGTGAATCAAGGGCTGAATTTTAAAAAAATGTTCTGCACTAGAGACATATTCACATGCATGAACTGTCGTGCTTAGTTATCCATCCTTAACGCCATCTTTATACGACAGCTTTGTAAAAAGCCATGCACATCAGTGAATCAAGAAAATGGAAGCTGCATCTCAAGGGCTAACGCCCAGCCTCTATGGGTGTCTTTAGACATAACGCTGTTCAGTGTCCTGTAACACAGTGTCCTACCGTTACAGTGTTTAGACATACCCTCAACACAGTGTTCACCCCAAACACGGATTGAACTGTCTAGACCTGGCAGCATTCACTTCCAGTGTTTGGGACGAACACCGTGTTGAGGGTATGTAACCCTAACACTGTAATGGTAGGACACTGTGTTCCAGAACACTGAACAGCGTTATGTCTAGAGACACGCTATATGGACTGATTTCTAATATGAGCAGGGAGGAAGGCAGGAATATTGCATCAGACAGTAGCTTTGTACACCTGGTACTCACGGAGACCAAGGTGCTACCTTTTCAATAATGTCACAGGAAGCAACAGCTTCCAGTCACCCTCTTGGAATGTTCTCGTTCCTAAGAAGTTCAGACCTTGTCGGAGACCGATCACTTCTCCCTAAATAACTATGCTAAAATCTGGCCCTTCCTCACCACTCCCATGGCCAGAACTCTAGTCTATGTTCCTGCCTTCGCTACAGAAGCCTTCTGTTTTCTGACTGTCCCTGCTCTCATCACCTTGACTCTCTCCCTTCTGTTCAATACTCCGCTGAGAAGGTACTCCACCTCACTTGCAACTTGGATCATATTAAGCCCCTTCTCTCCTCCCTCCACTAGCTCCCTCTTCGTATCCAGCACAAACTCCTTGTCCCCAACTTGAAGGCTCTTCATGACTTTGCCCTTCCCTATCTTTCTGCCCTTATTTCCTACTACGTTCCAGCCAGGAGCTTTGTTCCTCCCCCTCTGCCACTATCCTCACCTACCTCAGAAACACCTGCTCCCTAAAACCATGTTTGCCTTTTCTCCCATGCCAGCCCCTCCCCCCTAAACATCCCTCCATGAGCATATGTTCTGATCCCTCCCTCTCTGCCTTCAAACCCCTTCTAACATCCTACCTCTTCCATCAGGCTTTCCCCATCTCTTCAGCCACACATATTGCTTATTGATGCTGCTTCTCACACAAACTCAGAGGTGAGCAAATGGCAGCTCGGGAGCCACATACAGCTCTTGGGCACCTGTACTGCAGCTCTCCCCAGAGGTGGCTGCCTGGGGTCAGGCCCATGCAGCTCTCTCCTTGCTCTGAACAGTTGGATTAGAGACAGATCCCTGCCCTAAGGAACCTACAGCCTAAGATGAACAAGGGAATCCAAGCTCCCATTTTGGCCACGGGAGCCGCCTCCTTGCTGCTGCCCAAACCCACTAGACTGCTTGGGAGCTAGAGTTTTGATGTAAGGGATGGGGGGTTTAGAGGGAAGCCGTGATTAAAGTAATGCATCTTGTGTCTCTTGGATGATCTGGAAATTTTTACATGCATCTCTTGGGAACTGTGTCCATCCCTGTATTATCTTATCCTTTTGGATCCTCCTTTTAAATAAGCAAGCATGTGTGCCTGAAACTTCTCAAATTCATGACTGTATCCCTGTCTCTCCAAAGGGATCTGTCTCTAATCAACTGTTCAGAGCAAGGCCCATTGCTGCTGCTGCGACAACAACGGCAGTAGCTTTATTCTATGGTCGATCCCAACCTATAACTGCATCAAATCACATCACCTCCACCAACCGATCAGCACAAGGAAGTTCTGCATGGGTGACTTCTTGACATACAAACCAATCCAGCAAACTATTTCTTTGTCCTTTCTGTCACCAATATACACGGATAGACTCTTTATACTATAATGGCTCTCAGCGCATATGAAATGCCAGGGGATTTGCAAAGTGCCCAGTACGTGTGGAAGCCGCGGTTTGAGCCACTTTCGCGGGGCACCCAGTGTGTGCACTTTGCCGGCACCCCCACCCCAAGCCATCTCTCTGTTCTCCAGTCCCTGCAGGTAGGTACCCGCAGGAACCAGCTCCACAGTCCACCCCCACCCCCACTCCCCAGCCACTCCTCTTACTTTTACAGACAGACAAACCGGTGACAGACCATCGCTCGCCTCCCCCTCCCCAGGGACCAAACCAATGGAGGTTTTGCATTTAAACCAACACCACTAATCCTCACAGGAGGTCTCCACCCTTTCCCCAAGTCCCCCACCCTCTCATCCCCTTTCCCCAACTCTAGAAACCGCTATTTCCAAGGAGGGAAGCGTACTTTAGGAGAAACCCCCCCCCCCCCTCCGCTTCCCCATGGAAGGGCTGATTCTGCCCTCAGAGGGTTTGTTCTGGTTTTCAGTAACCACTCCCAAGGTCGTCACGGTAACCCCACTGCTACTCACCATTTGTAAAGCACTACCAGTCAGACGCTCCCCGAGCCCCGTACCGCCTCAGCTGGTTAGCAGCAAGACAACACTCCCTGAAGACCACATCCATCCAAAATCCTGATTAGGCAAGCACCAGGGATTGGCTCTAACCCCCACCTCCATTTACTTGTGTCACTGCCCCTGTTTTGGAGATTATAAACAGCTCCCTGCCCCCCAGCTCCTTGTCTCTCCAATTTGTTCCCTTGGCTCACAGCAACACAGCCTCTCTTGAAGCGTGCGCTCCCATCTGCACCCCCCCCTTCAACTTGCTACCCTCGGTGGCACTTTCTCTGATCCAGCATGGAGTTTAGTGGTGGCAGCAGTAGGATCGAGCCCCAAGGACCACATAGAAAGTGGGGCGGGGTGTTTAACGGGTGCACTCAGGAAGAGAAGAGATCTGTGCCATAGATCTGTCCTCTCTAGATGCACGTCCTCACCTCTGCTCTCTTACCTGGAGCTCAGTTTTTCAGTACTTGAAGGTAGGAACTGGACCAAGGGGGCAGATCCAGAAACTGGCCACATAAAAACTAGGGAGGCCATGCCTCCCCTTTAAAAGAGGATGCTTATGAAAAATGCATGTTGCAGGGCTGCGCTAGAACTAATGCAGTCCTGCACTGGAATCAATGCAGCCCTACACCATGTATTTTTCATAAGTGTGCTCTTTCAAAGGGGAGGAATGGTAACCCTAATAAAAAACTAACCATGGGCTGTATTTGGCCCCGGGCTTGAAGTTCCCCACCTCTGTCTTAAAGGCTGCTACCCTAGGGTTAGTTAACACAGCCCTCCTTTGCAGAGACAACACAACTCTAGCCCCACGTCTCTCGGAGCCTTGGGAAATGTTTACCTAGAAGCGGCACAGGTGGCTAAGAGTTTCACTTGCACAACCTGCGCTTCTGATACACCCCAACCCTTTTATCTTCCAACCAATACCCTGCCTCTGTGAGGTAAGGAAAGTAGGAGAGCTGTCACCTCAGTTTAGGAGGAAAAGAAACCAGGATTCTCACAACGTATTTGCCCAAAATAAACATGTTTTTAAAATTATTTTATGCCTCCCTTTTATGTGATATATTTTATGTATATTTTTAAATATTTTAATTTTTGCAAGCTGCCTCAAGCTGTCTAAAGCAGGAGAGGTGGGATATAAATGATGGGGGGGGGGGAATAAATAAATAATAAATATTGGGAGGCATGCACATTTTAAATAGTTATCCTCATTATTTCTTTCCTTGCAACCTCTACACAAAAATTTTGGGGTGAGGCGTCATCAATATGTTGATGACACTTCTCTCTCCCTCTCCTTTTCATGCAAGCCAGGTGCCGCAGTCTCGGTGCTTACCTGATGGCTGGCTGCTGTCAGGGACTGGATGAGGGGAAGCCGACTGCAGTTGAATCCTGACAAGACTGAAGTGACGCTAGTCGGTCGGTCTGACTTGGAGGTGACAGAGACCTGTCACTGATGGGGTCTAGCCCTTATTGATGCTGCTTCTCACACAAACTCAGAGGTGAGCAAATGGCAGCTCGGGAGCCACATACAGCTCTTGGGCACCTGTACTGCAGCTCTCCCCAGAGGTGGCTGCCTGTCACTCAGGATTGCAGCCTCGGTGCTTTTGAATCCCTCGCTGCCCCTGGATTGTCAGGTTGCAGCGGTGGCCAGAAACGCTTTTCACCAACTCCATTTGGTGAGGAGGCTGCGGCCTTTTCTTTCTGACTCATCTCTGTCCAGTGTCATCCATGCTTTCATCACCTCGAGGCTGGAGTACTGCAAAGCACTCTACATGGGGCTGCCCTTGGTGACGGTTTGGAAGCTGCAGCTGGTGCAGAATACAGCGGCTCAGCTCCTTTCGGGGACAAGTCACTGGGAGCACATTACACCAGTGCTCCGAGGTCTGCACAGGCTGCCTATAGCTTTCCAGGCACAATTCAAGGTGCTGGTTTTGACCTTTAAAGCCCTAAATGGTCTGGGTCCCACATCTCTGAAAGACGGCCTATCCTACCATGTCCCTTTGCAGCCCCTATGGTCAGCCAGGGGCACCCTGCTGTGTGTTTCATCTGTTACCCTTGTCCGTGGGGCAGGGGTGCAAGGAGGGCATTCTTGGTCGCTGCCCCCATGTTATGGAACTCCCTTCCCCAGGAGGTTTGTTTGAGCCCAAGCCTG
Source organism: Sphenodon punctatus (assembly GCA_003113815.1). NCBI lineage: Eukaryota > Metazoa > Chordata > Lepidosauria > Sphenodontia > Sphenodontidae > Sphenodon > Sphenodon punctatus. Next base: position 11,076,704 of record QEPC01010034.1, on the reverse strand, counting down.
GCTATCTTCTAGAGGCAGTGCAGCACTTTTTTATTTGGAAAGTGGTATTAGGTGCGGTTTGGTTGGGGTTTTGTGTGGGGTTGTGGAGGAGGACCCCCACAATATTTTTAAAAATTTTGTGTGCGCCACCCTGAGCCTTGTGGGAAGGGCGGCATAAAATATACATGAAATAAATAAAAATCTTCTACAGGTTCTAAGAAAGATTACCATAAATAAATTTGATGTTTACTATTGCTTTTAGAAAAGACTTCCCATCATTTTCATTCCTACAGTTTTCATAAACAGAACATTTATCTTTCATTGACTCAGCCTGCAAACGATGTACTATTTGCCCTTTTTCAGCTTCTATATTTTCCCCTGTTCCTTTGGGAGCCGGGGAGGGGAGAGGGGGGCCCTTTGCTTTAGCTTTTGTGTGTTTGTTTTCTCAGCAATCCAGTTTCAGTTCATATATGCACTAAACGAAACCTGAAGCATCTGGTGGAAATGATCATTCAACCAGCATAAACAGAAATGATCATCTCAAAGCAGCAACTGGATCCTAACTACATTTGAGGTAAACTGAAGCAGCAGTATCTCTATATATCTATGTCTCTATTTGGAATATAGATAAACCTTTCCCCTTAAAACAAAATCTTCTCCATGATGCATAATGTTCAAAATTCCTGTAAATTACTATAGTAATGCCAGAGTCTCGCCTATAAAGGTCAACTCCCAAAACGGTTCAATTCATCATGGAAAGAGCAGAAATTGTATGCAGCAAGAGTGACTAGACACAAAAAAACAAATCCCAGAAACACCAAATTTTGAGACTGGCTTCTTTAAAAGAACTGGTTTTCAAACCATACAATCTATTGAGTAAGGGCAGCACTCTGTGGTGAACTGAAAGTAGTGCAACTCCTGCATCCTATTGAATTCCTTTGTCTTACGCTCCTCTTTCCTGTTCGGCAAGTTAAACAAGGTTAAAATAACTTATTCTACTCTGGAAGCCTCTACCACAGTCCATGCTTTCATTTCATCTTTGGTAGTGATCAGCCATTATTGATTACAGTTATTCAGTTTGAAATAGGGAAGGCTCTATTAAAGCGTAAAATAGTATCACAATCACTTGTGAAATATTATCAAGGGTACTGTGCAAAGCAAACTATTATTTTCCCTAAAACAGTACATAAGAAAAATATCCCCAAAACATATGCACCATACAAGAGCTGCAATAAAAATATATCACTATAAAGTGACCAAAATAATTGTTCTGATTCCGAATTCATCGTTTCATTATTTTCTAGAATTTTTTGTCAGGGGATGCCACTTGTTTCTCCAGCACAAGAAATCATTCTCGTCTGACAAATCACAGTAAAGCAAGCAGCTACAAATATATGCATAATGGGAGTAAATGTGAAGTGTTGCAAATCGCAAACATGCAGGAAGCCAAGAAAAAAGGAAGGTTACTTGCCAGTATCTCATGGAGACAAAGTAGTTCAGATGATAAAGTATCTTTTAATGGACCAACTTCCATTGGTGAGACTATGCAAGCTTTCGGGCCAGACAGGGCCCTTCCTCAGGCAATTAAGAAATCAGAAATATAAACGAGCAAAAAGCAGGACAGGCGTGTGTGCGTGCGTGCTTAGGGGGGAAAGGAATTCACATTTCAAAGTTTTTAAATATAGTGTAACCAAAATCTTCGAATAAAAATCTTTACAGGTCACCATAAAGCTATCAATTCCTGCAAAGGTGGAGGATAGCTTGAGCTATTTAGCACCATGTACTTATGGGGAGACAGTCTGGTTCCCCCCTTCCTTTCCCAAACGTACATGAGTTGCGAATACAGTGGAAACGCTGCCTGCAGCACAAGCATCAACAAAGTCACAAGGGGCATCAGCATCATGGAAATAAAAATACCACTAATACTAACACCACAGGTAAAATAACTTCTTTAGTAGGCAGTTAGACTTTCACTTGATCCAAGATAGTAATGCTGTCCGTTGCCTGATTTATATTGTGGCAGGAGATGGTAGATGAGTGATGTCGGATATGAAAGGGGACGGTACCCTGTGACGTTTATGAGCAGGCAAGAGAATATTGACACTCTGATCCCTTCCGGCATGGTGCTCTGATCCCTGTGAACCATCAGTGTGACAGCTGCAGAAAGCCTAATAACCACTGAGAAGTCTGCCTCTTCTTTTAGGTTATTGGGTGTTGTGTGTAACAGAACATATTGGTTAACGTCCTGTGTATGATGCCAGGAGCAATTATTTCACTATCGGTACTGCCAGCACTCATCAATAAATGCTCTATGCCATTGATTTCTCCTAAGCCCAGCTTGACATTAGCACAAACGGCACTGCCAGTACCTATGGGCTGTCCCCAATTTCTCCTGCACTTGGTTTAATGCCAGCATCAGTGGCACCAAAGCCTCTTAAGGATTAATGACCAAAGCTGCAAATGCCTCCTGTGTTTTAACATTAACCCAGTTGGCACCACTGTGGACTAATGTCCCATGCCAGAGGCACCTCTAGTGTGGAGGGTTATGTTGGCACACCTGGCACAGTTAAGTGTAAAAGGCAGTAGAACCATCACCAATGTCATCCCACGATGGCACAGAGGAAGGTAGAGAGTCGAGTCCAACTAAGCCTCCCTTTCTTGGAAAAAGATGCAGATCGTCTGTGTGTTCTCAGCTTGTTTTTGTTTGATTTTTCCTTCCTTCATCATCTTTTGAGTGGCAGCTTTTCTCTAGGACAACTCTTCCTCTGGAAAGGCATGGAAGTCTGGAAGGAGCATGTGCTCTGTATGGTATGGCAGCAGCATCTTGGTCTTTGCCCAAAGTTCTACAGCATGTACAGAATCTCCTCCTTCAGTACTCAACCTCTATCTTTTGGTTCACCCAAATGAGGACATGCTACTGCAGAGCCTTACCTGCGGCAAACGAGGTGGATGCCACAGATCGAAGTGAACACCTGGCAAGTCTCGCATTTAGTAGTTAGGTTCCCTTGTTCCAAACATAAAACATGCCTGTTAAGTATTCTCTCTGTAGGGCATCATTTGAAGAGCAAAGTTGATGGGAAAATAAAGTTAAATGAAGACAAAAACCTGAGGGCCAAAACATGGTCAGGCTGCTTCCCCAAACCATAATCCAGGTTCAGGTCATCTCTTGCCTTGACTACTGCCAACTTTCTTCTTATTGGCTGCTCCCACTCTGACCTTGCTACTCTCTCTTCTGTTCAAAGCTCCCTGCCAAGGTCATCCATCTTATCCATTGCTTTGACCGTATTAAGCCCCTCTTCTCATTCCTCCATTGTCTCATTCTACTCAAACGTATTTGGCACAAGCTCCTTGTCTTCCCCATTCAAGGCTCTCCATGGCTGTTCTTCCCTTATTGCTCTACATTTGTTTTCCACTACATTCCCACTGGGAAGATTTCCTCCTCCACTGCCACTCTTGTTCATGGCTCACCTGCTCCCCAAAATGTATTAGACCCTTCTCCCCTGCTGCTCCCCATACCAGGAACTCTCTCCCTGAATACATCCACTCTGCTCCTTCCCTCCCAACCTTCAAATCTCTCCCTAAAAACTACCTCTTCCGTTAAACTTTCTCTAGCTCCTCATCCCCACAGACTCTTTACTGATGCCACCTCTTCCAACCTTCACTCAGGGTCCACCTCCCACCTGTAACTAAACTAAGCACATATACCTGCAACCTCTCAGCTTTGTGAAGGCATCCTTCTCTCTTCCTGTTGCCCTCTCCCTTCCCTCATCTCCCCTAGATTCTAAGTCCTTTGGGTTGGGACCTGTCTCTAATTATTATTATTGGCAAACATTTATATAGTGTCAGCAATGTACCTGGCGCTTTACACAGTAATTGAATAGACACAGTCCCTGCCCTAGGGCTTACAATCTGAGAGACCGGGGAGGGGGGAGAGGAGGAGACTAAGAAAGGGGAACAGAGGGAGAGACAAGGAGTATAATATTCACGAGGATGTGAGGTCCCAGGTGCACACGCTTGGCTTGGTTACAGCAAGAATGATGACCAGTCCATGTGGTGAGGATATGAGTACACAGACCTCAGGTAACCGATTGTACTGGATGGAGGGGATCAGCAGGAGTTAGGTGAGGGGAGCGAGGAGTCGGGGAGGGCAGAGAGGAAGAGGTGGGTCTTGAGGAGGGATCTGAAGGTACAAGGGGAGGGGGCGAGGCGGATGTGGGCAAGGAGGGAGTTCCAGGCATGGGGGGCAGCTAGGGAGAAGGGACGAAGGCAGTTAGGGGAGCAGGGTGGCATGGGAGGGTGAGAGAGGGGACAGAGGAGAAGCGGAGTTCACGGACTGGGGTACGGAGGGAAATTAGCGCAGAGAGGTAGGGGGGAGCAAGGTTGTGAACAGCTTTATAGGTGAAGACTAGGAGCTTGATGTAGAATCAAGCTTGATGTAAAATCATTAATTAATGATTATACAGCACCAGGTACAATGTGTGTGCTGTATAAAATAAACCACTATCACTAATACTAGAGAGGGAGATGAGGGAAGGGAGAAAGGAACAAAGGAAGAGAGGAACAACAACAACAATTACTAACTGCTCAAGATAGAGGTAAGAGAAAAAATCCAAGGAGCCATATACCTTGCTAGTCATTGGGATTGGACACACATGCACATAGTTCCCCTCTTGCTACTCCTTTGCTATATAATTCCACAGTTGCCTACATGTGGATACATTGGAGGACTGAATGAATGCTGGCCTGAGTAAGAAGCGCCCCCCCAGAGACTCAGGAAACTCCAAAGATTACGAGTCGGAGAGGCAAGCATCGCTGGAGTTCTAGGTGGGGACAGTCCCTCTTTATGCCCAAAAAGGCTTACCTGGCCTTTTTTTTTTTTTTTTTAACCCAGGGCTGCTTCACGTGGTGAGACAGGCTCTGGAGACATCTTAGTGAAGGAAGGCCGGCTGTAGGGGCACATTTGGAGGCCAGGCACTTTAAAGACTTTGATGTGTTTGCCATATAGCGCTGGGACCCGGTGAGCTTATTTGAACTAGGAATATCCTACCTTGGAGTAGCTAACAGGACTGGGGTGGGGGCTTTTGTGTGGACTGAGGTTTCTGAGCTAACTTCCCCATAGCCCAACAGCATTTCATAGCGCTGGAAGGAGTACCCAGGAACACTCGCACATCTGGAACGTGCTCACAAGAGGATAGGGGCGAAAAGGCTTCCTTGGTTGCACTGTATAGAAATGCTGCAGAACTCACATTTTCTTTCATGACTTACAATGCAATCTTTCCTGATGTGAAAAAGATATTTGCATTCTATGCTCTGTGCCAGGTAGTATAAACCAATAGATCTCAGTAAGTACTTTTTATCTTTCCTTCTACTTCCAAGTTAAAGCTGCAAAGCATACAAACTGCAGAGTTATCAGCATAATCCTCAGAGTATTTAGCATCGATGACAGCATAAGCCCTACTCCTACTACTCTCAGCCTTGGTTTCACATCTGTAAAACGGGAATATGCTGCATCTGTCTGCCCGTGTACCCCTCATCCTTGTCCATCTTACATTGTAAGCCCAATGGCCATGGATCTGCCTCCAAAATCAGTGACTGTAAAGCACTGTGTATGCCTAGTAGCGCAACAGGAATTTATTATTATTTATTATTATTCCATCCATTTCTATCCCACCCCTTCTGCCTCAGGCAGCTCACATAAAACAGTAAAAATGCAATAATACAGTAACAATAAAATACATTAAAACCATTCAAAACAATAAACAAAAACTACCCTAACCCCATACCCCCAACACCCAGTGAGCTCATGGCTAGGGCAGGATTTGAACCCTGGCTCCCCAGGACCAAGACCAGCACAACAGTTCTCCCATTCACTTCAATGAGACTCGTACTTGGCATCAGGACTAAATGTTCTAAAGACCATGATGTAAATGGCAGGAACAGATTTCTTGAGACATAATCAAATGATATTGCTTCAAAATGACTGTCCTTTAATTGTTACAGATTATAAGAATACAAACAGCTGTTGCACTGTAAAAAATAAACAAACGAAAAACTTCACATTTGAAAAAAGAAAAAGGAAACTTCATAAGATCAGTTGTTCCTCCAAACAAAAGTCTCAGTTCTGACCTTGACTGCTGGAAACAAGAAAATGTCATCGTGCAAGAATAAAGCAAATGGGATTACACAGAAAGCATTTTAACACTTCAGTGCAATGTGTATGAGTAAGTGTGTTTCTCTTTTTGTCCATTTATCATAGAGTTACAGAGCTGAACAAGACCTCAAGGGTGACTGGTTCATCCCACAGCAGAGTTTAAAAGTCACAAGCATCAAGCTGAGCACGTAGACATCTTCGCAAACTTTACATTAAGCAGTTAACTGCAATCTGGCCATGGCACAAAGATTTCATTTCATTTTTTATTTGTATCCCGCACTCTCTTGCCTCCGGCAACTCGAGGCGGCTTACAGCAAAAATGAAAAACAAATACAATAAGGTCCGCAATAGACCACAAGCAATAATGGTCTAACATTACAATCAGACTAATACAAAACTACCCCCCCCAAATTAATACAAATTTATCCAAAACAATCCAACTAACCATTAAACAATCTACCCTTCATACTAATTCATACAAATCTTAACATTTCCATAATCTATCACATCTAAAGTCATCATTAAGCATATTATATCACAGAATAATCATCTCATCTTCCCCTATCTCACTTCCATCCCCCTGCCTCCTGCTGCCACCAGATAGGGAGTGAGACACTTTCTTCTGATTTACCCACCATACCTTCTGCTCTCACCAGGAGGAGGGGGAACCCCACTCTCCTTACCAAAACAAAACACCTCAATTATATAATACAGCAAAATACAGCAGAGCAACAAAAACAACAACATCCCCGGAGCTTCCCCCTTCCTATCCCATTAATTCACACACATCAAAACTTCATCCTTCCACCTCTTTCTCACCCTGCCGCCACCGGGTGTGTGTGTGTGTGTGTGTCTCCCTCTTCCCCTCCTGCTCTCACCAGGAAGGTACATCCTTCTACTAACCAATTCTCTCTGCCACCAAACCACAATAATATTGTCGTTACCCCCCGGGCCCCACCGAAGGGTTCAGCCAAAGGCACGCCCCTTTGGCCATGCCCCTTCGGCACGTGCCACCGGCACGGCCGTCGGCCACCCCCGCTCTTGTCGGGGCGGCGCGGAAGTCAATTTCCCCCAGCCCTGCCCCCCTTGTGAACAGCTGGGGCTGCGGCTTCCTAATCCAGCTGCGGGAGGGATATCCCTGATTGTGCTGAAACTCCGGCTCACAGTTCACCCGGGGAGAAGCGGGGCACTGATATCTGCCCCCCCCCCTCCCCCCCCCGAAGCATGCCTTCAGCAATCGGAGGGGACCAATCACCCTCACCATCTTCTCCCTCCTCCTCCTGCCAAACCCCCCCACACAAAGTTAACTTACCTACTTTTCCAAAAACTGCTATGGTGTTGGGACATTCTTGAATCCGTCGTAACTGTATTGGTTTTAATCGACTGTTAATAACTGTATTGTTTTTCCTGGGTTCGTTTACAAACAAAAAAGGTCCCCTCAGGCAAGCGTCCTTGGGGAAACCAAGAAATAACCATGGGTAAAACCAGACGTGACAGTTGCCTGCTTAGTCCAGCTGTGTCCTGCAGGCCACTGTCACATGGAGACAGTGTAAAACTTGGCTGTTCCGAAAGGCCTTTGGGGAGGGAGAGGGGTTTTGGTCCGCCTTTTAGTAAATTGTGTGTTTAAATTTTTAGCTGTGATTTTAATTGTTGATTTTATTGTAATTTTCAAATATATATATATTGTGAGCTGCCCCGAGCCGCTATTGAGCAGGAGGGTGCAGGATAAAATGTCCCAAAAAAACATGTGGTTTATGGCCACCAGATCCTGACCCAGGGTATCCAGAGTCATGTTGGCAGCTAGCATGCGTTCTCACCTCGGCATATAGCCAAAGCAACAGCCCAAGCCAGGGCCCGCCTGAATGGAGCAAAGCAGGCCACAGTAGGTTAGAACATTTGGTTTGGTCCGCTGTAACCTCACCCGGATCAGATCTGCCATGGCGACTGCTATTGGCTGTCATGTCTGTCCATCATGGCACGGGACACTGGGAGCGGTGTGGGGACAGGGACAGCTGCTATGGGCACATCTGAGGCAGTTGATGTCCGGGCTGGGCTGCCCAGCTCTCGCAGACTCCCTCACATTTGGCCGGCGGCCTAAGCCATCCCCAGTCGTGTTAGCAGCAGGTTCCTGACCCGGCCCAGGTCACGTCGGCAGTGCATCACTGTCGTGTGCAACTGCAAACCCATAGTGTTCCAATGGCCACACAATTCCTAATGCAGTTCCCGACACTAAACTGTTCGCAGATCAGTAGAAGTTAAACAACAAGTTCTGTGCATGAACTGTATATATTGCGGGTAATAGGATTCCCTTAGTAGTAGTAGTATGGTGCCCAAAGTAAGGCATGAGGCCATGCAATCTTCACCATCTTGGCCAACACCAGGAAATGAGCCGGTGACTGCCAGAATTGGAAGTATCAGAATAGGGCCACTTTCAGACCTCCCCACCACCACCACCACGCTGCATATTCCAGCTGCAGGAGGGAATGTGCAAGCCTCCTCCCCCCCCCCCCCCGGAATTTCCTGCTCTGTATTTCTATGGGTGTTTGCCAGCAAGGCTGTGCCAGAGGGGGCTTTCAGACCAGCAGCACCACACACATATCTTGGCTTGCACATTTCCTCCCGCAGCCAGAATATGCGTGGGGGGGTGGGGGGGTGGAGGCGGGGGGAAAGAGGTCTGAAAACGGCCTAAGTTAGAAAAACTCAAAAACCAGGCAGAATCAATGGGGGCTGTATCAGACTTGTATAGCCTCTATGAAGAAGATATACGAGAGAGAAAAAATGAACACGCTGAACAATGGATTACTGCTGTGAACAGCAAGCTCCCCATAGCAAACAGGAACATATTTTCAACATTAAAAACCAGGACACAGTGTACTGGGGAGGAGGTAGTTGCAGGAAAAACCCAATTCTGATTTCTTGTTCCTCCACAGGCAATTTTTGTTTCATATCAGTTAAAAATTGGCACTCTTTGTAGAGAAAAGAGGTGGACATGCTGTACCAGATGCGCTGGGTCTGACCTTTTCTGAGTAGTTACTAATGTAAATGTTAATGACTTTTGATATGTGGGTTTACCATCAAAACTTTGGTTGTCTTGTCCAGGGAGTCTGGTAAAGCCAGTTTTATCCTGGCAGCAGTGGCAGGACAGGAGGAGAAGCAGAGTAAGTTCTCTCCTCTCTCCACTGGCTCCCTCTTCCTGAACGCATTCTGCACAAACTCCTGTTTTTTCCTACAAGGCTCTTCACGGCCTTGCTCCCCCCTATTTCTCAGCACTCGTTTCCCACTACACTCCTGTCCAGGAGCTCTGCTTCTCCTCTGCCACCACCCTCGCCTGCTCACGGTTCCCCTGCTCCTCAAAATGCATCCACCCCTTTTCCATGGCAACCCCTGCCCCCCTGCCTGGAACTCCCTACCTGAACACATTCACTCTGCTTCCTCCCTCCAAATCCCTCCTCAAAACCCACTTCTTCCATCATGCTTTCCTTGGCTCCTGATTCTCCTCGCCCCCTTCCTGACTTCTCCTGAATCATCGTATCTTGTGTAACATTAAATGAGTAACTGCACCTTTGTAATTAAGCCAAGCACGTGCACCTGAGACCTCACCAGTGGTGTAGTGCTAAATTGAGACGTGCAGGAGCTCCTGATGCCCCCTCCAATCCTAGCCACGCCCCCTCCATTCCCAAATTGAACCCCAACTGGGTGATTATTCTTGGGATTGTGCCACAAGGCAGTCATGTATAGCCTCCTAACCCCACTGTGCTTGAACCCCAGGTGATAACATAACTCTCCCAAAAGGTGTGGGTGATTAATCTTTTGTTAATCCATAAGGGCATAAAATGATATGATTCTATATTAAATATTCTCCTGTATTCTGCAATACTGACACAACACACCAATGCAAAAGCAATTAAAAAATACATTAAGTGTCATGGATGCACCCCAAAAACTGTAAAGCACTTTGGAAGTGACAATCACTTTCAAATCACTGTAAGCACCATGAACATCTTGAAAACACCTCTCTCTTACCTCGAGGCCAGGGATTCCCAGACTTCTTGAGGCAGCAGCAGCAGCAGCAAGAGCAAGCACCCCCCAGCACGAGTGGAGAGTTAGAGAGAGTGACGCAAGGAGGGAGCCAGTCCTCCGGCTGCAGCTGTGCTCTCTGTACTTCTACCCACGTGGCTGAGAGTGCAGCACAGGCAGCTGGGGCTGTGTCAGCTGATTGATGGAGGGGTTGGGCCGGCCCCTGCGATTGCTCCGGTGTGCTCTGAGTCCGTTGGAAGTCCCGGAGCTGAGCTCCGGGGCGCTCCTCGCCGCCCACTACACCCCTGGACCTCATGAGTTCATGTATGTATCCTTGTCTCTTCCTCTGTTTCCACCCCCACCCCCCACTTTGTCTCCCCCCACCCCCATTGTCTCTCTCGGATTGTAAGCTTGCTAGGACAGGGACCGTGTCTCTTCCTTATAGTTGTAAAGTGCCAGGTACATTGCTGGCACTATATAAATGCTTAATAATAATTAATATGAAATGGTATTCCCACAGCAAGAGAATCCTAATTCAAAGTCACTTTTCAAAATCATCTCAAGTTTAGCTGAAAAGTTACATCCAAGGTCAACATATAATTTATGATTTTTGAGTTAGACTACTTCTTGCAGATGTTCAATTGCCACTATATTTGGACTTACAGGGAAAATGCATCAAAAACTTAATTGCAAACAGATTGCTGTTAATTCATAATGAAAGTAAATAAATTTACATTGTTAATTTTCTAGCCTAAAGACAGCATGACTCCTTAAATGTTGACAAAATCTTAAGAAATGTATTTTTTCATTCACATTTTTATGCCACCCTTTCCTTAAGGCTCAGCATGGGTTCTAATACATAAAAATACACAAATAAAACCAAGAAAAACCAAGTAAAATCCCCATACCCACAACTCCCTAAATGCCCGGCCAAATAGACCCATCTTACATTGCTCCCAGAAGGCAACGGAACTCCAAGGGAAGGGAGTTCCGTAATTGTGGCCAGCCACCGAAAATGTCTTTCTGCATGTCTTTGCTGTGTGAATTTTATGGGCAAATGGTACAAACAAGAGGATTCTTCCAGCTGACCTCAGAGGTTACGGTGGGTCATGGGGGAAAGAATTGGTTTTTTGGATATTTGGGCCCAATCAAAAACAAGCTGAGCATTTTTCTGACTTTCAGCAACTACAACCTGCTGCAAACAATACCAACAACATATGGGAAGACTCTCAAGTCAGAAAAATCTAAGTTTTCTGAATTTCAGCAGATCTGGATTATCCCCCCCTAAACGTTATGAAACTGTTAATACCATTGAAAAAGTACTAATACTCCAAATATGGAGTATATTAATAACTTTTCACCATGAGGAGATACTGTAATGAATGGCTCTCACAAAAGGTGCTAAATCATGTAGGGCTGTCATTACATTAGCATTTGAACGCCTTTATTCATGGTAATTCTCAGCCAATTAAAGTTATTATTTCATTAAAACCAGGATTACAACAACATTTAATTAAGTATCTGGGCAGCTTCTTTCACTATGCCAGTTCATCATTTAAATTAAGCAATACTCATTCCCAAAGCCAACTGCTTTAAAAAGGGGGCAGGTAATCTTAATACGCATCTGTGCCAGTGCCTTAATCTTCAACTAGAACTGTCATCACATAATTCCAATTCCACGGAAGCTAAACCACATGAGAACAAAAGCACTATTGTGCATCAGTTTTCCAAACAGATGGTAAGGGACTGTTGCAAGAGCCTTTCCAAATTACAGCTTAGTTGAAAGTTAAATTCTGAAGTGAACCTCTATTATTACAAATTGTACCAGTATGGTACCAGCAAATTAAACCACACATGAGAAGTCCCAGAAACTGATTCAGATTGTACGATATGTTAACGTGCACCTTATATAGAAATCCATTATTACTGCAAACACAAGTTTCAAGTAACTGAACCCTTGTATATTCAGGGTTCAGCAACACAAGCTGAAGGGGCCCCATGGTGGGCAATCGCTGCTGCCACACTGCAAGACACGCAAAGGAAGTCAGCCAGATGGTTGCAGGGAAGGCCCCTGTCGGAGCCACCGGCACAGCTGGGGAGGGACAAGGAACCGCCCACATGAACAGGTGCCCGGCTCACCTCCGCTTCACTCCCCCAGCCAAAAGAGTCCACCCCCAGCCACGATGTGTCACCCATCACGTACAGCTCCACAGAGTTGCACTGTGCATGGCAGGGCAAGCACACCCCACCACACGAGTTGCCTAACTACCACAGTTAGGGGAAGGCTGCTCCATTATGCATCTTCGGAAAAATCCCAAGAGTTATTGCAGAGCAGCCAGCTTCTTGCCACACCCCGGGGTGGGGTGGGGTAAACATCTGGTGGGCCCTGGGAACACGGTGTGGCTCGTTTGCCCAGGGAGGAGTAAGGCTACCTAAGCGGTGGTAGCCTCTCCAGCCTGTCTCATGTAGCTGCACCCTTACACAAATAGTTCAATGAAATGCAAACCACAGTATCAATAAAAGTTTACTACGTAAAACTTTCACCTAAACGGACATGGTTATAAACCTAAGTTTTACAACTTTCAGAGCATGCGTCACAATTCATACACCTTCTTTAAAAACACAAGAGTTTTGATGGTTCGCTGTGCAGTTGGTTTGTTTTTTTAGGGGGAGGTACTGGATATGTAGTGGTTCTGGGACCTATAGTCTTCTATGTAAATGATCTTAATTCAACCTTTTTTATTTTCAAAACCTAGTTATTAACATAGAAAAGCAATTATTTCAACCGTCTCCTATCTCCTACACTTCTCTTTATTCAAAGGAATATATTTTAATTGCTTTTTATGTCATTAATCTTTTTACTCTTGCTCAACCATATTTCAGCTAAATCAATAATGTGCTTTGAGAGTCTCAGCTTGAAAATTAACTGCACATTTTATGTACCTTAATTTCACAAAAATAATTGCCAAGAATGATATATTAGGTTATCTATGGAGATAGAGGTATCTGATGCATATCCAAAAGCTGGTGAACTAATATTAATGTCAAAATAATTATTAAACTGAAGAGCTCCAATTCCAACAACTTGGAAAGATTCTAGGCACACACATGGGAAAAATTAAAATCATAAATCAATTTATGGTGAAGTAGTCTTTCCATTCTCTTCTGCTGTAGAACAAGAGCCTTATCTATTTGGTTTGATTATTAATTTACCAAAGAAAGTGCGTTTTACTAGCAATATGTCTGTTTTACAGCCTCTTGAACAGAGATAATGAGGAATGATCTTAAACAAAACATTCTCTCAGTCAACATATTAATCCTGAATTTTAGCCTCTCTTGTTTAACTACTAAAATGGCAAAAATACCATGACATTTTAGCCTCTTTTGTCCAAACAGGTAAATACGAATACTGCTGTGATGATTATCGAATTTTCTTAGCTGGAATAAACTTGGTAAAAGCACATTCCAAAGTGCCCTTTCAGAAATAGCTTAGCATCAATTACAGCTGCCACATTGTGTTCCAAATTTCTCGAGCTGAAAGCCACAGCACTTGACCTACTCTTCACGTGTCTCCACAGTGATAAATGACTAAACTTCATTTCTCTCTCGTCCTCTTGGGTAAGACAACCATTAGCATGCGACTTTGGGCTAAATAACATGAAGACCAGATATCTGAACAGCTTACTTCTTTAAGATGCATTTTAACCACTATGACTAATTGTCCAGCAAGCACAAAAATCTTTATCCATAATTGTAACCTGTGTCTACAATCAAGAAACTCTTCCAAAAAGGAAGCAACATGAAAACTAAATCAGATATATTCTGAAATGCAAAGCTGTACTGTAAAACCAAGAGTACTAATCTGCATATCAAGGAACAGGATAAATGAACAAATTCATATGAATCACTGATAACTCCTGACAAAATGAGACATGGCCATTTTAAAAGCTGAGACTGCTTGCCCACGTTAGGGGAGGGAGGGCAATTTACGTCAAGTACAATCCCGGTGGAGGAACTCACGAGAAGCTCTGCTCATGGGCTCAGAAGGGTAAAAACATGATCAAGCAATCATCGCAGCAATTTGACTCACGGATGACAGAACTGGATTGTGAACCCTGTCATCGGTAAGTGAAATGACTCCAAAAATGTAGGCAAGCAGACTAAGTCAGAAATTGTCCTTTTGCACTTTCAGTTAACATGTGATATCAATAGTTTCATTGAAGTTAACAGGATCATAAACAGAAGCGACCTAATTTTAGGCACTCAGGTTATGAACATTTTAATCTTAAATGTTTGGTCTTAACTAGTGCTAAAACGGATACCAAATTTATTCTCCGTGGGTAATATCTAATATTCCTGATAGTTTTGCAGTTATTTATTTATTTATTATTTTAATTTATTCAGTAACTATCCAATTACCATGGAGGTTAACTGCTAAACCAGAGTATCTGATAGTAGCGATTACCAAATTGCCACATAACTAACCCTGGTCCAGGGGAAATGAAGAAGTAAAATAAATAAAAACTATCTCAGAGGTGGGCAAATGGCAGCTCAGGACCCACATACAATTCTTGGGCACCAGTACGACTGCTGTCGCCAGATGTGGGTCTCCAGGGTCATGTCCATGCAGCTCTCTCAAAAGTAATGTAATGTGTATTGGGGCTATTGGTGGTAAGAACATTTTGGTACGTGGCTCTTGGCCTTGGAAACTTTGCTCACCTAATTCATATTCATGTATATGTAATGCGTGTGTGCGAGCATTATATATATGCAAACAGTCATTAAACCTTAATGCAGTAAATGTTAATCCGGTAAACAGTAATCCAGTTAACTGGACACCCGTAAACTGCTAAATAGATAACATTTGGAATTTGACCAGATATTGTTAGATACCATGGTATGTGTCCAGATAATGGATCGTAACAGGTACTCATTCCAGCTCTAGTCTTACAAACACA
Source organism: Sphenodon punctatus (assembly GCA_003113815.1). Classification (NCBI taxonomy): domain Eukaryota; kingdom Metazoa; phylum Chordata; class Lepidosauria; order Sphenodontia; family Sphenodontidae; genus Sphenodon; species Sphenodon punctatus. The sequence continues at coordinate 11,061,599 of QEPC01010034.1, read as the reverse complement.
CACCTGTACCATAAAGGGTAGACTTTCAAACACATTAACAGTACCCTGTAGTACGCAGCGGAACCCAACAGGATTGATAAAGGCACCCCTTGTGTGGTGATGTTTTTTGCCCTCCAACATGGTCCACGTATATCCAAAAAGATAGCATAGGCATTCTGCCCATGATGTGCAAATAAGGCTTATACCAACATTTGGTAGGTTAAGTCTGGATATTAGCTTAATCTGAGAGTGAACTTAATAGGTGAATCAATCTATCTAGATGTGAAGCTCTTAAACATTACTTTGATGAAGCCTAAAGATATTGTGGGAACATCTGTACAAATCTTAAGTGTCACAAATACTTTAGCGTTGTTTATTACATTATATTTAATCATTCGGTCTGCACTTCACATACAATACACACCAGCAAAAACCCCTGATCAAGGAGTAATAAAATGGTTAATAAAATTAGTCCATAATCTCTGTTCCTAGTGGACTACAATCCATCACTCAAGCCATCCACACAAAAACAGAATGCAAGGTTCTAACAAGCAACCTGCAGAAGCAAACTTCATTTGACTAATTTGCATACAGATTACATTTGAAAGTTTCTTCGGAAGGGAAAGATGTTTTTGGTGTAAATGCTGTAAACTAGGGCTGAAACACGTTCTCAAGTTTTTTCTCAGATCACACTTCTTGCCTTGTTTTAGTCAAGAAACAATAATCGAGAAAAATACTGATTCTCAACATTTCTCGGTCAAAACATTTTTCTCAAAATACCATTTGCCACGGTTTACCATATACTGATTACAGCAGTTTACCGTTTATTGCAATTTACCCTTTACGTCTACAGATTTACCGTATACAGCTTACCATGTATCGCCTTTGTCCCAGTAATGTACATGCGCAAAATACCAAATTCCATTTTGTGCATACACATTACCTGGATAAACATGGTACACAGTAAAACAGTAAATTGCAGTAAACCGTATATACTCAACCGAAATCTTGATCTGTTATCGAGATTGCACTGAGATTCTGGTCTCACAATACTGTTGCGAGAAAAAAAATGATTCTCGTTTCAGCCCTACTGTAAACTCTTTGGAGCATGGTATCTCTCATTGCCAGCTCAACATCACAGTTAAAGCACTCAAGACACCACAAGTTTGCAGATATGACTGCTGCACAAAGGATATCTTTAATTGCCGATTCGTACAATTAGAACTATGGCAATTAGTTCTGCGGTCAGGTTCCCATCTCTAATACCACTGACCCTCCTCAATACCTCCCAGCTGAAATCTAAGCCTTTTCAACTGCACTCTCCCTGATAAACATAGCCATCTTGGAAGGTTCTATAAGATAAAGAATATTTTAACCAGCCAAATCCTAGTTTCTGGACGGGTCTGCAAACTTCTTTGTTTTTTGAAGTTAATGAAGAACTAACAGACTTAGATTTAAAACCACCGCCTCACCTTCAAAAAGCACCTGAAGACTTGCTTATTCTTGAGGTGTATTTAGGACTCATTGCTGGTTCTCCTTAATGGCCGCAATCCCAAACCGCCTCCATGCGGGATCCGCGTGGATTCTGCACAATCTCTCCGCTACGGATTTGCACACAGTTTGCGTGCACGTGGGTTCCGTAGCCCATGGGATCGGCCTCACCGTGTTTTCACTTGTTTTAAATTGTTTTTTAATGGATTTTAAATTATATTGCTACCAATGGAGGAAATGCAGTAAACACAGGTCCATGTCTATAGTCCTTCACAAATGCTACAGACTGTTATTCATTTAGATTCTTTTTTGCATTCATAAATTAGCAGTCTGAGTATGAATCCTTTTTAAGGTACTTAGAGAGTTAAGAGTGAAACTGCATGCCATTATTTTTACGTAGCACTGTCTTCACTGTCTCTGTAGGATCTTGATTATTTTTTTTTCGCCCACCAAACTGTTCCCTGTAACTGGAGTTTATGGAGGATGGGGTCTACTCTAGAAAACCTCTATATTGTGTGTTCAGAATAGCAAGTATTATGTCTCAGCATGGTATGACTTCAAAACCACTAAAAATATAGCTATGAAAAAGTCATGGCAAAATACGGATGTCTTTTCATTAAACATGAGAGCTGTTTTAAACTCACCTATTGGTAGAAGCATGCTGAATTTGTATTGATGAGTAATCGTAAAATGACTTGCTGTCTATAAAACAAACTGAGAAGCCGTGAAAATCTTCTATCATCTATCTCATTCACTGCCCTAGCATGCCAGCTCTCCAACGCAGTGAGTGCATTAGTGATATTAACGATCCAAACAAAGTTTACAAATTACTACCTTCACTTGTTTACTGACTGAAGATGCAAGTAAACAGCTCTGCATTAGGAAGACAGTAAACTTAAATGTAAAGTCTTTAAGAGAAATAAGGACATAAAAAGTGCCAGAATGGGTCAGATCAGTAGTTCATCTAGCTCAGCATTCTGCATACGACAGTGGTCACCATCGGTCGTTTCAGAGAACTGCATCACAGGTCACAATGGAGTGATCCTTCCCCGATATTTACTTCAAGCTCCTGACAGTCAGAGATTGTGTTCCCCCAACCAACTTAACTAATGACCATTTATAGACCGATCCCCTAAGAAGTTATCTAATCCTTTTCTAAACCCAGCTATGCTCCTGGCCGAAACGATACTCACTGGCAACAAGTCCCACAAGTTACCTGCACGTTGAGTGAAAGAGTACTGCCTTTTGTTTTAAAGCTGCTGCTATTTAACAACAACTCCTATTTACTTGTTACGCACAACTTGTGATTTTGTAATCTTCTACCATGTCCCTTCTCAGTCTTCTCTTCGCCAAGCTGATCAGCCCTAACCTATCAAGCCTCTCCTTGTAGGAAAGCTGTTCTAGGCGGTCATTTTAGTTGCTCTTCTCTGCATCTTTTCCAGTTCTACTGGATCTTCTTTGAGATGGGGTGAACAGAACTGCATGCAATACTCGAGGAGTGGGCTCGCCATACAAGGTTTGTTTAATCATAGACACATTGAGCAAAGTATTTCGAAATGCATAAAATAACTTTGTGAATTCCAGATGGTATTGCTATACATAATACCCAGATGCAGGATATGACAAATATTGGATTCACCTTACTCGAGATTTTACAGAAAAAGGAAAGCCGCAGCAGACCACTTAACAAATGACAACCTTAAAAACGTTATTTATTTCTAATCCAACCTTCTATTTAAACTTATTTAATCCAAATGTACAGTAAATCTACATGGCTAAACACACATTCATCCTAAGTGATTAGCATCTATTTTCACAACTAACCTATTGGAATTTTCACCTTTTTGTCCCTGTTCTAATATCCAGACTATGCAACGCACAGCTTTCATGTGACCACTAAGGAAAACAGAAAATAGCTTATGATTTGTTGTACGCCGCTCTGAGTTGCCCATTTGGGCAAGAGGAAGCGGATGAGAAATATAACTTATTAACTAACTAAATAAATAATGTAACTGATGATTCTGTGATATATTTAAAACTAAGTCTGAGGGGTACCATACTGAACGAGCAATCTGTCATCTGAAATATAAACTGTATAAAATCCTATGCAATGATTTTGGAACACACACACACACACACACACACACACAAAAGAACAGAATAGGTAACATGTTTTACTGCCTGAGAGCACCAGTATAAAACTGCCAAAGAATATAGAGCAACTTACTTCAGAACAGAGCCCATTACAGTAAGTGCAAGCAAAGTAACTTCTACTCATTTTTATGCTTGCTTACACATATGCTACTGAGTTTTACACTTTTTTTTTAAAAAAGTCTAAATGAAAGTGAGAGACATGACTCAGAATCTGGCAAACGAACTTAACACAATTTCAGTGGATGCTTCCTTCTATGGGCTAGGACTGATGGAGAGTTCCTCTTCCCCGCCAGTCACAATTTAGCACAACTTTTCAAAACAGTTCCAGGAATTCCAGTCACCATTGCAATGAGCCTGCAATGAGGCCCATCAAGAACTGAAATTTCCAAACAGAACCATAATCTAAAACTAAGTTCTGCACATCCTCTCTGTACCACAGATCTCATAACCAAAGGTGGCTTCTACACAAAAAACATACAGCCTTGTGGGTATATCTATTTGATAACACCTCTATAAAAATTCTAGGCATCTAACGTTCACATTAGCTTTAGGCTGTTTTTTGTTTTTGTTTTGTTTTTTGTTTGATTTTTAAATATAGAGCACAAGTATCAAAGCTACCGCAGAGAAAGCTCTTCTTAAAGAGTGTTAGCTAAAAAATGAATTTGCTTGCCTGATAAAATTCAACACCGATATACCATGTTTACCAAAAGTAGTAGAATTCAGATTGAATCCTTCAGCTATCTTGATGTCACTAATTTACCTTTACATGACTGAAGTCGCCGACTTTGCTGCTTTCTGGTGGGTTGATAGGCTTATTTTCTACCCGTGACTTTACCACTTGTCGGAATGGGCTGGAAAGCGGAAGCCCACTAACACTGATTCCATCTAAATAAGGAAGGAAGGTCAACGTTAGAACTGAGACAAAAATAAGACACTAAGTTTTGTACTTTCAAGCTTTAATATAGTCCAGAACATCCCTTCTCCTGTAATGGAGCAAGTGTCACCAGAAACGTAAAATTGGCAATTAATAATAAAGGAATAAGTCAAAAAACTCTCCCATTGATTTCAATGGGCTTTGGAAGAGGTTCTTTAGAAGTATGTGCTTTTTCCAACTAAATTGGCATATTAATATAACGGAACACACAAGGAAGAAGGGTAACTGTATCTGAAAATACACAACAATGCAATTAGGCTTGCGCTCTCAAATTTATCATATAAATGCTTATTAAAAGTAGCAACGCATGAGAGGTTCCCCCCGCCCTTGGCATAGGATAAAAACAGATGCGTTGGCAACATAGCAGCTCCCGAGCCCAGGGTGGGAAACCACGGGCACCACTCTCCAGGTTAGTGGGTGGCACTGAAAAAACGTGCCTCCCACTGGAAGAGCCATCCCATCACCTACACAACCCAAGTAGAGGTAGAGCCTCAACAGATGTGCAGAAAGACAGTCCTGCTCCCAGTGCCCTGCCCCACCCGCTGCCATAACGGGCAGTCATGGCAGCCCCGCAGTGGGGGCGAACAGATGTATTGGGTCGGGTGGGTGGCCCTTGACCAGGAATGGGCACCCGAGATCAGGCCCAGGGCACATCCTGGGTCAGCCACTTACCCGTCCCAGAGCAGTCCCAGGCCAACATCCTGTGGTGCAGGACCACAGGTGTGGCGAGTCCCAGGCCACAGGAGGCTCGCGTCACATCTGTTTTTTTTACCCATAATTAATTTATAACAATCAACTCTGGCTCATGTAACATGCTCCTAATGTTGTGCCCATGGAATCTCTTTTCATGTTACTTTTGACAGAGAACAAAATAATGATTTGTTATTTTCCACAGAATACACAAAATGGGGTGCATGAACGGAATGAGATCTTCGGGAAATGAACGTTCTTAAAAGCAATGCTAAGTAGAAACCTAAACTGAAGACTCTGGTGCTCAACACAAATTGAATGAGTATGCATTTTCTACGATACTTAATCTTAAATATACATTCTGATGTGTACAGAAACAAAACATGACAGCAGACATATTTCCACTACAACTTAACAGCAGAATTATACTACAAATAAGGTCAGCAGAATGAGCATACCTAGCAATGTAAGATATTGTTCTCAAAAATAAGCGACTAAGTTTAAAAAAAAAATACACGCACGCAAACTATGTCGCCCACGTTTGAGTGTGTACTGAGTAGACAAGAAATGGCAATAAAATAGTTCAGACAACATCTTTTATGTGACCAACTTCTATTGGGGAGTATATACAAGCAATCATAATACGCAGGGCCCTTCCTCAGGCATGTAAAAAGTCAAAAAGGAAAGTAACACTCACTGGATTCCTCATTGGTTTTCATAGAATATTTCCAATACATAATTTGTATTTTAGAATGATTCACATAATTCTCTTGCTAAATGGATAAAGAATGCAAAGCATGTGCAAAAACAGGAGACTGACCAACAGGTTTCCTCCAATATCCACTTTAGCGTTCCCCCGTAAGAGTGATGCGGTGGCTAGGTCTTCGTCGGGCTCCCACGCACACTCGTACAAATGATTGGCACTTGAGATTGTAAATAACTTTCCCCGTGATTCATTGTTGGCTAATTATCCTACTTGTGATTTTGTTTTATAGGGAGATTTTAATGCGAGAAAGAAAAATGAGTAAGATTTCAATTGGGAAAGAGTGATGAGGCTATTTCAAACCTCCTGTGCCCTTTTCCTTCCCTTCTTGACTTTCTCCTTCTAAATTATTTTAAACTGGGTTTTTACTCTAAATTTATTTTATATTGTTATATTCTGGCTCCAAGCACCTTTTCCAAAATGGCGTTGATGCTATATTTTCCCAACAAATTTAAATTTTGCTGGGAAAATATAGCAGGAAAGCAGCAATATTTTATATCATTATAATAAAATAGTAATAATAATAATTTCTATAGTGCCTGCCCCACACAGGACCATTTTGGAAAAGGGGACGCATGTGCATGCTAGGTCAGATCAATGCCCCCGCGGACATGTTCGCCCAGGCCTTTGGGGAGGGCTTTTATCTCCATCCTACTCTTATTTATTGATTTACTTTGTCCTAGCCCTGTTTTAATTGTTTATAAAATTAAGATTCTTTTAAATTTTATATTATTGTATTTTTGGTGGTTTTAGAATTGTCAGCCGCCCCAAGCTGTTTTCAGGAGGGCCGGGATATAAATTGATAAAATAATAAATAAATAATATGCAGTGATTTTGTTTTTTATTTTTAAAACAAAAATAGATGAAAGCAAATAACAATCATTTGCTTATTCATCCATTTTCATATCTTTAGTTACTAAAACAAATGGGCTCCATTCATTTTAATAACTAAAAAAACAAAAATGAACTGGACTCCCCTAGTCCCTAACCCAAGAGGCTTACCAACCCCTGCAGCTTTATTACCGATCATAATGGCGCAGCTCCGAGTGCCATTTTGGTGCTGGGGGAAGGGGATAGGCACTATAGAAATTATGATCAATATTACTTATTATTATTATATAAAATATTGCTGCTTTGCTGCTATATTTTCCCAGCAAAGTTTAAGACTCTTTAAGGAGCCCTGTGACTGATGCAGGTAACCCAGAATAAGACACAAGCTGGGCTAGACTGGAAACAGGCCTACTTGTCAGATCTCAACAGACTTTTTAAGAGAACCCCAAAGAAACTAGAGGAAAAGCCATTTTACCAACTAGACTGGTCAAGTTGCTAACTATATGATTGGTAATAAAGCTGCAAGGGTTGATAAGGCCCTTGGGATAGGGACTAGGGGTGTTCAATTCATTTTTGTTTTTTGAGTTACTAAATGAATGGAGCCCATTTTTTTCAGTAACTCAGCATTGGTCTGACCTAGTATGCACAGGCATCCGCTTTTCCAAAATGGTGCTGGCAGCATCAACGCCATTTTGGAAAAGGCAGCTGGTCTGCGCATGAGCTCAGATCCATGACACACCTATCACCAGGAGAAGGCGGGAAATCTCTAGGAAGGGAAAGGGAGAAGACAAAACAGGATGGGGGATTAAGAAAGAGGAAAGTGCGGGGAGGAGTCCAAACAAGAGTGAAGGAAGGAAGGAAACGGGATGGGGTCCAACCGAAAGGGGAGGAGAAGGGAAGGAAGGATATGGAGACTCGCCTAGTCACACTCCAACAGCCATTTTCCTCAGCTTTATTCAACTCAACTCAGCTGAGTTGGAATGGGTGGCATGGCTCCATCCCCTCCTGCAGACACGTTTTTGTCCTGTATTTTTGAGATGCTGCCAGCGCTGGCCCCTTTTACTGCCCAGAAGTCATGCTCTCACAACTTCTGCGTGGAGATAGGAGCTACAGCTCCACTGTCCTTCGCAGCAGTCCCAGTCGGGGCTTGCTCATTTCAAAGGCAGCTTTCTCCTCATCCTCACCCCATCACGCCTCTCACCTGAAAGACGCTGTTGGAGGAAAGGAGCACCAGCCTTGACAGACCCCAGCTGGGACTGCTGCACGGCTTTGCAAGTTTCAAAGGCCACTCCACACCCTACTTCCTGTGCCTCTCAGCTGAGAGTAGAAAGGGGGGGGGGGAGAGGCTGAGTAGTGGGTGCTCTCCCCTCAAAGTAAGATGTCCTGTATTCTGGGGATGCATCAGTGGCCACGCTGGCTAGGGGGGCTCCATAGGGGACTACAGGGAGTCCCCAAAGTCACCACCCTCCAGTCCCTCCACTGCACTGAACTGTGGTGCCGTGCTGGTGGCAAAGGTTTATTTATTTATTTTTAAAATATATTTATATCCCGCCCCTCCTGCAAGCAGCTCGGGGCGGCTCCCCGAGTTACCGGAGCCCCACCAGCCACGCCTGCAGAGTGCAGTCCAATGGCGGCTTCTCTTCTCGTTCCTGCTGGCACTCACGCGGTCTGCTTCGCTACTCAAGCAGACACATGCACAGTAAGAAGAAACAAAGAGCAGCCTTCTGCGGATGTGCCTGCTCTCCTTATGGTAAATGGGGGAGCTCAAGGCAGGCTTTGTGCACTTGCTATTCGTGCTGGGGAAGTTCTGGCATCTGCGATAGCGGTGGCTGAACCGTAGGCAACCGCAGCAGCAGCAATATTAGTGGTGATATGGGTCCAAGGTGCTCTGAGGGACACCTCACCATAGCCCTTAGTAGCAGAACCGTCTCCGTTTTCAACGTATAATTAATTCAAACAAGAGGGCCAATTCAAGGTCCATGTGTCAGAGGTGAATTACACACACTGAGTGTGCGCCATGTGTGCATGTCATACATGCAGGGAGCATGTAGTGCATACACCTAGCACATGGACCTTGGATTGTCCCCAAGGATTGGGTAAGTTCTTGGAGGATAGGGCTATAAAAGCTATTAGCTAAGTAGGTTCGGAGACACAATCTTTGACTGTCAGGAGCCGGGAGGGCATGGATTATTCCAATATGTTCTGTTGGGTACTCCTTCAAAGTGACAAAGTGGCCACTACTGGAGACAGGATGCTGAACTCAAAGGACATATTGGTCTGGCCTAGTATGGCACTTCTGACATCCTTATGTTTTTGAACCTTGGATAGAGGGTGGGGGGGGGGGGGGAATACTGCCCAATCCTATGGCTAACAGGAAGCCCAGGTTTCTAACTATTCTGCCTAAACTTTTACTCTTCTCATCTACTTTTCCTAAGTCATGATTGCCATCTGCAATGGAGAGATACCATATTATTCTGACTTAAGTATTTTGTATCTAAAAGACTTAATGGTCAACTCCTCTTGCTTGAATTAGCACTGAGAAGTCCAACCATTTTAAATAGTGGGAACAAACAATTTAAGGCACTCCATCTTAACTGCCTTTTATTAACATTATATAACAACAATTTAATTCTCATTATGACATTTTACTGTTTGTGATTCCAAATTAAACTGACTTCAAAGGACACTTTTTTCATCCCGGTCATTTTCTCCCTCTCCTCACAATGAAATCAAGGACATTTGATTGCTTTGCCTGTGCATTTGGATGAAGATGCTAACTATTCAAAGTTATATCAAATTTCACTTCCAAAGCACACCTTTTTTCCAAGAATAATGGATGAATAGACCATTGCCTTTACTGACCATTATCCTTCACATTTAGATAAAATACAGTTCAATGTTATATCAGAGTTCAAATATTAGATATAACTCCTTCCCTTTTCCCAGCACATGCAGACTAGTGTACTTAATGTTTACACACATTAAAATATCCATGCATAAATGGAAAACTAATTGAAGAGCAGCAAATCTCTTGAGGAAGAAAGACAAATTTGTACAAACTCTAATTAATGTCTGCTGGAAATCATGTGATGAACAGTACCAGAATAATCACCACCAAAAGTAAAATTCCAAGTTCATAAACAGCAGCAGAATTACAGACAAGAATACAAGGAGTGATAAGCAACTGAAAATAAGTCCATTGGTTGCCCCAAATAAAACCATACTGAAAGCAATATTATTGATTTGTTTATTTGATGTATTGTGCATTTTCTGTAAAGTAGAAGAGCGATGGTGGAATTCCAAGGATTAGAAAAGGTAAATAAATAGCTCCTCAAATTGCCTGACAATTAACAGAGCTGCTTTGACTCAACAGAAAGAACAATAGGAAAGACAAAGTCAGTCAAAAAGGTGACATTTGATCTAAAAGATTCCAAAGGTTTTTGTGAAATAAATTTTCTCAGTACAGAAGGCCACAAAGTAGCTACAAATCACCGATCAAAATGTGTGTGTGTGTGTGTGTGTGTGTGTACCCTAGAAACCCCTGAATCCTGTACCACAGGATTGAGAGGGAGTTTTGTTGTTTACTTCAATGTGTGCAAGATCAAAGCCAAAGCAATAATAATGGGTAATTTGAGCTACACAGGTATTAAGTGATCAAATGTCAAACAAAAAAACAGAAGGGCTAGAGAAAATCTCTAAACATCTTTCATGATTGTGTCATGGAAACGCAATCAATCTGAAGTGCATGAAAGAGGTTATTCTTTACTTAATCTTGAGACCGACTCTGGAGTCAGTGCAAACTATAACTGTGGCTGAATCTCTAAGTAACAGTGAGTTTGATTTCCGCACTGAGTAAGGCACTGAGACGTCATCTGTGACCTTAGCCGATGATCTTTGCCTAGAAATTGATATGGGGAATTCTACTCCTCAGCTTTCAATCGATCAGCAACACTTGACGCTGTTGGCCACGAGAGGTGTTGCTGACATGACTGCCGAACACCTAGTAGGTGTTTGAGGAAACTACTCTTGAGCGGTTCCGCTCATTCTGACTAGTTAGATACCAAAGGGAGGTGATGAGAAATCGATGGACCCAGCCATAAGTTCTTGACAACACAGTTCACCTTTAACTCAGTTTTCCTCTCTGTAAAATGGAGATGCTGACACTTATTATTCTTTGTCCTGTAACCTGTGGTTAAAAAACCTACAGAAGATTCAATTCGAATTATTTTCATTTAAATGATGTTTTACCATTGGTAGATTTATTTTTCCTGTTCTCGGTTCCTTTCTTTTCAGAGGAACACAAACTTCATAATGCTGGTACTTTCAAACCAACAAAATTCAAATTTAAGCAGCAGGACATTTTGATTTTTGCTTCAGATGTATCTACGATTTTTTGTACACGTTACTTACGTCTAGAATTAAGAATATTGAGCAAAAAAAACCAGTGCAAGTCACATGTGCAAAACGTGGCATACTGACAGCATGGTTACCTGGCAAGGTCAGAATTTCCTGATGTAGAAGTCCTTAATGCTATAATCTTTGAAATCATCAATCTTTGTCTATTCATCTGCTGGCAAATACAATCAAATAAAAATGCAGCGACAGTACGAGAATTATTTAAAGATGAAACTGAAATAGCCGATGAAGCAAAAATCGAAATGTCCTGCTTCCCAAGCCTCCTACCTGTACCAATCACAATAAAAATAGGGCACAGATGGATAGTAGCAAGAATCTATCACTTCTGCCCACATTTTTCACATCCACAGCGGGAAGACCGTAAAAGGTAATAACTCCTTCGGCAGGGGCCAATACACATTTCAATCACAGATGTCTACAGTTGGTATTCAGCCTGCCAACTTTCCCGCAAAACAAAAACAAACAAAAAAGGATGATATTGGGGTTACCTTGTAACTTTGTTCTCTGTAAAGGAGAAACCAGTGTAAACAGAATGTCTTTTGATTTGTAAGAGCTAAGCAGCTTGACCCTGGTACACCCCACTCACCTCAGATATCAGTGAACAGAGATAATTATTCAATTTGGCTTTCAGACTTTACAAAAAAGTGAATTTACAAAGCAAGTAACATTTTCTCTTCTCCAACACCACCCTAACACAAACCCATGCTGAACAAAGAAAAAGGAATTATTAGGGAGGGATACTGCCTCTGACTACGGTTCTTTGAACACTGAGACCCCAAACCAGTATGACTGATGGGGCGGGGGGGAAGCAAGCAATAATTCTGTATTCTATTTCCTACTAACTGCAGAGACTGTTGAATGCAGCCTGGCAGCTCTCACTTGTCAAGACATTATTTCTTCTAATGGCAAGAGCTTTTACTATCAAATAGCAGGAACACCCTTCAGTATTGTATACGTCATTGTTTTTCTACTGCAAAACAAGACGTCCAACCCTTTGATTGGTTTCTTGGATGATACAAGGAAGGAACAGATTATCCAAAACAGCTGGGTTCCTGTAAGGTGGAAATTTTGTTCCACTTCGATGTAGTTAAAGCAATAAAAGTAATTTCAGGAGTATGAAGGGATCTCTATTATGAACGATGAAGAAGTGGTAATTAATTATATATGAGCGTAGCTGTTTTTCACATGCTCGGTAGCCATCAAGTCTACTTTAATCAGTAGCCAGAGCAAGAGACTAGTCATTGGGTGAAAGCAAACAAGATAGTAGCATAGAGAAGCCAACATTAGCCCTTGATTCACCCGCCCATCTTTTAAGGTGGCCACCGATGTTCACCCACTGCTGCCAAAGGGCAGGTGGCTGGCTGCTACCCAACATGTCCAAAAAAGGTGGTTCTTGCGTGGCAAGGTCAGCCATCACTATGGACAAGACCACAACGTCAACAAAGATTGGGACCAGGAGCAGCCACTGGCCGTCGGTCAGCTGATGATGTGGCTGGGAGTGAGCAGACCCCCCCCCGGCTGGCTGTCAGCTGATGAGGCAGGCTGGGAGTGACACACATCTGTCACCCGGCAGCTGATGGAGCAAGCGGGGGTGAGCAGAACCTCCGCCCCGCCACCTGTCAGCTGATGGCACGAGCTGGGAGAAGATCGCCCCACTGCCGCCTCTCAGCTGATGGTACAGGTCTGGGAACGAGCAGACCCACACACACGGCCACCTATCAGCTAATAGTGTGGCCATGAGAGAGAGGGACCAATGGAGGGTCCCAGGGCCGAGCCCAGTCCCACCCTGCTCCTCCTCTCACCTAGCACAGCAGTGAGACAAGCTCCTGGAGCAGCAGCCATGGTGAGTTCAGGTGTGCAGTGTGCCACCTCTACCGATGAGTCAGATTGGGATCCGCCACCTCTGAGCAAGGGGGACCAGCTCACAGGACACTTTTCACGTGCAGCTCTGCCAGGGCAGAGCTACTGGTTTCCCTGCACCCTGGGACACCAGCCGGGGGAGCCAGGCAGGCATGACAGCACCCTGGGACAGGGGCACGCACGGCCCTCAGGACAGGACTGCTCTGGCCCGTAGTCTAGGAGTGATCTGCTGCCGCTGGTCGCGTTTTACAATTCCATTCCTGCTTCTGGCAGCCGGTGGCCGCTGCTCCTGGGCCCGAGCCCTACCCATGCGTTCACAGTAAAGTTCCTTGGTCCAACCTATGGCAGGGCGGTAGCGTGGAGACCACGAAGAGGCTGCATGTGTGTTCAGCTCTCTGCACTTGCCCAATGGGCGACAGGTACATTGCCACTCCACAGGCTGGGCATGGAGACTGGTATGTTTTCACTAATTCAAAAGCGTGGAAGCAGGATCAACAAAGAACAAAATTGAGACAAGAGACACACAAAGCTAGGTGGACACGCGCACACCAGTGGTTTGGGGAGCTCTCTCATGGGTGGGAAATCCCAACGCTAGTCAGATGCACTGAAGCCAGAAAAAGGGTTGTTTAATTTGTTTAAGATCCAAAGCTTAGAGAGCATATATAGCCAACAATAAGGACCAGAATAAAACTAGAAGAGACTGTTACTGTCAGCTGCCGCCCTGAACCTTTTAAAGGGAAGGGCAGGATAGAAGCTTGAATAATTAAATAAATAAATGAGGAATGGTCCAGGGTTTTTCCAGATAACAGACTACACCTTTCTGTCCCCTGGAAGTTCATTTCAGTCCACGCATCTTCTGCAGGCGGTACAACACCGTTTTTGTTTGTTTGTTTAAAAAAGCATTTGGTGGTGGGAACGGGCGGGTTGGGAGGTTCTGGGTTTAAATTGGAGAGGGGCGAGGGAAAAGGTTCTTTAGAAGGTTGGGGTTTTCTGCTGTCTTATGTGTTTTTATATGCTGTTTTATGTGTCTGTGAGACACCTTGAGAGACACCTTGGCAAGGGTGGGGTAAAAAAAAATAAAAAAATAAAAAAACAATCTTTGAATGAGACCACATCCATTATTGGAAGCAACTGGTTTTGACCAACAAAGTAACTGCTGTTTCTGGGCATGGGAGAGTACTCTAAGGTTTTTAGCAGTACTTGAAAAACAGACAATTAGTCCAGAGCGCCAGATCCTGATTGAAATGTTGTATATCTTTGTTTTTGGCGAGAGGGGGGTTCCCCACATATTGTATTTTTAAATTGTTTTAATTTTTTTTAATTGTTTTATTGATTGTTGTTTGCTGCCCCGGGCTGCCCTGTGGGCAGGATATAAATTTTAAATAAATAAATAAATAAATTTTAAAAATGTAATCTCCTAAACACCCACCCTCTTTAAAAAGCAACAAAAATCAGAACACGCAAGTTTGGAGGAACTATTTCAGATAATTTAAAACGACATTCCAATTTCCACAAATAAAAGAGTGGCAGGCAGTCCTAAATCTATTCTGAAGGTTTCATCAGGTATACAACATAGATGTAAACATTTTACAAATGAAAAAATACAGGAGCACAGCTGAGTCTGAATGGGGCCCAGTGTTGCAGATTGAACAGGCCCCATGATGAGGCACTCCACTCCAGTGAGCTTTCTACTCGTGTGTGGGCCCCCCCCCCCAATTTTGCGGACCTTGGCCCACCTGCACCTGTTATAGCTATGCCCTTGTGGAAATGTCCTCATGAAACATTTTTGTATTGGAATTAGGGCACACTTCCCCTGTGCGCAATGCAAACCTTAATGCGGGAAGTGGGAGCACTCCAATTTTGAAGTACTAACCATTGTGAAATATATTTCCACTGATCAAGCCTGTTTTTTGTGCCTTTTAAGACTTTAAAATATTTGCATACACAGTATATGATTACTTATGAAACATTTAATTCTCCAAGGCATTTTTACTGCATTTTTCTCTTTAATGACTAAGCTTAAAATCCACACAAGCATTATATAAACATCTCTCAGGGAGTGTATCACGAACACATACAAAAGAAACTACAGGAGCAATTTGGACTGATGTTTTAATTAACAATTTATTCCACAATAGATAATTGTATCTTAAGTGCAGCCTGTAATTTGTCCTTTTTGTACAAGTCCCCATTACAAAGCACAAACAGCGAGACTAGGAGTAGTGTCAGCATGAAATGGAAACAGAAGATAATGGGTACACCGCAAAGGACCAGACTTGTCTTTGTTTAGAATACAGAAGAATACAGACATCATCAGTTGCAGTCTCATTTAAAAGGGAAAGTAATTCACTTATAAGCCAACACCATAGCTATCTGACTTTCACAACATTCTCCCCACTCTGATGACATACATGCTAATTAAAACATGTTTCAGATTTGTTTTCTGAATTTTATGCCAGTTTTACAGTAGTATTTGATGTGGTGCTGCACTTAAAAAGAAGGAAGGAAGGAAGGGCCAATCTCTATCTATATATCAGTTGACCAGCCCATATTCAGAAAAACCATTGCTTGATGCTGACTCCCTGGACAGGTATTGCCCCGTCTCTAACCTCCCCTTTTTTAGGGAAGGTTATAGAATGAGTTGTTCCTTGGCAGCTTAAAGAAATCTTGATGCTGTCTGACCTTCATCCTGGGTATAGTACTGAGACGGCGCTTGTGGCTTTGGTGGTTGATGTACACCAAGAGATCGACAGGAGAAACCATAGCCCGCTGATCCTATTAGACCTTCCAGCGGCCTTTGATACAGTTGATAGTGAGATGTTGATGACACAACTGCAGGACCTGGCAGGAGTCCACAGAACGGTTCTCGAGCAGTTCCACTCATTCTTGTTCCAGCAGGTGGTGAAGGGTGATTTTTTGGGCAACCTCCGTCCTCTCCCCCACCCCCTCTCCTGTGGGATCCCACGGGGTTCCATCTTGTCTCCCCTCCTGTTACATGTATACAGAACAGGAGGGGCCAATGGGCATGACCATGTGTCGATTTGGGCTGTGCTACCGTCAACATGCAGATGACACCCACATCTATTTACCTTTTTCATCCGACTCAGGTCCTGCAGTTGCAGTGCTCTTAGGGCTTCGATGCCATCAGGGACTGGATGTAGGTGAGCCACTGAAGCTGAATCCAGAAAAGACTGAAGTGATATTGGTTGGCCGCTCTGTGACCTGGGAGGGATTGGGACCCCCATTATTGGTTACTCAGGTTCATAGACTTGGCGGTGCTCCTGGAACCCGAGCTGTACCTGGAACATCAGGCTGTGGCAGTGGCCAGGAGCGCCTTTCACCAACTCCATCTAGTGAGAAGACTGTATACTTTTCTTTCAGATACGGATCAGGCCACCGTCATCCAAGCCTTCATTATCTCAAGGCCAGACTACTGCAATGCACTCTGCACAGGTTGGCCTTGAAGACTGTTCAGGGATTTCAGCTTGCGCAGAACACGGCGGCCTGCCTTTTGATGGGGGTAGGTTGCCAGGAGTACGTAACATGGTGCTTCAGAGTCTGCAATGGCTGCCAATAGCATTCTGGGCATAATTCAAGCTGCTGCTTTTGACCTATGAAACCCTAAACAGCCTGGGCCCTACGTATTTAAAAGGACTGCCTTCTTCCTTATGTCCACCACAACCACCACCCCGTAGCCTCTAAGATCACCTGAGAGCACCCTCTTACAAATCCCATCACTGGCCCAGGTTCATACATCCTGGGCACACAGAGAGGCATTCTTGGTGGCTGCTCCACAGCTTTGGAATTCCCTTCCCTTGGAAGTTTACCTAAGCCCTAGTTTGAGCTTCTTCCAGAGGTAGTGTAAGACCTATTTATTTTGCCAGGCATTTAACAGGGGTGGATTTTTATTAAGTGCATGTGCGCACATTTAAATAAATATATAAACTGTGGCTCACCCACAATGAAGGCTCACCCCACCTCACCCCAGTCTACTCCTGAGCGTTAGAGATCGTAACATTAAAAAATGTGTTAAAAACATGGGTTCATGGGTGTCGCACACATATTGAGATTATTTTTCCATCTATAATCCAGCAATTTCTTCACTCTCAGATGCCAGCAGCAGAAACGTTGTATGCTGCTCTCTCACCACAAAACATATTTTTATAGTTGTTTTTTTTTTTTTTTTTTTTTAAAGATCCATAGTGTTAAAGTTAGATTTCCTTGGAATTAAGTCTTCAAAGTCCAAATATGTTTGGCTTTTTAGTACTACTTAGACTTCGAGGATGGAAGTTAGTGGGAAATTTGCAAAACTATGGGTGTTAACATACGTGCAGCCAGGGGGCGGGATGGCTGGGCTAGCTCAAGGACTGGAAACTAACATTCCCCCAGCCTGATTGGCCGGCAAAGGGGGGGGGGGGGCAGGGAGCGATGCAAGGCTGGATGACTCCACTCCAGCGCTGCAGCCAGAGCCCCACTCCCCGCCGTGATGAACAGCCATGGCTGCCCATAGCAGGCAGCCATGGCTAGCTACAATGGCGACTCCCCACACTGGGCCGGGCAGGCGCAAAAACAGATGTGCCCACCCGGTTCGCCCCACTCTGACCCATCTGGGTGGTTCATAGGGCCGGACAATTGGCCCAGTTCACTCTGGGTCCATGTTTCCGGACTGGGTGCCAACCCCTCTGAGGTTAGAACCAGGCCCACATCCGGTAGGCCTGTAAGAGGGGTCAGCGCTAGCACAGGTGGACCATAGCAGGCAAACTGGGCCAGCAGTGCGTCTCTTAAGACCTTATGTTACCAAGAGGTAACTCCTTATCAATGCAGTTTTTAGCCGCGTACAGGCCTTCAGTTAAATATTATTTATTATTTATAACACACAAGCCGTGTACCTGGCACTGTACAATCAATAGTTCCAGACAGGTCTCTACCTCCAAGGGTCTTACAATCTAAGAGACAAGGGAGAGGTGAACAACAGGAGATACGAGAATACATTCATGAGGCTGAGAAGCTGAAGGTGCATGTGTTTCACTTAGTTATTTTACTTATTTTATTTTTATTTAAATAAATGTATACCCCACCCCTCCTGCAAAAGCAGCTCAGGGCAGCTAACAATTCATAAATACAATATAATAATAAACACAAATAGAACAGATAAAACATTTCTGCCACATGGAGGCTATAAAAAAAAATGCATCAACCCCAACTACCTTAATCCAGTCCCTCCCACCCTTCACCCATCTTCCTTGCCAAAAGCCTGGCAGAACAGCCAAGTCTTACATTGTCTCCAAAAGAAGAAGAGTTTGGGGGCCACCCGGGCCTCTGCCGGGAGGGAGTTCCACAGCGTTGGCGCAGCCACTAAGAATGCCCTCTCCATAGTCTACCCCCGGGATACCCAGGGGACTTCGAGAAAGGCACACCCAGGAGACCACTGGGTCGATCCAGAGCCCGGGGAGTGAGGTGGTCCCGCAGATAGGTAGGGCCTAGGTCATGTAGGGCTTTATAGGTAAGTAGCAACACCTTGAATCGGGTGCAGAAGTCTATAGGCAGTCAGTACAGAGAAAAGAGCACAGACGTATTGTTACATGGAACTAGGTTTTGAGAAGAGCGTGCAATTTTACTCATAACAAGCTAGGGAAGGCCTGACGGAAGAGGTGGTTTTTCAATAGGGATTTGAAAGTTGGGAGGGAGGGAGCAGAGCGAACATATCCAGGGACAGAGTTCCAGGCATGTGGGGCATCAAGGGAGAAGGGGAGAAGATGTTTAAAGGAGCAACGGAGTTGCTAGCAGGCTAGCGTGGGGCAAAGGAGGAGCAAAGTGCCCGGGCAGAAGTGTTGCGGGATACAAGAGGGGAAAGATATGGAGAGCAAGGTGAAGACCAGGAGCTTGTGCCGAACGCGTTCCTGTAGGTGGAGCCAGGGTAGGGCAGAGAGGAGGGGCTGAACGCAGTCAAAACAATGGGCAAGGTGGATGACTTTGGCAGCAGAGCGTTGAGCAGAGATGAGGGGGGTGAGATCAGAGCAGGAAGGAGCAGAACTGTAAGGAGGAAATTACAGTAGTCAAGGCGAGAGATGGAACCAGGGTTTTTGCGGTGGCAACAGGAAGACAGGGCTGGATTTCAACAATCTTATACAGAGAGCAAAGTAACAGGATTTAGCAACAGCTGGGATCTAAGGTGTAAAGGAGAGAGATGGAGTCCCAGGCTACATGCCTGAGGGACCAGCCGTATGGCTACTCTTTAATGGGAATTGAGAAGGAAATTGGAGAGGAACGTTTTTTGGGGGGAAGATGAGGAGTTCTGTGTTGGCCATATTAAGCTTGAGTTGGTGGTGAGACATCCAGGCAGAGATGTCAGAGAGACAGTCAGCGATAGAGAATGTATGGAGGGGGAGAGCGTGGGAGTGGAGAGATAGAGTTGTGTGTCATCAGCATACAGGTGGTACTGGAAGCCATGGGTTTCAATGAGTTTACCCAGAGAAAGACCGTAAAGGGAGAGAAGAAGAGGGCCCAGGACAGAGCTTGGAAACGCCCACAGAGAGGGGAAGCGATTTAGAGGAGGTACCAGCAAGAGAAACGTTGAAGGAGTGTTTCAAAAGATACAAAGAGAACCAGTTGAGAACAGAGTCCTGGAAACCAAGTGAGGTCCGATTAATGTGCAGTAATAGCGGTCTTTAGCAAGGGAAAGGCACTGCTAAAAGAAGAGAGTGCAAACCTGAAGTGGAGGAAGTCAGCCAACTCACAAGATTTCCGCCAGAGGCGGTTGGCACCTCAAGAGCGGGATCAAAGATGGCAGATGATAGGGGTGAGCCAAGGATGGGGGTTTATGTAAAGGATAGGATGGCACGAGAGGGGAGCAAGGAATTCGCGGGTGGAAGAAAGGGATGAGTTGAAGGCGGAGGGAGCAGCATCTGGCCAGGTGATAGAGGAGACAGATGAGAAATGGGAGGAGACGGGGGAAACAAAGTCAAGAGGGTCAATGAGAGAGAGAGGGGGGTCACAGAAGGAGAGAGAGATTGGGGAAGCGGGAGGGGCAAGTGAGAAAGACGGAATGAAGCAAGGTGATAGTCAGAGACGGGAAGGGCGTCAAAGAAGCGATCGGAGAACAGTTTTTCTACAGGACTAGGTCACGCGAGTGGCTGTCACGATGCATCGGGCAGTGAGTCCACAGGCAAAGGTCAAACAAAGAGGTCAGCGAGAGGAAGCAGGAAGCAGCAGGGTCAGAGGAATGCCCAGATGGATACTGATGTCCCCAAGAATGAGGATGGGAATACTGTAATTGGAAAGGAAGAAAATAAGTCATGCGTCAAAGTCAGAGAGAAAAGAGGAGTGTGAGCTTGGGGGAGGCAGTAGATCCTAAACAGAGGTAGAAGGGGGAGTAGAGGCAAATGCAATAGGCCTCAGGCAAGGAGCAGGCCAACACCGCCAACACAGTCTTCGGAGCATGATGACTGGGTGAAGGTGAGACCACCAAGGAAGAGAGCAGCAGGAGTGGCAGTGTTACAGAGGCTAATCCAGGTTTCTGTAAGGGCAAGGAGCTGGAGGGATCAGGAGAGGAAGAGATCATGGATGGGGAGACAAGGGAGGGGATTAGGTTTGGGGAGAAGGGGCAGGAGCAGGTTTGTGTGGGCTGAGATGTGGGGAGGTAGAGGTGCAGATTGGCAGGAAGGAGGAATGTTTCTCCAACGGAGGACTTTAGGAGATGAAGTGAAGAAAGGTACATAGAAACAGACCAGATATTTACTGCAGAAGGGCAGAATTGATTGATGGATGCCGGCATGTTGCAGTGATTCAGTGAATGGCATAGCAGAGCATCAGAAGAACACGTGGTATACAACCTGGCCCCGTGCGATTCGATCCAATACGACACGTCATCCATGCCTTCACCAACTCGCGGGGCTGCCCATGGCGACGGTTCAGAAGCTACAGCTAGTGCAGAACACTGGGGACCGCCTCCTTGGGTGGGCCGCAGGGAGCACATTCAACTGGTCCTCCAAGCGCTGCGCTGGTTGTCTATTTTCTTCCGTATCAGATTCAAGGTGCTGGTGTTAACCTTTAAAGCCCTCCACAGCCTAGGCCCTGCACATATGAGTGATCATCTCACCCCGCAGGCTCTTGAACTCATCCGGAGGCCCCCTAATGGAAGTCCCGCGCTATTGGCAGTTTCGGACGGACAGGGGCGTTCTCGCCGGCTGCACTGTCGCTCTGGAATCCACTTCCAGTGGAGGTTCGCCTCAGCCCGGACATTCTTGCCTTCCAACATAAGATCTGGCTCTTCCATCACGCGTTTGGCGGGGGAAGGGCGCCTGGGTTAGATGGGTTGGCAGGGGAGGGGATTTTTATGCACGTCAGATTTTGTCTAGTATATTTAAATTATTTCTTTTATATCTATATATTTTAATTGAATTAATTGTTCTATATGTATATTTTGTAAGCTGTTCCAAGTCACTATTGCAACAGAGGTGTGGTAGAAATGGAAAATAAATAAATAAATAGCCCCTGAACGGCTGCAAAATGGCCAGCGTCCTTTCAATACAAAACTGCCTTTCAATAAATAAAAGAAAACTAGCTAAAGCAATTTGGGGTTATTTGCTGCTTGCTGGACATTTCTTCAAGAAAGCACATGTAACCAGCTATGTGCAATTCTTATTGGGGTAGTGAAATGCTCTACATCAGTAGTAGCCAAAGTTCCCAACTGCATGAGTCGCGTACCAAAACCTTCATATGGCCAAGAACCACAAGACATGTCCACACACACACACAAACCTCTCCTGCTTCATGATTGGCTACTGGAGTGGTTGCTCTTTGGTCCTAGCTATGAAGATTCGAAACAGTAGCAACACAGCTGCTGTGACTCAGGTGCAATGAAGGCATTAATGGGAGCATTAAGGCAGCATGGGGTCTGGAATCAGTCCTGGCAAAGAGTTACACTTGAGCTGCCCAAGATTCATTTTTTAAAAAAAATTACGTGCCAACCTTCTCCAAAAACAGACTCAGGGCAGTTTAAAAAGAATTAAAATGCTCTACTTGCTCCCAGCAGTGAGACTCAAGACTCAACACATCATTTCTGGAACAATCCTAAGCTAGTCAAGTTGCAGACAGAACTCCTCAGCTAACATCTATTTTAGCAAAACTTTAATTGCTGCTATGCTGAGTTTTAAAAGAGAATTTTAGAAGCTGGAGGATAAAGGGTAATGTATTTAACACTAGAGAAGTTTATTAAAGTAAGAAATCTTTAAGCCTTTATCAATTATTAATATTGCTTCTGCTTAAATGAATTCACAAGCAGTTACTACTGCTCCATCTAAATAAGTTTTATACATAACGTAAATCCATCTACTGGGTTTTTTTCCATTAATAAAAATTGTCATATTTATATAAGGCACAATCCAATGAAGGTTTGCTATATGTTAGGGTAATTATGTGAAAAATAGGGCCGCATATCTGTCACCATAATTTATTGATAAAGGAGTATGAGTAAATCTTTGACACTCAGTATTACCAGATTCTTCCAAAGTTTTAAACATTCTTCAACAGAGCAAGTCAGCTGATGGATAAAGCTCTGCTTCTCAAATATTTAACATATGAACAATTTACGTGAAATATGAACAATTTGAAATATGTTCAAATGTTTGGTGCATTTATTTACTGGCTAATTCTGAATACAAAGCACTCCCCAACAAACTCACTACAGGCTTCACAAAAGATACCTTTTAATCACCAGAAAAATAAAACCACAAGTACCCTTTTCAACATCTCCTTTCCTTTAAAATCACCATGAACTACAAGTTAAAAATTCAACAATATTTTTTCACCAGTTCATTTGAATCAAACCGACTATATGAGCCAAGCAAAAAAGATCAGAACTGCTCTGAGCCACTAGCAAGACCTCCAGTATTTTAATTTTCGAGAGGGGTTTGTTCATTTTTGTAAGCCCACTGGTATTTCCAAGTTTGACACATTGGGTATTTTCAGACGTTATGAGATCACGCTCAACCACAGACAATACCCTGTGGTGGGGAATGGTCCCGAAACATCTGTTTAATGCCCGCCAGATGTTCACTACAGTGAACCTCCGGCGGGAATCAAAATAACCACGCTTTCGAGGCTGGTCCGGGGACCATTGCCAAAAACCTGGTTAGTTGAACCATGGCCTGAAATTGACGGCTGGTAATGTCTGTTACCAGACCACATGTCGGAATCGGACACAGCGGCCCGATTGGCCACTGCGCCCACCCATCGCCCGGAGGGAGGGCAGTTGGGGGAGCAGGGGGGGCGGGCTGTGTGGCCGCATTCCCCCCGCCGGGATCGACCGGCACGTCTGCTGGCCGTGACGGGGCGATTCCGGCGAGGAATCAAAAGGCTGATTCCGTGACGGGGCCAAAGCCACCCCGTCACGTCTGAAATCATCCTATGAGAGCAGAGGACAAAAAGATAGAAATACTGCAAACACAATTTTTTTTAAAAAATCAAAGAAGAAAAAATGTGTTACAAAAAGTTGTATCTCATACAAGTAAATCCTCAATACGAAACAAGATCTAATCCTACCACTCATTCGCCACCACAAGGGCTACAGAATTAAATTCCTGTCATTTTGCAGACGTAATCTTTGGAGTTACATGTTACAAATTCAGAAGAGAGTACACATGAAAATCATTTTTCTAAGACAGCCTCAAATTTTGAGAGGAATGCCTCCCTAAATTAGAACACTCCACTCCAAAAAGTAAATAAGTCTGTATCTCACCATCGTTGAGGTCTTGCAGGAGGTTTTCCTGACATGAGAAGTCCAGCTTCACTTTGATGCTTACAGTAAAAGTTGCAATTTTCCCTGGTTTCAGCGGAAACTGGGAGAGTGTATCTTCCAACTTCCAGCTCAGGAACTCACCATACAGCTTTTCTACATTAAAAATAATATACACATTTAGATAAAAGGATAGAAGACATGGATTAAAGGATGTACACATTAATACATTAAAGGATGTGACTCTGGAGGAGGTTCTAGAGCAAATTGACAAACTAAATACTAACAAATCACCAGAACCAGATGGTATTCACCCCCGAGTTCTGAAGGAACTCAAATATGAAACTGCAGACCTACTGTTAGTAACTTGTAACCCATTGCTAAAATCTGCCACTGTACCGGAGGAATGGAGGGTGGCAAATGGAACCCCAATATTTAAAAAGGGATCCAGAGATGATCCTGGAAACTACAGACCAGTAAGCGTGACGTCTGTGCCAGGCAAAATGGTGGTAACTATCGTTAAGAACAGAATTGCAATGCTGGTTACTAAGCTAGAAGTTACCACTCAGGAAAAGGATCTGGGAGTCATTGTGGACAATGCACTGAAATCCTTAGCTCAGTGTGCAGCAGTGGTCAAAAAAGCAAACAGATTGTTAGGAGTGATTCACAAAGGGATAGAGAATAAAACTTAGGATGTCATAATGCCTCTACAAATCCATGTTGCGACCGCACCTGGAATAGTGTGTGCAGTTCTCATTGCCCGATCTCAAAAAAGACATAGCTGAGATTGTAAGCTCTTGGGCAGGGACCATGTCTATCTTGTTTCTTGTAAAGTGCCAGGTACATCCCTGGCGCTATATAAATGCAAAGAAGAAAGAAGAACAAGAAGAACAGAGAAAGGCAACGAGAATGATAATCAAGGGTACAAAGAGAGGCTTGATAAGCTGGGTCTCTACAGCTTAGAGGAGAGAAGACTGAGAGGGCACATAATAGAGGTTTATAAAATCTTGAGAGGCATGAAATGAGTCGATAGGGAACCATTATTTACCCTCTCAAATAGGACTAGAACTAGGGGGCACTCCATGAAACTAGCTGCCGGCAGATTTAAAACAAATAAAAGGAAGCATTTTTTCACTCAACACATAATTAACTTGTTGAATTTGCTGCCAGAGGACATTGTCAAGCCCAGTAGTAGAACTGGGTTTTAAAGAAGGACTGGATAAGTTCTTAGAGAGTAGGTCCATTAATGGCTATTAACCAAATAGCCTATGGGATGAACTTCTTACTGTTGGGAGCTGGGAGTGAACAACAGGGAATGGATTGCCCATTGTGACTGTTGGTTCTTCTTCCATTGCATAGAGATTGGCCACTGTCAGAGGACAGGAGCTGGGCTTGATGGACCATTGGTCTGACTCAATATGGCACTACTTATGTTCTTATATGTAAAGTAATTCATAAAACAAACCAGTACCAAATGTTTCACAGCTCTTTAGAGCTTTGCTCCTCATCTTTTGACCCTCTTTTCCTGATGTCCCCCCACATGGAAACTTCTTCTATCAGGCTCTCTTAGTCTCATCAACAGAGACAGCTCACTGATTCTCCACCTATGTTCCTTCTCGCTTGTCCATTCTAGACTCTAATTCATAACTGTTCAGTGCCAGTCACATTGCTAGTGTTCTTATTATTTTTGACAGCAGCAGGAACAGCAGTAGTTGATATCAAACTCATAGGCCCTTTTTACACACATGCCCCCCCCCCCCACCAATGTGTGCGAAAGCATAGCCGGGGGGGGGGAGCATCCATCTGACCGCCAGTGGGGATGGGTGGGGGTGCGTGTGCGCTCTCGCACTCCAGCCGCGTCCACGCACGGAGGTGCCTCCATGCGTGGAGATTGGTGGGCGTCCATGCGCCCACATGAGGCACACTTGCCGCGGCCTCCTCCCATCCCCATCGCACTGCGGTGCCTCCGGTGGCCCATTTTAAAAAAAGGCCATAGAATGAGTCGATTTAACTCTTGTTTAAGAATAATGCCCTGTTTTTTATTCTGCTTTTGTCAGTACAGTAAGAGCAGGCTGGTTTCCATTTCAATAAGAAAACAATCTGTGTAAAACTAAACAGTGTGAATCCAATGGAAAGAATGAGTCCCACAAAAAAAACAACTCACAATGGTCCTGTCATTTGGTTTTAATTGCTCTCTGTTTAATTGCTCTCCAATGTCTGCAAGATGGCCACTAGGATTCACCAGTACATGCTGCAGATTCATAATGGCAAGGGCAGAATAAGAGTGGAACAGCAGGAATTATTTTTTTTAATGAAAATCTGATGTGAAAAATACTGTCTATTGTTAGATTATGCTTACGGAACAATTTAATTAACAATTCCACACAAAAAAAAATTGACTACTTTCTTAAAAAAATAGATTGAAGCAAGTCTAACTAGATTTACATTTTCATCATCGTGATTTATTTCCATTAGGGGAAATTTGAGCAAGAGATTCCTCTCAACTGGCAAGGCTGAGCAGTTTTGAAAGGAACTTGTGAGGAAGACCTCTGCCTTCTCAACTCTCAACATGGTATAAAGAAACTCAACTTAACAATTCAATAATCTTTTGGATTTGTTCTACACGATTAAGTCTAATTATTTTGTTTGACCTTCCTGATTTTTATACACTAAAAATAATTATCCACTCAATGTCACAGGGGGAAGTTTTCCCTTTGATATTATGCCAACGTTCATCGGAGGAATAGCTACAGGTGGAGTAAGCTGGGCCGCTGTCCCAGAGCCTAGGCTTTCAAGGGGATGCAGTGAGGCCACTCCCATCAGGACATCAAAATGTCCTGCTTCATCTCTGCTGGAGCTTCCTGTGCCTTCCCCAGTGAGTCAGGAGCTGGTGCCATGTCCATCAGCACCTGTCACCCAACCCCAAGTGCCTTCCCCTCACCGCCCCCACATCTCTCTTCCCCTATCCCAACATCCTCCATGTCCCGGTCTGCTCTGGTGCCTTGCTTTCCCCCTCCCACTCTAGTACCCACCCCCATCGCCTCACTGCCAGGCCCAACCCAGCTTCCCACTGCCCCCTTCCCCTTCATCCCGGTTGGTACAGGGTCTGATAACCTGACTTGCCCTGGGGCCCTATTAAACCTAACCACCACTGTGGCTCATTCAAATTAATCTTAAGTATCCTCACCAAATATGCCTCAACTATAAAGTATCCCAAAATTTTATCTCCCATGATGTTACATGGGATATAGCCATAATATAGCCAAATGAGCAAGATACACAAATAAGACAAATAGTCTAATTCTGTGCCACCTTCAAGCAGAAGGGACCCTGGTGATTACACAGAAGGTAAGAACGTAAGAAGATAAGAAGTGCCATACTGGGTCAGACCAATGGTCCATTGAGCCCAGCATCCTGCCTCCGACAGTGGCCAGTCACGGGGGCCTGGGAGAAGCACCCAACAGGTCACCATGCTATCCATTCCCTGTGAGTCATCCCCAGGCTCCCGACGGTAAGGTAGCCAAGGCAGGACAGAAATCAGGGTCGCCTGCTACGGGTGTCGCAACACGATCTCGAGTTTGTAGACAGAACCAGCCTTTCCTATCAGAGAGAACAATTAACAGTGTTGTACCTTTTCAGAATTCTATATACATCTATACTCGTGATTTGGGTGGCACAAAGGAAGGAAAGTCACGAAGTCCAAAGAAGCAAAAAATTATTTAACATTTCTGTAACAGCAGCAGCAGCAATGTGCCTGGCACTCAATCACAGCTAAGGGACTGTAATTAAAAGTCGGGGGGGGGGGAGATATCGGCATGAGAAAGAGATAGTAGACTACATTGAAAGCAAAGATGAGGAACTTGGATTTCACATGGAAGTTGAGAGAAAGTCAATTATACAGGCAGAGAAATCTTCCCCCACTGGTTTCAGCAGGTGGAGGGCAGCACCCTAAATGTCATAGATTTCGAATTTCAACTTGAGGTTAACACTTAGTTTTGCATTCCATTACAAAGAAGTCATTATCAATTACTGAAGACCGCCTTTTATCGTAAGGGATGCAGAGAAGCGGAATATGTCACAGGAGTAAATTCAGCATACAGGTTTCCTCTTCCAAACACTACAGAAACTTCTATTCTAACTATGCTAGCAACTCTACCAACTTAATTTTCCAAAAAATTACTACAAAATTTACAAAAACTATAAAATATTTTTATTACAAAAAATAATACACAAATTATATTGCATTTTATATTTCTTGCAAGCTGCCCTGAGTCTTCCGAGAAGAGTGGGATATAAATGAGACTAAATAAACTTAATTGCATCTGTCCAAATGGCATTGGTGGGACACTACAACTGTGTAAACAGAAAATTTGTTCTGTAGCTAGACCGTCTCGTATGAATTTTAATATTTGTGTCAGATGTACCTGAAATCACGGTTTCCATGTAAGTCTATATTTTTGCAAACTTGTGAGTTGTTCTATACTTTGAGAAGGTAAAGGGTTACAAGTTTTAAGATGGTGTGCCTACGCCAAGCTGCTGGGAAATGGAAATGCTCCACTCCCCGGCAGGTTAGCATGCTCCAATCTCATCAGGCAGAGTAGAAACTGAAAGGAGAACTCGCCGGAGGGAGGGAGGGAGTGGATTCTCCCACCTTAACATGGTATGAAAGGTGGCACAACAGTTACAGTAGTGGGCAGCTTGAACAAGGAAGAGTGGCTCTACAGTGGGTTTTTTCCTTCAGAGTGAATGAAAAACCTACATAGAGAGACCTATGGCAAACGTACTGGGGACGGGGGGTGGCATGGAGAGATAGGACATCCACTGCCAGTTTCTTCATTTCTGAGGAACTGGGAGGGGCTATGAGAAAACAAGGAGAGGGCAGTCTGACTTCGTAATCCAAATGTTGTGCAGCAACAGCAAACCATCTGCTGTGGAGACTAGATGCCTTCTTGCCCTTGTGAAGGAATGTGGATGTCAGCTGCCTTCAGGGAGCAGCAGAGAACCCTGCGACAGAGTGCAGCCTGGTACGGCTGTTACCCCTTTCAGAAGATGAGGAATGGGAACTGGACACTGGGCCTTTAAAAGGATAAGAAGCGGAGGGTTGGCCATGCCCACTTGGGTGTATAAGAGGAAGGCAGCTTGAGGCAAAATTTCAGTGTGTGTCTGGAAGTCAAGCTGAAAGGACCTCTCCTGAGTCCGGCTGTTTGGGATCCTGAGAACTCAGCAAGAGAAAGAGAAGGTGGCTGACCCACATATTGCAAAAGGTTACGCCCAGAAGGGAGCCTGCTGCCTAGGGAAACTCTTGGAGATAGCATGGGAACTCTGGACTGGCTTGCATGGACGTTGGGGGGGTGGGGGTTGGCAAATGGACTAATTGCATGAGTCTGTGATTATTAGAACTGTATATATGAGGACTGGTTTTGCCTAAAGCCCGGTTGCCCAGCCAGGAAGGATTGAAGGTGGAAAATGAAGATAAAGGAAGCTAATTCCCTCTGAGACTTTGTGGGGCTAATCCCATGTGCACGCACCATTAGGAAAAACTGCCATGTCACAAATCCATTCAAGGACGCATCAGCATAAAGACAGATCAGTGAATGATTAGTCACTATTTATACAGTGCAAGCAATCCGCTTTGCATTGAACAGATCCCTGCCCAGAGGGGCTTACTATCTAGAATTAACACTTTACAAACAGAATCAAATCAATCTCTTTCAAACCATATCCTCTACAGTACTTGCGACATCAACTACTGCCGATGCACAAAGCACCAAACAGAAAAGAAAAACAATGGCTTATCCAGAAACTTTGTTGCTGATATTGTGAACAAGCCTTTCCCCCCACATAAAACCTTTTAAGTAGGCTTGTCAAAATTGTTCCCAAACAGTATGAACAAGCAGCATGAAAGGGGGAAATAAAGGACAGCGTGAAAGAACTCCATTTATAGCCAAGCTTTTTTAAAAATAGCAAGAGCATCTGCACTTCAAAGAGCCATAGGAGGAGTACAAAGGCAGGGGTGTAATGTGTGTGCAGTGCTCAGACCATCTCCTTCTCTGATATCAAGCTTACTCAACCCCAGAGTCTCCCCCTCCCTAAAACATCTGCACCCCTTCTCTCATACTGACCCTTATGCCTGGAACTCCTACCACAAACACAGCTGCTTTACTCCCTCAAAATCCCTCCTAAAATCCTGCCTCTTCTCTTAGACTTTCCCTAGCTCCTAGGCCCCACAGGTTGCTCACTACGGCTGCTTCTACTGCCCTTTCATTCACGGTTCCCTTCTTCCCTGTAATTAAACTAAACACATGGACTGCGACTTCTCGATTTCATGAATCCCCTCTTTCTTCTCCCTATGTTCCACTCTCCCTTGTCTTTCCTCCCTTGTGCACCCTAGACTGTAAGACCCCCGCAGCAGAAACCCATCTCTAACTTTTAAGCAAACTGCTGGCACTTAATTAACAATACTAATAGAAGTTTGCAAATATAAGAAAGTAAAGAGTCATAATACATTTATAGACCACAAACTCAGTCCTGCAGCTTGGTAACATCCACACGAATTGTCACAGGTAACCGTAAGATTTTAAGAGCCAATTTCTCAGGCAGAATTGTAACCAGTAAATTTAACTCAGAGTAATAGGATATTGTCTAGGAAACAGCTATACAATTAGCTACAACAACTAGCTATTGAATTCTTTAGATAGAAGAATACTCCCCTCTCAACATTCACTGTCCGCCTAACTGCAACCAAGCCAAGCACGTGCACCTGGGACTCCACACCCACTTGAATGTTTTTTCCCTTGTCCTTCCATATGTCCCCTATCCCTGTCTTCCCCCCTCCTAGTCTACTAGATTGTAAGCCGTAGGCAGGGGTCGCATCTATCTCACTGCTATGTAAAGCGCCAGGTACACTGCTGACGCTATACAAATGCTTGTAATCATCATCATCATCATCATCATCCAGAGCCAAACCAAATTCCAAGCACTGGAAAAGTATAGAATCAAGAACCCCAAATCCCCTGATCTAATGATACACTGTAGGTCTACGCTTGTAAGCATTACATTACTGCAAGAGGTTTGGGGGAAATGTATATACTTATGGAATGATTGGATCAATCAGTGGTCAAATATAACTGAAATATGTTCAGGTTTGGACCCTGGCTTCCAGTGAGACCATGGTGAAGAACTAGTGGTCCAATAGTGGAGAACTATACTGATAATATTCAGTTTTACACTTCTTCATTCAGGCTTACAGTAAGTTTCATATTACCTTCTTGCGTTTCACTGAGTTTATTAATGCTGACATCTTATAGCTATTGTAGAAAATAACTGACAGGAGTTATTGCTTTTGTGCATTTTAGAGGCAGATGGTTTGTTTGCAGGAATTTAATTCCACCAGGAAATTTATTACATCTGGAGAGCAGAATGTAATAAGAATGACTGTTTTAATTTTTCAACTCTAAATATGTTTGTTTGATAATGGCAACAGCTTCAGCTTGTTTTTCATATATTGTTTTCTCCATATGTGAGAGTTCACCGATATAAGCTAATATTTGTTTTCCATAAGGGGAATGTTAAAACTTGCAAGGGAAATAAACTAAAACTATCTTAGTATCAGAGATGTTTTGCAGAATCTCTCAAAGTAAGGCTGCCAGCTGCAGTGGGAGGAAAACAAACTCTTGTAGGATGTTGAGAGACTAAAAAGGTACAAATATTCCTCTAATGTTATGCATATTCCCTCTCAAACAGAAAAAGGTAAATACCCAAAGAACATAGAAAATGTAGGTTTTTCCTGCTTGGTTTTTCTTTTATTTAATACTGAACTCACAGTACAGCTATTTTGATACTCCAAACAACATTTTCCAAGACTACAGGAGATCTGAGGCTGGAAATTGTCATCTCTCAAACATGGCTCTGTGAATGTTGCAGGCAGCACAGCATCATTCAGGTCTGTCCTGTCTAAATCAGGAACGTTGGAAAGTCTGAACTACTGACATTTTGGGGTGAGGTATCTTATGTAGGATCTCTCTTTTACCACAAGACAATTTGCTAAGAGATGCACAAACCTTGGAAATAGCACAATTTACCCAATCATAATTTCAGACACTATGCTTTATAGATTCCTTTACACTTTGCTTCTGCAGATGAATCTTTGGCCGTAAGACAAATAGTCTCCCTAGTCTAAGTTGAAAAGAGGTGACAAGCTCTTCCTAAATTAAATATAGTTTAGAAAACCAAGGATACTAAATTTCCTTTACAAAAAAATGAATTGGGAAGACCTTCATTGCTCTCCAATTCTGCGGGAAATTTTAAAGCTCAAGAAACCAGTTAATAAAATAGTGTACGAAACATTAACACATACAATATTTTAAACTCAGATTAACATTAAAATCTCATGATTTCAAATGAACAATATTTATTACTGCAAATCCAAGTTTCAAAGGGAAAATTGACCGATGTAACCATTTTACAATTAAGGTTTGCTACTGTTTCCTATTCGTCACCCCTACTGTCAAAGCTTATTTTAAAAACTGCCCATTGACAAAATAAAATCAGCAAAAAAGTCTGAGAATTACTAACCTTAAAGGATGGCAAGTCAATAGGTTCAGTAAGTAGTATAGAAATGGTCATTGGTGAAAGTCAGGAATTTGTTTTACAAAATAGAGAAAAAAGATCATGTAGTCCACCCCAACAATCGTCAGTCAAGCACTGCCAACCATCAGTCAAGCATCCAAAAATCACCAGACAAAGCATACTTTGAGGTGAACACATTAAATTCACCGCAGCTTGGAGTGATTTTCAAACAGCCAAGCAATCAATGTAAATATATTCTCATCACCCCAACTAGCATTCCTCACTTTTAATATCCTTCCCATCCAAGTCAAGGTTCTTTAACCTAGCATTTGGCCCTTGTGGAAACCATGTACTACTCATTTCAAAGTAATCTGTGAATTCTTCTCTCTAATGACTGGTAAAACACATAATAAAACTGCCAGCACCACTATTACATCCCCCAAGAATGGTACAATTGTGTATAACAACAACTTCCTAGATAGACTCAAACTCAGCTTGGTTCAAATAATCAACAAATACTGCATTAACGTAAGAGATATTTTAATCAAAGTAAAGCTGAGATTTATTTATTTATTTATTTAAACAATCTTCCCACCCCTCCTGCTTCAGGCAGTCCATATCCTAAAAACACATAAAATCCACAACACAATAAAAGAGAAGGAAAACAAAACCAACCACCCTCAACCCTAACCCACCCATCCCCACCCTACACCCCATCTCTCTCACCAAAAGCCAGGAGGAACAGTCAGGTCTTACACCTACGTCGGAAGGAACATATGGCTAACTGGGCCTCAGCCGGAAGGGAGTTCCACAGCCTAGGTGCGGCCACCGAGAACACCGAGATACCTCCTGACAGACCACAGTGGTCCCCCAGGCCACATGGGGGATCTTGAGAAGGACGCTCCCAGTGGACCACAGAGGTCACTCTAGGGCACGAGGAGTGAGGCGATCCTGCAAGTAAGTCGGGCCAAGGCCGTATAGAGCTTTATAGGTCAAAACCAACACCTTGAATTGGGCCTAGAAGATTATCGGCAGCCAGTACAGAGCCGGAGCACTGGTGTAAAGTGCTCAAAGTGGTCAATGGCCTCCACCAACAAGGCGTTCCATAGTGCCACGAGGTCACCGAGCGAGCGGTCGTCGAGATCAGAGGGTATCTTCTCGAGAGCATTCCGAAACTTCTCAGGTTCTATTAGTCTCCGGGGGAGAACTATCTGAATCAGTTCCACGCCCCTCCAGGGACAGACGTGCGACAGGAGATGTGATCGCAGGAGGTAATGATCTGTCCATGACAAGAGCTCTGCTGACACCTCCCCCATCAATGGATCCCCGCCTCAAGGCTGGTACAAAAAAATCAGGTCCAAGGTACATCCTCCATCATGCATTGGGTCATTGACAATTTGGGACATGGAGACCATGAACTCACGCTCCACCCAACCAAGACCGGTGTCAGTGTGAATGTTGAAGTCCCCCAAGACCAAAGACTTCAGGGAGCGCAACACCACGTCCAACACCAGTTCCGTCAAAGCGTGTAGGGATGCCACCGTTCAGGTAGGTTCATGGTATACCAGCCCACCCCCACTCTGTTCCCCACCAAATCAAACACAAGATGGAGGCCATCTACCCCGGATATGGCCTGCACCGGATACCTCCTGACAGACCATGAATCCCTAAAAACAATGGCTACACCACCACCCCGTCTCTCTGGCTGAGGCTGGTGCTGCACTGAGTACCTGGCTGGAACAAGGTCAGCCAAAATAGGCCCCCGACTTATCGTCCGGTCAGGTCTCTGTAATACACATGAGGTTGGCATCACAGTTCAGGAACTCCCAGACTGTGGTAGATTTATTAACCACCGACCTCTGATTCAACAGCATCAAACCCAGGTCAAGGGCCCTCTGATCTCATCACCCACTTTTTTTGGGGGGGGGGGGGGGGGGGTGGTGTTGGGGGGGGAGTGAGAGGGAAAGGCACCAAGCACCTGCCCCCACTCACAGGTCTCATACCCCTCCCTTATACACCCAGATACTTATAAGCTCATCATGCCAACCCCTTAAATCCTCCTCTCCCTCTTCAGTCTCCATCTCCATTGAAGATGCTGCCATTCACCCTGTCCCCCAGGCACTAAAGCTGAAGAATCACCTTTGACTCCTGTCTCCTTTATACCTCAGATTCTGACTATTGCTAAGGCTTTTGTTTCTCCCTGCATAGCACTGCTAACATTTGGTCCTTTCTAACCATTCCACTGCAAGATTAGTCCATGCTCTCGTCATCTCCTGTCTGGACTACCGCATCCTCCTTACTGGCCTTCCCCACTCTCGCCTTGACCCTCTCTCTTCTGTTCAACACTCTGCTGCAAGGTCATCCACCTCGCCTGCCATTTTGGATCATGTCCAACCTCTCATCTCATCCCTTCAGTGTTTCCCTCCCACCTTTTGCTTCCAGCACAATCTCCTTTGGGGCAATCCAATGGCCCGTCTACGCCACCTGCAGGCGCCGCACTCAGGCCGGAATTTGTGGCATTCATGTTCTCATTAAGCTTGGAACTTCACATACTCTTCTCATTTGACAGCTTTTCTGTCAGGTTTGTAAGAAATTTGTTCTGTAATGCTGGTAAATGAGATATAAAGCACAGCTCCTCCCCATGGCTATCCCCAGCTTCAGTGTTGCCCCCAACCTAGAGAGGAAGAGAACTGGGGCTGAAAGAGAAAGGCAAAGTGTAGGTGCATGGGGCCTAAGTTATAAGTGAGCCTCCTTCCTCATGTCCCATGACTGCCTTTGAGGTCAGCCAGGAGCATCCCCTTGTATCTGCCCATGGAGTTTTTAAAGGTAAGGCACGCAGAGAGGCATTATCAGGGGCTGCCCCACAATTTTGGACCTCTCGATGCTTGGAGGTTCATTTAAGCCCAAGCCTGCTCATCTTCTGGAAACACTAAAAGACCTTTCTCTTTGGCCAGACGTTGGGCAGGTAGGAATGTCAGGCGGGGGATATGGGGAAGGATTGGGGGCAAGTGGACTTTTACATGTTTTTATTGATTGTAAACTGCCCTGAACCTTGATGGAAAGGGCAACATATAAAGTTAAATAAATAAATAGCATGACCATGAAATGTCTTTACTGCTTCCATGGTATGTAAATTAAGGTGGAGGCCTTAACTTATAATTTCTATTCTTTTTTGTACTTATGTTTGGCAACATTCACCTTAACTCCCCTCTTAAACCACCAATGAGGAAAATGAAGCCAACATGGGTCCCTGATCTCCTGACAGACCATGAATCCCTAATTCTTAGCTCATTTTTTTTAGTTAATTCAATTTTTACCCTACCATTCTCCGAAGGCTCAGGGCAACTAAGATCCTCCTAAAAAAACAAACACATAAAATAAAGATCACACACACAAAACCACACGAAATACCCATAAACACACCCCAAATCCTGACTCTGCCTGTTAAATTCCTGGTCAAATAAGTAAGTCTTGCACTCCCTCCAGAAGATACTCAGACTAGGGGTTTTGAGAAACTCCAAAGGCAGGGAGTTGCAGAGCCTCGGAGGAGACACTGAGAATGCCTCTGTGTGCGAACGGATCGTATTAACCTGGGCCAATGATGAAATTCACATGAGCACGCTCAGTTGTTCTTTGAGGCTATATGAGGTGAGGGAGTCCTGTCATTCAAGATTCTCTTCTCCTTTATAACTAAGCTAAGCACATGAACCTACGACGTCGCAAATTCATCAGTGTATCCTTGTATCTTCCAATTTCCCCTCTCCCTTGTTCATCCTAGATTGTAAGTCCCCTGAGGCAGGGACCCATATCCAATTAATGGGTGCTCATTGCCGGGCAAATTTCTGGCACTATATAAATAATTAATAATAATTTTTTTCACCAACATGCAATTTGTTTTTCTTGCTAAGACCTTCATTTTAACAACCCGTAATTTGGAAGACAGCATATACAAAAGACAGGATAATATAAACCATGTAAACTGAACAAACTAAGCAATTTAGAGAAGAATCAAACAGAATAGAAAAAAAATATCAAAGTGATTTCCATTAATACCTGCTATCTAAGATGCTACACCTTGTTAATAATTCTAATATCACAAAATATCAAAATACCATTTTGATTTCACTAACAAGTCACAGGGCTTATGATTAAGTACACAAAATTGGTATAAGGCCCACACTATTTCAATGCAATTGCTCAACTGCTACAAAGAGATAGTCAAACTAGCTAATTTGCATACTCCAACATTTTAACGCAAATTTTACACAGCGGGATTCATCTTTCCTATAAGAGCTACTATGCAACCTTATTTTATTAAAAACAACAGGAAGCAATACTTGTTTTGCTATGAACTGGCGGGGGTGGGGGAGATATTCATTGTATAGTGGGTCATTAACAGGATTCCTAGTTTTCTCTTCCAAAAAATGGAAATTCTAAAAAAAAGACCCACCTAAATTGTCTGATTAAAAACTCCAAAATCTGCATTTCTCAGCTGGTACAATTAGAAACTGTTTATTGCAAATTGTTCATTTTTTGGTGACTATTTGATACACTGGTTGCCACTGTCACTCAAACAGAGTTCAGAATGCGGCGGCTCGTCTCCTTACAGGGACGGGTCGTCGGGAGCATATGACACCTGTGCTCCGGACTCTGCACTGGTTGCCAATAGCGTGCCGAGCTAGGTTCAAGGTTTTAGTGTTGATCTATAAGGCCCTTCACGGTCTGGGCCCCTCGTACCTCAGGGACCGCCTCGCCCTCCGCGCCCCAGAGCGGCTCCTGCGGTCGGCCGGGGGTGCCTTCTTGGAGGTTCCCCACGTAAAGCGGGGGGCCACAATGGAGAGGGCATTCTCGGCGCCTTTGGAACTCCCTTCCGGAGGAAGCTCACCTGGCCCCTAGCCTGTTGTCATTCCGGCGGTGTTGTAAAACCTGGCTGTTCGCCCAGGCCTTTGGGGAGGGTGGGTTAGGGTCATGGTTTTCTCCCCTACCCTGTTTTATTGTTTTAATGCTGAAATTGTATCCCGGGGCCCTGTTTTTAGAAATATTTAACTTGTTGATTGTTTTATACTGTTTTATTGTTGTTGGAAGCCGCCCCGAACTGTTTGCAGGAGGGGCGGGGTACAAATGCTATAAATAAATAAATAAATAAATAATATCGCACACCAGCCAGTGCTGGCACAGAGTCTAGGTCTCTCCCTCTGCAGGTGTGTGGGGGAGGAGGGTGCCGCTCCAACTCCTTCCTCCCAGCCATCCCAGCATAGACCCCAACGCACCTCTGCCTTGCCAGATGCCTGATGCAGCTGTGTTCTCGCACCAAATCTCTTCTCTCGGACGCAGGCGCACACCAGAACCTCCACAGAGCTTCCATCTCCTTTAAATTTCCACTGCTGCCGCCGCCGCTGCAGCCACCAGACTTTTGCAGCCAGAAATTTCCCAGAAAAACCCAGAATTCTGTGTTTTTCTCTGGGAAGATAGGAATTCTGTGTTTTTCTCTAATAAAACAGGAATTCTGGGGGTTTTTTCTTCTGTTTTTCTGCACTAAACAGAGGACTAGGAACCCTGGTCATTAATATGTTATCTATTGAATGAATTCGTTATTGCTATAAAAGAGCAAGATTTTGTAAAAATATGCATGAGCATCTTCTATTTTTTTTCTGTTCTAACTAAACACTTTTCTATATGCCTAAACACAAGCAAGCTCTCCTAACAAAACACTATGTTTCATTGAGTTTCTAAAAACAACAATGTACAAATTCCTCTATAAATGCTTCAGCATTGTGTCTAGTCTTGACAGATGTGTTTAACAGAACAAGTTGCAGACATACGAACATAAGCAGTGCCATACTGGGTCAAGACCAATGGTCCATTGAGCCAAGCATCCTGTCTCTGACACGAGCCAATCTTGGTTGCTTGGGAGAAGTACCCAAAAGGTCACTATGGGGCAACTCATTCCCTAAAACCTACCTGGCTAAGGCCTGCTAACGGACTTATTCTCAAAGAACATATCCAATGCTTTTTTAAAACCAGCTATACTACTGGCCTTGACCACATTCTCTGGCAACAAATTCCACAACTTAATTATGCATTGATTGAAAAAAATACCTTATTTTATTTGTCTTAAAACTGAAACTTGTTAGTTCCATGGAGTGTGCCCTAGTTCTAGTACTATTTGAGAGGGTAAATAGCCTTTCCCCGTTTCCTCATTGCACACCACTCATGATTATATAAACTTATATCATATCTCGCTTCAGTCCTCTCCAAGCTGAAGAGCTCTAACCTAGCCAGCCTCTCCTTATAAGGGCGCCATTCCATACGCTTTATCATTTTTGTTGTCCTTCTCTGTACCATTTCTATTTCTACTATATCTTTTTTTGAGATGGGGCAACCAGTATTCAAGGTGCAGTAACACCATAAATTTATGTAGACACATCATGATATTTTCAGTTACTCTCGATCCCTTTCCAAACAATTCCTAACTTCCTCTTTGCTTTCTTGGCTGCCAATGCACATTACACCGAGGATTTCAATGTATTGTCCACAATGGGTGTTAACATGATGGTGGCCTGCTTTCGCCCATGAGCCACTGGCACTTGCTGGTGTGGCACCAGATGTTGGCCCACGATTGCTCATGGGCATGTCAGCAGTGAGCCCAGGCTGAGATCCAGAGACCTCCACGGTCACAGTCCAGGCTACTGTCCATCCAATCGGACCACAGTGGGCTAGCACATGTGTTTTAGTCCGACATGACCCAACCTGGATTTGGTCCACCATGACGAGCTGCCATGGCTTACCGTTATGGCAGGAGGCAGAGTGCAGTGCAGCGGTGGAGGCCAGCTGGCCACACATGCATGCGGCTCCCGGCCCTCCTCAGTGGCCTGGCCGTCAGCATGTTTGTTGGCTCGTCCGACCTAGTCAGGACTATGTTGGTGGCAGGTTCAAGACCCGTACTGGGTCATGATAGCGGTGCTCCACCGTCACATTTGAAGACACTCAATGACTCCAAGATCTTTTGTTGTGAGTGGTAACCCCTAATTTAGAACCCAGCTTTGTGTACATATAGTTTGACTTATTTTTCCCTATGTGCATCACTTTGCACTTGTCAGCATTGAATT
Organism: Sphenodon punctatus; assembly: GCA_003113815.1. Classification (NCBI taxonomy): domain Eukaryota; kingdom Metazoa; phylum Chordata; class Lepidosauria; order Sphenodontia; family Sphenodontidae; genus Sphenodon; species Sphenodon punctatus. Next base: position 11,022,069 of record QEPC01010034.1, on the reverse strand, counting down.
TCATCTGCCATTTAGTAGTCCAGTCACCCAGTCTTGCAAGATCCTTCTGCAATTCCTCACAGTCTGCTTGGGTTTTGACTATCTTGATTAACTTTGGATCATCGGCAAATTTTATCACCTCACTTTTTATTATTTGCTTATTTTAATTTTTACACTTCTACCCCGCCCCCCTTGCCTAACGATGACTTGGGGGGGAGGGGGGCTTCCATAACATAAAACAATAAAAAGTTGAAAACACAATAATAATATAAATATACATTATAAAACAATACTAAAACCAGTTCTGTGGAGAGAGATACATACCCAACTCACTAACCCACCCACCCCTCACTCCCCACCCCCCGCCAAATGCTTGACAGAAAAGCCAAGTTTTACATTGCTGACGGAAAGCAAGATTTGGGCTGAGATGGATCTTCACCAGGAGGACATTCAACAGCGACTGAGCAGCCGCAGGTAACGCCTACCTGTCCGTGCGGACACGCCTGTAATGTGGGACCCCCAGGAGGGCACTCCCGGTCAATCGCAGGGGACACCCAGGGGTCCAGGGAAGAAGGTGATACTTCAGATAAGCAGGGCCTAGGCCGTGTAGGGCTTTTTAGGCCCAAACTATCACCTTGAATTGGGCCTGGAAGACCATAGGTAGTCACTGCAATGGCTAGAGCACAGGTTTTATATGCTCCCTGCAGCCCGTCCCTATAAAGCAGGCAGGCCACTACATTTTGTACTAACTGCAGCTTCGGGACCGTCACCAAGGGCCGCCCCACATAAAGTGCATTACAATAGACTAGCCTCAAGGTGATGAATGCATGAATGACAGTGGCGAGATCGGAGTCCGAGACGTATGGGCGGAGACTCTTCACCACATGTAATTGGCAGAAGGTGCCTCTCACCACAGCTGACACCTGCAAATCCAGGTGCAGTTGTGCATCCAGGAGCACCCCCAAGCTGTGCAGATGGAACCTATGGAGAATGAACCCCCTCCCCAAAATAAAGGGGGTGTCCTCCTCCCCCAGATCCCCAACCCTGCCCACTAGCATCACCTCTGTTTTGTCTGGATTAAGCTTCAATTGGCTCATCCAATTCGCCACGGCAGCAAGGCATCGGGATAACAATGAGACTGCAGGGTCTGGGTCGGTTCAGAACAATAAATACAGCTGGGTATCATCCACATATTGATAACAGCAGATTCCCCAGCTGTGCACAACCTCCCCCAGAGGCTTCACATATTTATTGAATAAGAGGGGACAGAATGGAACCCTGTGGGACCCCAAAGAGGAGACCGCCAGGGAACGATATACAGTCCCCTAGGATCACCCACTGTGATCTATCCACCAGGTATGAACGGAACCACTACAGGACAGTACCGTCCACCCCAGTCAGGTCCCACAAGCGAGTCACCAGCATCTCATGATTAATGGTATCAAAAACCACAGATAGATCCAGTAGGACCAACAGGGTCATACAATTCTGGTCCAACTCTACGAGGAGATCATCAACCAAAGCCACAAGCACAGTCTCCGTGCCATAACCTTGACAAAAGCCAGACTGCCTGCGATCAAGGAAACCAGTGCGACCCAGATGTGCCTGCAACTGACAGGTCACCACATGTTCAATAACCTTCCCTAAAAAGGGAATATTAGAGACAGGCCAGTAGTTCGCCAGGGCACCAACGTCAAGCAATGGTTTCTTGAGGAGTGGCAGGAACCCCGCCTCCTTAAGGCAGTCCAGCACCATCCCTTCCTGAAGGGAGCTGTTGATAATCCCTGCCAACACCAGCCTCAAAGTCTGCCTGGTGACTTTCACCAACCAGGACGGGAAGGATCCAATTCACAAGACATGGCCTGAACAGATCCCAGCACATCCACTGCCTCGGCGGCCATCATCAATTGAAAGTCATCCCATTAACACTGACCAGACATGGCATTCTAAACCCTGGCTCTGCCACTGCTTCCGAAATGGAAGAGTCGAAGTCATGCTCAATGTGAGTTATTCTATTCGCAAAGTACATCAACAACATGTCATAGTGGGCCTTGGACTAATTTGCCTCCAGGCAGAGAGAGGCTGAACTGACCAGACCCTTCACCACCCGGAACAGCTCAGCTGGATGAGACTGAGCGGATGCTAATAAGAGCAGCAAAGAAGTGTTTCTTTGCTGCTCGAATGGCTATCTTAAAGGTCCTCAAAAATGCTCTATGCCGCAACAGGTTGTCTTGGATGCGAATGCGGTGCCAACCTTTTACTACCTTTTCCAGATCCTTAATAAATATATTAAATACCACCATTATGCTCGTGGGCAGTAGGACAACTTGTAAAGTGTGGAAAGTTGAGGGCTTCACCTTCAGTGTAGTTCAGTACTTTACCTATTTAGGCATTAACTTTACTTCAAGAAGGACTTGGGCAGCTCATATTAAAAATAGAGCTTTGCTAGCAAGTAGATCAGGTAGCAGCCTATTGAAGTCCGCCAACCTCTCAAAGGGCATATTTACATCTACAATTTTAGAAACTTCTTATTTGAAAATCTATGCTACGTTGATATATGGGTTAGAATTCATTCCTTTCCCAGATATTACTCCACTGGAAAGAGTGCAGAACTAATTTTTGTGTAGGCTCCTTAAAGTTGGCAACTGCATTCCAGGTGCTGTTTTAAGAGCAGAAACATTGCTCATTTCGGTAGGATAGCTTTCCTTCGGTTCTGGCAGAAAATAGTTAACCATCAGCAGTCTGCCTTAACTGCTTCGTGTGCTAGGGAAGAGTTGGCACATTCTATTGCCAGAAGCTATCCCCTGGGCTAAGTATCTAGTTACTCGGTTATCTAGCCTGGGGTTTTCCCTGGAATATTTCTGGGGGAAGCCTCCAGCTCTTATTAAAAAAGAACTTGCTCTGAGATCTAGAGACATCGTAATCCAACAGGACTTTGCCTCAATAAAACAATGGAGAGCGGCACCTTATTTTGGGGTAATTAAAAAAAACTTCTCTTTAAAACCTTACCTGGACCATCTCTCTAGTGCAACCTTGAGAAGAAATATTACCCTCCTTAGATTTTCCTTAATTGAAACGGCAGTACTAGAAGGTCGATTTGCGGGCGTACTGTATTAACAGCGGCTTTGTGCCTGCTCCATGTGTAAAATTGAAACAACGGAGCATTTTGTTCTACATTGCCCCTATTATCGTAGGCTGAGAGATACTTGGCTAGTCCCTCTAATAGAATCTATGACCCGTGGAAAGAAATATGATATTTTTAATTTTCTATTGACCTTAACTTCAGCAGATACCTTGATTGCATTAGCAAATTTCATCAGTTTAGCCGCTAAAAGGAGGAAGTTTGTGATGGGGCATTTGCAAAATCTTCGTTGACATATGTTGACTAATCTTAAAATTGATCTATATTATATTTACATTGGAAGTGATTCGATTTAACAATAAGATGATATCTTTGATCTGATTTTTTGAGCTTATTTTTGAAAAATGATATCTTTTAATATCTTTTATATCTTTTATATGTTTTAACTGGGAATATTGGCTATGGCAAAAGCTAAACTCTGTAATAATAAAAAAAATTAAATTCATTAAAGACCACCAGTCTTTTTTTATACTTAGTCATACACACAGAAACCGAAGTGCCTTTTTTTTTTATTCTGAGCAAGCCTCATTCAGGAAGACAAAAAGACAATGTATTTTAGCATCAAATGAACCTATCTGTAGGAATCTGTCCATTGAATATTACAGCAGTACAAATTAAACCAACTCCGACTAAAATAAACATTTAATCACTTTTTTAAAATCCCAATAAAACAGACAAAGTTCTGCTTCAGAAAGATCGGTTCACATTCCTATAATTTATGTAGTTGTTTACAGATTGTATATGTGGGATTATAAACTTCCTAGATAGAACGCCTGCCACTGTGAACATTTGTTGGTTCCCTAATTCATCTATGCATTCTTTTTTGCATTCTCTTCCTCTTCTTGTTAATCACACAACACGCCCCCAGATTGTAAACCATGTTTTTGTCTGTTTGGGGTTCTTCCCCCCGCCGCCCTTCTTCCATCAAATACAGAACACAGGCCCAATCCTGCACACCATCACAGGCTTATCACTTTGTTGAAACTATGGGTGAAAACAGACATGACGCTAGCCACCCTTTAACCACCCTTGGTGGTTATTTATTTATGCATGTTGCAGGCTGTACTGGTGCCCTATGCAGCCCTGCAACATGCATAAATAAATAACCACCAAGGGTGGTTAAAGGGTGGTTAGCGTCATGTCTGTTTTTACCCTATGTAGCTTGAATTTCCTTTTATGAACAAAAACAATCCCTTACAAACCTGAAGATCTTTATCACTACAGAAACAAACATGGGGGGGGGGGCAAAACCTTGCTTTTACCTGCATTAGAGCCTTAAAATAATTTTCACAATGATGGCTCAGACATAGAACCACAATTCAGAAAATATGTTCTAGGAAAAGGTAGATACACATCAGTCAGGATACTTTCCTGCCAGTAGAACAAAGGATCTTAAGTAATAAGAGCAAGGGGGGGGGGGGGGGGGTGACAGGTCCATACTGGATTCTCTTCTTTTTAAACAAAAACAAGGATGCTATCCTTTGGTTTGTTCAATGATGCATTATATGAAGTGTTGTATCTACAGTCCCCACAGCCGTTGTTCAAACCAACAGGGTGGAATTTTGGTACTTTGGTGGTGCTAGGTTTTTTTTCCCTTTTAAGTCCTTCAAGTAGAAAATTGTCAGATTTAAAAGTATCATTGAGAAACCACAACCATTTTTAGGCTATTAATTGCTTTGTGGTTAATGTAGTATCTATGGCATGGTATTTTAGAGATAAAAATGCACTTTTAAACTATAGCTTGAGTGTACATTTCTGTTGCATGGTTTTCATTCTCAGGAACATACATGATACGCATTGGATCATTTACATAAAGATAAAACCCTTTTAAAAGTGTCACCACCCAATGAATACAGACTTCTTCCACCAAAACAAAGGACTTAGATTATTTATTTTTTTCCTTCTAAATGTAGACCACCATAAATACCTTTAGTGTTGACAGTTTTTGCTGTGACCTCTAGCTTCTCCAAAGGTTCTGTTCCAATATTTTCTAGTTTAATGATGAGTTGCTGGGTTTCACCATTGTAAAGCTGGACAGAGACGTTGGTGGAAATTTCGTCACCTGAGGAAGGCTGCAGTGTATGAGCAGACCTTTAAACAAAAAAGATATACAAATGAATACTGTATTAAACATTCAACACATCTTAAGAAGCTAGAAACTAGTCACAGAGAGCTGATCTGACTGGGTGTTTACAAAATACTGATCCTTTGAATCTCTCATTATTCCAGATACCATGTTGCATCTGGACTAACTTAAGTGACTACTAACTACAAAAAAATTTAAGCATAAGAACCAACAACATACTATCGAAAAGTATGTCAGAAAGAAACATACTATCCTCTAGACATCTTTGCGGCTTCTATCTTGCTGCCCCTCATGCCTGGAACTCCCTCCCTGGATAGATTCATTCTGCTCTCTCCCTCCCAACTTCCAAATCCCTCCTGAAAACCTACCACTTCCACCAGGCCTTCCCTAGCTCATCATGAGGGAAATTGTCTCTTCTTTCCCCTCACTCAGAATCTCTTCCCTGTAGGTAAGATACTAATTAAGTTAGTTCCCTGTAACTAATTTAATCACGTGCACCTGCAACTTCTCAACCTCATGAGTGAAGCCTTGTCTCTCCCAGTATTTACCTCTCCCTCATATCCCCTTCCTTGTCTCTCAGATTGTAAGCCCCTGGGGGGCAGAGATTTGACTATAACTATTAATTTTACTGCATCAAGTACAGTGCTGGCACAACAACAAATAAATAATAATAATAATAATCCAGCCTTCAAATTAATTATTATCATTGTGCCAGCAATGTACCTAGAGACAAAGTAGTGTAGAGATATCTTTTATCAGACCAACTTAGGTTGGTGGAGCTCTGCAATCTTTCTGACCTCACAGGAACCTTCGTCAGGCAATATTAAGCTTCAGTTGAAGACCAAACATCCAGGCAGAGACGTCAGCAAGACAGTCAGCAATATGAGAGCGTGGGAGTGGAGAGATAGAGTTGCGTGTCATCAGCGTACAGGTGATACTGGAAGCCGTGGGTTTCAATGAGTTTACCCAGAGAAAGGGTGTAAAGGGAGAAGAGAAGGGTGTCCAAGACAGAGCCTTGGAGAACTCCCACAGAGAGGGGAAGTGATGTAGAGGACGTACCAGCAAGAGAAACGTTGAAGGAGCAGTTCTGGAGATACAAAGAGAACCAGTCAAGAACAGTGTCCTGGAAACTAAGGGACCATAGTGAATCCAGGAGAAGACCATGATCGACAGTGTCAGAGGTGGCAGAAAGATTGAGGAGGACAAGAACACAGTAGAGGCCCTTAGACTTAGCTAACAGAAGGTCACCTGTTATTTTGGCAAGGGCAGTCTCCATCGAGTGGAGAGGGTGGAAGCCCAATTTTAGGGGGTCAAGGGAGGAATTTGAGAGAGAATGTCCAGACAGCACATTTAGACAGCTCACTCCAGGAGCTTGGAAGAAAAGGGTAGGAACAAAATGGGGCGATAGCTGGAAGAATCAGAGGGGTCAAGAGTAGCCTTCTTAAGGATAGGGGAGACGGTAGCATGTTTGAAGGCCCGTGGAAATGACCCAGTAGAGTGGAAGAGACTGATGATGTGCAGCAGAGAAGGCACAGCAGTGGGGACAATCGATTTTGAGGTGAGAGGGGATGGGGTCAAGGGGGCAAGTGGAGGGGTTAGATGAAGAGAGGAGGAGGAACATCAAGAGAAGCTGGGGAGAAGGAGAAGAGAGGCAGGAGGGGGAAGAGGGACAGGGTTGAGAAGCGATTACAAGGCGGAGTTTATCCATCTTGTTGAGAAGTAGGTATGATTCTGTGCGAGGAGTGAGGAAGTGGGGGGAGGACAGGGAGACTTCAGGAGGGAAGCAAATGTGGAGATGAGATGATGTGGGTTGCAGGAGTGGGATTCAATTAACGTGGCGTAATAGCGGTCTTTGGCAAGAGAGAGGGCATCGCTAAATGCAGAGCACAAACTTGAAGTGGAGAAAGTCACCAAATTCATGAGACTTCCGTCAGAGGCACTCGGCGGCTCGAGAGCAGGATCTGATATGGCGGTTGGTAGGGGTGAGCCAGGGACATGGGTTTATGTGACAGATAGGACAGCAGGAGATCTAGAGATCTTCTGAGGGCAAGGAGATGGAGAGATCAAATGGTATAAAGCATTCATATCCAAATGTAGGAGTTAGAGAAGTGAGTTGCTGCTAAATCAAATTAAACTGATAACTGTGCAAAGGGTAGAGGGAAGCAAGACAACAGTATCATTATCGGAGGTTCAAAGGGTGGATGTCACCAAGTTTAACAGACTGAACATTGCAGCATTTTTACTATTGAAAATCAACTATGCAACCTTTCCTGTATCACAAAAGTTAATGCTTCTAGTGCAGCTGTGATTTTCACTCCCATATTATGAAAAGCCTTTTGCTTTCCCTTTTGCTGCTGATACATTCCATGTTCAAGGAGCTAAAACTCCTGAATGTTAGTTAAGCAAAGACTTAATCAAATTTATTTTTTCTATTTGGAAAATGTTGTCCACTAATTTTTGTTTTATCAGCTCTAGTATCTATTCTGAGTGGTAATGTAAATGGCTACAAAACAAGTAATATCAAAGGATTTAAATGGACTCTAAAAAGATTGCTAGAACCCATAACCATTCACATTTTACATAATATTTAGTCAAAATAAATTGAGACACATTTAAATGTCAATATTTTATCAATGTTTTGTACTGACATACTGTTGAAAACAATTTGAGATCCACTCAATGCTTCTAAACAGAGATCTTTGGAAGAAGCAGAAGCCGAGGAAGCTACAATTTCAGTACAAGATTTAGCTATACTTGTATTCTACCAGTGTCACAGATCCCAAAATCTAACCATTTGTCTAAATATAACTTGAATACGCTCCACAGAAATGGATCAAGACAGTTCAGGGAGAGAATCATCATTTAAAAATCAAACTCAGTACAAAACAGCTAGTTAATTTGGTAATATGCAACTGTACGAACTGAATGGAGAGATCACTGTCAGAGGGGAATACTGATCTGTTATGGAAATGACATATTTAAGCACACAGGATGGCACATGTATGGTGATTGTTATATTATATATATATAATGGGTTGGTTTGGTTGATGAGAGGCAACTTCATTATATATATATATATATATATATATATATATCCCAATATATAATGGTATAGCCTAGTAATAACATACTCACACAGAATAGGTAATATTAACACAGTATAGGTTATGAATTTTAGAGTACTTTGAAAGTCAGCTAAGAAGTTGACATGAGCAGAGAATCATGGGATGGTTGGGAATAAAGAGCAAACAAGCTACAGGGCATCAGGCAGATTCACAGGAGGATTGACATTCCAGCTGGTGTGTCTCACTTGGCATGACAAAGAAGGGGAAGAGATCAAGGGAACAATTATGGATGGGTGATTCTCTGCGACTCAGAGGCACATTAAGACGACATCAAAAATTTAGGGGACAGCCATAAAACTTCAAATAACCTACGAATGAACCTTACACATTGGGTGTTTTCAGACGTTACGGGGCTGCTTGGCCCCGTACCAAAAACAACCCATTCATTCCCCACTGGGGTCACCCCGTCACGCCATATCAGACGTGCCGGGGGGATCCCAGCGGGGAATCTGGGAGGGAGCGGGGCCGCGCGGCGCAACGTGCGGCCGCACGGCCTCCACACACCCCGCCGCCCGCCCTCCGGGGAGACGGGCGGGCGGCGGGGCCAATGCGGCCGCCGCGTCAGGCCGGATGCGCCATGGCCCAGGATCCCGCCGGGGATCCCGGGCCGTGGCAACCGGCCAGACATTACTTTTTTTTGGTCCCCGCTGGGGAACTTTTTGACCACGCTTCCCGGGACATTCCCCCAGCTAGCCCGGGAAACATGGTTCAAATTGACCCCTTGCGGGTATTGACCGTGGCGAACATCTGGTGGCCGCCAAACAGACGTTCGAGGCACGGTGACCACAGGTGGGTATTCACCGTGATCTCGTAATGTCTGAAAATACCCATTATGTAACAGGGTCCCAGTCAGATTGGAGCATGTCATGATAAAGGAGTGTCACTCTGGGTGGGAATATTATAATGTAATTAACTTGGAAAGCTATAAAAGATACGGACCAATGCAACTGCTTGTGTCAGCTAAAAGGGCACCAAGGCCGGGGGTGTATTTAGTTCTCCAACAGCCTATAGAGGGGTGAATAAACTCTACACCGCTAATTGCCTGTTTGTATCTGTGCTGCCTGCGTACGTGGCAGCTACTACCTAGAGGGAACCTGACTCGACAATCACTGCTTTCAAGAAGAACAAGCCGGGAATGGATGCTGAGAGATCCTGGTGAGTGCCATTGCAGCAAACTACAAAAACAAAACTTACACAAATCCAGGAAAGGAGTTGTTAAGAGGAAGCTGATAAAAGTGAATGTAAATGATCGATTTTAGTCGTTTCAAAATGAAACGGAAGGAGGATGAAGCCAACCAAGTGAGTTTCAGTACAGGGACGGGGCCCAGGGGCCAAATGCAGCCCCCAGCAAGTTTTTCTTTGGCCCCTTTCCAGTTCTGGGGTTGACCTTTGGATCCAGTTCCTACCCCGAAGTACTAGAAGACTGAGCTCAGGGTAAGGGAGCAGAGATGAAGGCACGCATGGGAAGATCGGGAAGAGACCTATGGCACAGACCTATGATCTACACCTTCTCTCTCTTGATCGTGCCTCTTAAGCACCCCTGCCCCCAACTTCTATGTGGCCCTCAGAGCTTATCCTAGTTTTCAGACTGACACCTGAAAGGAAAAAGGTTCCCCACCCCTAATGCAAGATAACTTCAAGGTAAGGGAAAAGGGAGTCCGGAGAATGAGGACATAAGAGTAAAGGTTGCCTTGTTAGAAAATAAAATAGAGTAAACATCATTCAGTAACAAACTTGACTGTGAAATACTGATACTAGTACAACATCTTAATCCAGAGATGGGCAAACGGCAGCTCAGGAGCCACATGTGACTCTTGGGCACCTGTACTGTTGCTCTTGCCAGAAGTGGGTACCCAGAGGCATGTCCATGCGTCTCCCTCAAAAGCAAGAGAAGCAGAGTCGCCATTTTGGCCACTGGAACCCATGGGGGCCATATGAGCAGGCCCTGTGTCCCTGTTGTTGCTATCTGAACCCATCAGACTGCCTGGGGCCCACAGCTTTGATATGGGTTGCGGGGTGGAGAGTTGAGGGAAGCCATGCTGCCCTCCCCAGGGATCAGGGGAAGCCACGATTGATATAACGCATATTGTGGCTCTTAGCAATAGGACATTTTTGATATGCAGTTCTTGGGCGTGGGAACTTTGTTTTAATACGTTGGAGCGTGAGGTTGCGGTAGAAGAGGAATGGAAAGTATCACATGTGCTTTAAAACTTTGGAAAAAAGTCGTGGAATTATATTATATGAAACTGAAGTAGCACAAGTTGTTTTTAACTGCATAAAAAAGAGCCTGTTTTACAGAGCATAGGCGTCCTCTCTCACCCCTATTTTTGGTTTATTAAATCCTTTATGATAATGAAGTTGCCTCTCATCAACCAAATCAATACACAGTAATTTCAGAAAGCACCCATTATTAAGTTATCATAGACTTTGTGGCTTGTTATAACCGATAACAGATTTAATGTGCTTGCTGAAATGTATGATCTTCATCCGAGTTCTCACAGTAAAAGCTGTGCCCAGCTTCATCAGCATAATAATATTTCCAGCTCTTCCATGACAAAACCACTTCACTCACATTCTGCATTCACTTTACTATACCCATTTGAATTATTTTACACTGCAGCAGGCTTAATTATTACTTCCACTAAATTTATCTTGTCATACTGACCTTCAACCATCAAGGAAGTTCAATAAAAGTTGCACACAATGGCGCAATATGCTTACAGATTTCTTATGCACCAAGTGGCAGATTAAGTCCTTGAAAAATAAAGGGTTGGAATTTCTAGGTCCAAGGGATTTGACTGAACTAAAGGAGAATAAACTCAGCATAAACAAAAAGGAAATGTATCAGAAGATGTACATTGTGGCTAAACATTTTCAGAAGGCTGGATAATCTGATGACTATTAAGATCATTTGCAAGTGTGCAAAGAGAAACCACCTCAACTCCATTTTGGTAATTTCTACCAATTTGGCCCACGGAACTTGTACTTATGTTTCAAGTAGCCTGAGGTAGGGAAATGTTTCCCTACCCCACCTAGAACTCTGACACGGAGCAGAGGTGGCTCTAAGTGAATTTAGTGCTGGGTCCCTGAAAATGTGGTTCGCCATGATCCCAAAGGCTGCACAGCCCCTGCATGTTACACGCATGCAGACTGGGCACATGTGTTCTGGGTCCTGGTCACACTTACTAAACCGGAACCCAAAAAACAAAGGGTGGAATCAAACACGACAACAACCTGCTGGAGTTCACGTTCAGTCCGTGCAGCCCCCACACAGCCCCCAAGCACGCTTAGTACGTCCAGCTGAACAAACAGGCAGCCCCCTGCCCATATTGCATGCGCTTTAGGCAGCTTCCACCAGTGGGGCTAGCAATCTCCCTCCCTATGGCCATCTCTCAGCTGAAAGTCAGGGAGAGAGAGACTGCGCCGGGGGGGGGGGGGGGGGATCTTAGTGTTCCTCTTAGTTGAGAGGCAGAGAAGGAGACTGCAGCCGGGAGGGAAATCTCTAGCACACCTCTCATTTGAGAGGCAGCCACAGGGGAAGGAAATTGATACCATCTCCCAGCTGGCTGGGCACACTATACAGGACTCTATATGCTGTTAGACCTAAATACCGGCGAGACTGCATGTGAACCTACTTGATGAGACATGGTGGGCACTTCTTGGCCCTGATTGACCCACATGGTGGGTTCATGACATCCCTGGACTGCACCATGAGTGGTGGCTCTGTGGTGACTACATGGAGGCCACCTGGCAGACACCTGATAGATGGTCACATATGAACGCGCCTGGTGAAGGCTAATGTGGGCTATCGTCTCGTTTCATTCCATCCAAAGCCAAATTTCTTGTACAATTCCCAGAGCATCTGGAACTCGGCAATCTCTGCCCATAGGAGAAATATTTTGGAACGTTGTGAGTTAAGACGGTCAGTCATTTTTGAGTACTGAAGAGTAAACTTGGCTTTGTAGAAAATAATGTATTAAAACTCCTCAGCATCACCACCACTAAAACAGCAGTGATGAAAATAAAAGTCTACCAAGAAATGAAAATAATTGGAGAACATGTATCTGTGCACGTCTCTGAAAAAGAGAGTTTTCTTTGACAGTTAAAAGGAAAAGAAACAACACATAATACAAGTGGAATTATTTTTAGAAACACTAAGTACCAAGTTAAACTGTATTAGTGACACTGCACAGAGAAAGAGGTACAGAGCTCATAAGGTATTTAGGGGGAGAGCCGTGGAAAGTACAAGGAGTACTATATTCTAGTGATTTCTAATCACACCAGTTCAAGTGTCACCCCAATCACGGAATTTTTTATTCGATGCCTTACCACTTTATTTTCTTATTTATTTATTTATTTTCTAGATTTCTATACCGCCCCATCCTGCCATGCAGCTCGGGGCGGTTAACAACAATAAAAACAGTATAAAAACATTTAAAAACAAATATAAAATATATCAATAAAACAGGGCGTGGTACAATCATAAATAAATATATAAGGTGGGGGATTAAAAATCACCCCCCCCCTCCCTCCCAAAGGCCTGGGCAAACAGCCAGGTCTTACAGTTCCGCCGAAATATCAAAAGGCTTGGGGCCAGGCGAGCTTCCTCCGGAAGGGAGTTCCACAGCCGCGGCCCTACCACC
>QEPC01010034.1:10982180-11000421 GCA_003113815.1 Sphenodon punctatus | reverse complement strand
CAACTCCTCCTTTGACCCCCTCCAATCTGGCTTCCGCCCCCTTCACTCCACTGAAACCACTCTTGCTAAGATCACCAACAATCTTCTTGTGGCTAAATCCAACTGCCTCTACTCTATTCTTGTCCTCCTTGATCTATCTGCTGCCTTTGACACTGTTGACCACTCGCTTCTGCTTGATTCGCTTCACTCCCTAGGATTCCGGGACTATGTCCTCGACTGGTTCTCCTCTTACCTTTCTGACCGCTCCTTTAACGTATCTCTTCCTAACTCCTCCCCCATCCTCCTCCCTACTCCTCTAAGTTGGGGATCCCCAAGGCTCCGTCCTTGGCCCTCTCCTCTTCTCTATCTACACCCAATTCCTAGACAAACTTATTGCCTCCCACGGTTTCCAATACCACCTATACGCTGACGACACTCAACTCTCTTTCTCCACTCCCTCCCTCTCCCCCTCTGTTCAAGCTCGTCTCACCAACTGTCTCTCCGATATCTCCGCCTGGATGTCTCAATGCCAACTCAAACTGAAAATGGCGAAAACTGAACTCCTGATCTTCCCTTCCAATCCTTCCTCTCCCTCTTCCTTGTCAATTACCATTGATGGGGTCTCCATCCTCCCTGTCCCCCAAGCCCGCAGTTTGGGCTTCATCTTCGACTCGCACCTTACCTTCAAACCCTACATTGACTTCGTGGCCAAACCCTGCCACTTCTCCCTCCACAACATTGCCAAGATCCGCCCTTTTCTGTCTGTCTTCTCTCTGTCAAAACTCTCATCCACGCCCTAGTCATCTCACCCCTCAACTATTATAACCTCCTCCTCGCTGGCCTTTCCCGCTCCCACCTCTCTTCTCTCATCTCTGTTCAAAACTCTGCTGCCAGGATCATCCAGCTAGCCCGTCGCTTTGACCACATGCAGCCTCTCCTCTCCTCTCTCCGCTGGCTCCCCCTTCCTGAGCGTATTCTGCACAAGCTCCTCATCTTCACCTACAAAGCCCTTCACAACCTCGCTCCCCCTACCTCTCTGCCCTGATCTCCCTCCGAACCCCTGGCTGTGCACTCCGCTCCTCTTCCACCCTCTCCCTCACCCTCCCACGCCTCCCCTGTTCCCCCAACCGCCTTCATCCCTTCTCCCTCGCTGCCCCGCATGCCTGGAACTCCCTCCCTGCCCTTGTCCACCTTACCCCCACCCCCACACCTTCAAGCCCCTCCTCAAAACCCACCTCTTCTGCTCTGCCCTTCCTAACTCCTGCTAAGCATCCCCAACCCAGGATTATCTCCCACCTGTTATCTGCATACTCCCAATTAGTGTAACCAAGTCAAGAACGTGTACCTGAGCTCTCACATTCTCATGAACGTTGCATCCCGTGTCTCTCCCTCTGTTCCCCGTTCTCTGTCTCCCCTCCCCATCTTTAGATTGTAAGCTCTCGGGCAGGGACCATGTCTATCTTATTTTCTGTAAAGCACCAGGTACATTGCTGGCACTATATAAATGCTAAAATAATAATAATAATAATAATAATAATAATAATAATAATAATAATAATAATAATAATAATAATAATAATAATAATAATAATAAATAAATAAATAAATAAAAACAGACATGCACGTAACTCCACTTTAACATTTTTTATGCATGTTGCAGTGCTGTATTTGTGCCCTATGCAGCCCTGCAACATGCATAAGAAACATTTAGATGTCTGTTTTCACCCATTGTAAGCATTTGGATACTGAAGCATTTCCCTCAGGCCTACAGTAGATTAAGAGAACCACATCTATCCAACATCCAAGTAAAGACAAGACAGACAGGAGCCAAGATGGCACCAGAATTCTTTTTCCATAGACTAAATCAGGTGAAGGGAATCTCAGGCCTAGGAGACAAATGTAGCCTACTACTAGTTTTATCTGCCCCCAATCCAATCCCTACACCCCGAACATGGACAGAATGAACTCAGGGCAAGAGAGTAGAGATGAGGGCAGGCATGGGGGTCATGTCCATGATCTAGACGTGCCTCTTCCTGAGTGCATTCCTTAAGCACCCCTACCCCCAATTTCTATTTGGCCCTCAGAACGTTTTCTAATTTTCAAAGTGGCAGCTGGGAGCGAAAAGGTTCCCCACTCCTGGACTAAATGTCCAATTCACCTACCAAATTTCATGGCATAACATGGTTAACTCTTTCATTGTAATTAAACCCTTTTGGTCTGATACGACAGTATGTCTACATACTTGCAATAATTATTTCTTCCAGTCCCTCACTTTTTGCCTTGCCACCACTACAGGAGATATGTATTAGAAAAAAGACACACACCCCTGTGAAATCAGTTATTGTTGGTTTTTTCATTTAGATATTGTTCTTGGTTCACGCAAAACTTCATTAGTGTTACCAATATACTTTGGTATGTAGAGTTTTCTAGACTGCATGTGTAAACTGCACATTTCCTTTCAATTATAATTAATCTTATTACTGAACTACAACAGATTGTCTATTCAAAATCACCAAGCAAGCAAATTAAGACCAGATTACAAGTTTCCATTTTCTATTCTAACGTTATGAAACCACAAACTACTATTTGTTTCAAAAAGGGTACACACTGCTAAATACAATTTTATATGATATTCTGCGTTACAGCAGAAAACTCAACATAGGTCCTTTTTGAAAACACAACACATACTACAACCTTCAAAGAAGAACATCCCTCTAGGATAGGGGGGGAAATGAGTAGACATTTTTAAGCAAAAATATTTCAAAGTTTAACAAACTGTAAATGTGGGACAGGTAAGAAAGGCACAAACTTTCTCTCTTTTCAGTTCCTTACCTTGGTAAAGAAGTACTAATCTGTAACCTTGGCAGGGCTGGGATGACCTCTACTGAACAGCCATTGGTCTTTAATCCTGGGAGGTTATCCAAAAGGCAATCACTAAAGACGCCAAAGACTGAGGTATGATAACCTGTTTTCAAAGAGAAAAAGCCAATTTGTTTTTATATTATTTGTTTCATGAAAGGATTTAGTTCAAGACTTTAGTGACCACAGAGGTAGCAATGGCTAGAAAGTTCAGATGCTCTCTTGTTGGACCAACTACTGTAGGTGATAGTGCGCAAGCCTCAGAAGGCCCTTCCTCTGGCATGTGAAGTCAGAACTATAGACTGAGGAAATGCATATAAGGCAGCAACAGCTTGGGAGCAGAACTTCTGGGGGAAACAGTTTATTCACGTATATAAAGAATCAATCACATTTATCCATAATGTGTTCAAACATACTATTTCTCAAATGCAGTCAAATTTCACTATAACTCCTATAATGAACCCCATTTATAACAGTGCCAACTTCAAGATCCATTTCTTTCAATTACACATTGTCAAATTCTTTTATAGTAAACACCCTGATGTAATAAACTCTCTTTCCTGTTCCCATTGGGCTTTATTATGTTGAAACTGCACTACATTCTGAGATCCTCTGTCAACTCATGATTAGATATTTTGGAAGAAGTCTGTACAAGCAACACAGTTATTTAATTCATAATCATCTTATACATTGCTGTAAATGCTAAATGCGATGCTATACTTCTGTAACTTCTGTAACTTTATAAGAGCTTTCGCCCGGTGCCAAAAATTTCGAGCCACTTTCTATGTGTCTTAGGGTTCCTGAATCTAGAAGAAAATATCCCTGAAGAAACGTTGGGTAATCTACACCTACAGTGTGGACTAGAAAGGAGTGAGGCCTCAGTGCAGGCAGGACCCCCTTCAGAAAGATTTGGGTCCATTTAGTGGACTGTTCTTCATGGCAGCTCTTAGCTTGTTCTTTGAAGACACTGCTGTTTTGTATAGAAGTTCACTGTCTGAGAGTATCTTATTGTATAGCCTCTGTGAAGGCCTTTTCTTTCAATCTGTATTTCAAATATATCTTAGTTTTGTATATCATCACATGTAGCATTTACAGCAATGTATAAGATGATTATGAATTAAATAACTGTGTGTTGGCTACCTGTTATGACCTATAGGAATTTTTTCCTTTATAGAATTTAGTTAATCTGTTTTGGGAACCGTCTACTTTTTGGGTATAGCTTGTTTTTGCTAGCTGTTATAGATTTAGGCTATACCCTTATACCTGTATGTTATAAATCTATAGGCAGGGCAGCATTTTTAAACACCATAAGTACCACATTACTCATTCTGAATATGCAAAGCACCCACTAACACCATAACTGTTGCGAGCACAAATTCACAACCTACAGGCTAGGCCTCGAGTAAAGAATGCCAGCTGGAGACTGGGTCATGATCCCAATGGATATCTGACATTCTTTATACTCTGCATCTTTTTATTATTAATTATTATTATTATAATCATTTATATAACGCCAGTCGTGTGACCTGGCGCTGTACAGAACATAGACATAGACGCGGTCCCTGCCTGTGGCTTACAATCTAAAAGACAAGGAGGGGGAGACAGGGAGAGGGGACAGTGGGAGAGACAGGGGAGAAGACAAACAAACATTCAAGCGGGTGCGAAGACTCAGGTGCGTGTGCTTGGCTTGGTTACAATCAGGTTGGTTGCAGCAGTCTGCAGAGGAGGGCAGACAGTAAGTATATGGGGAACGACTAGCAGGCATTGGGAAAGGCGGCGAGGAAAAAGTGGGTCTTGAGGAGGGATTTGAAGGAGTGGAGGGAGGAGGCAAGGCGGATGTGGGTAGGGAGGGAGTTCCAGGCATGGGGGGCAGCGAGGGAGAAGGGTCGAAGGCGGTTAGGTGAGCAGGAGAAACGAGGGAGAGTGAGGGAGGGGACAGAGGAAGAGCGGAGAGCGCGTGCAGGAGTGCGTAGGGAGATTAGGTCCGAGAGGTAAGGGGGAGCTTGGTTGTGGAGTGTTTTGAACGTGAATACCAGGAGTTTAAACAGGATACGTTCAGGAAGGGGGAGCCAGTGAAGAGAGAAGAGGAGAGGCTGCACATGGTCGAAGCGACGGGCAGAGTGAATGACCTTGGCAGCGGAGTTTTGGATTGCGATAAGGGGGGACAGGTGAGAGCGAGGGAGGCCAGCAAGGAGGAGGTTGCAGTAATCGAGGCGAGAGATAACCATGGCATGAACAAGGGTTTTGGCCGAGGAGGTAGAGAGAAAGGGGCGGATCCGAGCAATGTTATGGAGGGCGAATCGGCAGGATTTGGCAACAGAGTCAATGTAAGGTTTAAAAGAGAGGTGCGTGTCAAAGATGAAGCCCAAGCTACGGGCTTGAAGAACAGGATGGATGGTGACTCCATCGATGCAGATGGGCAGGTTAGAGGGGGAGGAATCCTGCAATTATATTTAGGTCTCAAAATGCAGTCACACATGCCAAAAACTTGGGATCTAGAGTACAGAGGAAACACAAGATCTGGCTTCAAATTCATCCAGTATTAAAAGTGTGAGGTGAACTGGGCAGTCCTTAGTTAATGCACATGTGTAAAAGATATCCCTATTTGTTTCATGTTGTCCACTGACCATTATGTTTTACTGAAGAAGAAAAGCTGCTGAACAACTTTCATTTCCATTTCTTAGGAAATTACTATGATGCTGTTCGGTGAAGAATCAATACCTACAAGCTAGAGTCACAAAAAAAAAACCTCTAATATTAAACAGGAGGTGACAAAAAGAGACAAAGCATGAGTGATAAATGAACACAGAGGGACCATTTATACACTGAATCTTTTTGTTGCTGTCTGGAATCCTGCAATTATATTTAGGTTTCAAAATGCAGTCACACATGCCAAAAAAACAGGGTTACTTACCTGTAACCCCAGTTCTTCAAGATGGGCTCCACCACTCACACCAGTGGGTTCTGCACCTGTGCAGTACCGGCTGTAGAAAACTTCTCCTAGCAGTTATCTGCACACCCTTAGAGCTCGTGCCTGATTGGCCGCCTTTTTGGCAGACTGAAAGCATCAGTATATAAGGCATAGTGGGCGCGCGTCACCTCAGTTCCTTTCAACCCCTGCATCTTAATTTTCTCTTCAAGTAGATGCAGAGGGTAAGGTGGGTAGATGGTGTGAGTGATGGAGCCCATCTCGAAGAACCAAGGTTACAGGTAAGTAACCCCAGTTTCTTCTTGAGTGGGGATCCGTGACTGACACCGGTGGGAGACTAAAAAAGCAGTCTCCTCTTAGGGGAGAAGGAATCTACTTGAATAGAAACTAAAGGACTGCTCTCCCAAAGCTGGCGTCTGCACGAGCTGCAATGTCCAGTGCATAGTGCTTGACAAAGATGCACGCAGAGCTCCATGTGGCTGCTTTACAGATCTGTTCGATAAGGAACTTGCGATGCAAGGCAGCAGAGGTAGCCATGGCTGGAGTGGAATGTCATTTTAAGACCCTCTGGAGGTTGCTTGTTCGAAAAAGTGTAACAGAGGAAGATGCATTCCACTAACCAGAAAGAGATCGTCTGAGACAAGACTTTTGTTTCTCGATGAAGGTCCCACCCTGCAGTGACGGAGAGGGAATCTTATTTTCAAATATGCTTACTCCTTTTGATGTAAAATGACACAGCTCTCTTGATGTCCAGCGTGTGTAGAGCCAAATTCCCCCAGGAGGAGTGAGGCCTGGGGAAGAAAACTGGCAACACAATGTCCTGACACACATGAAAAGCAGAGGCCACCTTAGGTCGAAACGTGGGAGGTAAATGTAGAATAATTTTACTGTTGTAGAAGATGAGGAACGAAGGTAGTATCAACTTGACTACTATTTCACTTGCCCTTCTGGCAGAAGTCAGGGCTACCAGCATGCAGGCCTTCAACAATGGCAGGTGCAACAAGCAAGTTGCCAGAGGCTCAAATGGAGGTAGGATTAGCCTCCCTAAGAGGAGGTTTAAGTCCCATGTAGTACAAGGATCTCGAACAAGTGGGGCAATGTTACGCAGCCCTTTGAGGAAGTGTTTAATTACTGGGTGCGAAAATGTTGGGTGATTCTCAACGGGAGGTAGGAAGGCAGAGATCGCCACAAGGTGGACTTTTATTGAGGATGAACCTAGTTCCTGTGATTTGAGATGGAACATATAGGTTAGAAGATTTGCGATGGTAGCTGGTTCTGGATGTATTTGCTGAGAAGTTGACCATATGGAGACATGTTTCCATTTCAAAGCGTAAGTTTTGTTAGTCAAACCTTTGCAAGCATTTTTCAGGATACAGACTGCCTCTTCAGGCAGTTCTACCAAGTCTCGATGAGTTAGGGCAATATCAGCTAGACTGTTAGGTACAACGATTGAAGGTTGGGGTGGAGCATCGTCGTGCTGATAAGCGGGTGCCCTGCTCAGTAGGTCTGCAATCGTGTTGGATTGACCTGCGAGGTGGCTCACGATGGGACGAACATCATGAAGAACAGACCACTTCCAGAGCTTCGGCACCTCTCTGCAGAGCCTGTAGCGTGTTGCAATGGGCACCCCCTCCATACAAAGAAGCATTAGTGGCCAGAGCAGGATGTTTGGGAGTCTGACCGGTTGAGAAAAAAGCATCCCTTCTAATAGGTTGTCTTTTCTGGTCCACCAAAACAGGTTGTGCAGTCTGAATTTAGGGACTGTGAGGAAATGATCTAGGTCGTCCTCTGACGGGGAGTATTTCCAGGCCAGCCAGTGTTGTAGAGGATGCACTCCTCAATCTGGCGTCTCTCACAACTGAGGTAGTGGAAACCATGTGGCCTAATAATTGTAGGAACATCCAGATGTTTTGGGTGGGTTGGGTGTGGAGGGTAGACACTGCGGTTTGGATTGAAGGGAATCCATCTCATGATAGAAAGGCTCTCTGTTTGGTTGAGTTGATCTCTGCACCTATAAATTGAATGGATTGTGAAGGGGTTAATTCAGATTTCTTAAAATAGATCACAAACCCAAGTTGTTGCAGGAGGTCAATGGTGAATTGGGTGTCTTCCTGCAACTGGTGCTTTGAGTGGAAAGCTAGGAGCCAGTCATCCAAATAAGGAAAAACTGAGAGGCCTCTTTTTCCCAGGTGTGCTGCCACTGGTGCCAGACACTTAGTGAACACCCTGGGAGCTGTTGAAAACCCAAAAGCCAAAAACCTTGTATTGGAAACGAGAATTTTCAAATGTGAATCTCAGGTATTTGTAATGGGCTGGATGAACAGGGATATAAGCATCTTGCAAATCCAAAGAGCTCCCTTGAATAGAAGATGGAGTATTTTCTACAGGGTAACCATCCTGAATTTAAAGGACATTACAAACTTGTTCAGCATTCTATGGTCTTTCTTATGGTCCTCTGAGTAGACCAATGGGCAGGAACTGAGATATTATCAGATGGACATGAGATTTTATTTATTTATTTTTATTTATAAAAGATATTTAGCCCGCCCCTCCTGCTCACAGGGCAGCTTGGGGCGGCGAACAAGTTAAAAACAATAAAACAATAACAATTTAAAAATTAAAAATCCCATATGCAGGGAGAAAAACAACCCCCCAACCCCACCGCCCACCAAAAGCCTGGCAGAACAGCCAGGTCTTACACAAACATCGAAATAACAGGAGAGCCAACCGAGATGGAGTCCTCCGATTCACTGGATGGCATAGAAGGAAAAATGTCTTTATTAGAAGTATCAGAGGGTTCCAATTTTCTATGCTCCTCAGACATCTAGGAACTCTCCCCATCAGAAGCAGGAGAAGAGCCCTGCGTGCAGGAGACCTATGCGTGCGATCCCCAGTGAGAATGTGCTCTTGTATCTGCAGCTGTTACGGGACTGGACACATCTGCAGGTTGTGATGGAAGGATAGGAGAAGCACACAAAGGAATAGACATGTTGGAACATGAACATGCTGGAGTTAGAAGTAGTGGCAGACATAGTTTGCAGTGGATGTGCCGCAGTAGCTGGGATACTCTGCTGTAATATTTCTTTCAGGGTCCTTGCAATTTGTGTTAGACGAGTCTGGGAGTCTCTGGAGTGGAGACATGTGGACATCCTCGGAGTTGGTAACAGAGCAAGAGCGGGTGATCTGTCGAATGCCGCCGATGGGGCAGGGGATGGGTGTCTCATGCCCCATGAAGCATATTGAAAATAGTCATAGCCCATTGAATAGGGCTGGTCTCATTGGTTGGGGTGGTAGCGAGGAGAAGACCAGTACAGTGCACGTGGCCACTGATAACATGGAAGATGCGCTGGTGAGCTTGGTTCCACGTGATGGGGTTTTGCTGGTTGAGAGATCACACTTCTAAGTCTGGATCTTGGAAACTCCGGCGGTGTGGATGGACGTAAGAATCGAGGAAAACTGTGTATTCGATCATCAGTGTCCAGATAAGAGTCTGGTGAAACTCGTGGGGAGTTCTCATATGAAACATGTGGAGAAACCGTGGGAGTCACCGGTACCGGTGCTGGTGAGAGCCGAAGCTGGGGTGAGTTGAAGTCCACCATGTGTGGAGAGACTGGTGGAGAGCAATGGGAGGTTTTGGAGCGCCTGGATCCAGATTCAAGGTCTGAGGATTTGTCCCGCTTCTTCTTTTTTGGAGATTTCTTTGAGGATCGCTTTTTAGTAGGAGAAGAGACCACATAAGTAAACGTCTTCTTCTTCAGAGAAGAAGCTGTCGGTGCAAAGGGAAGTCTCGGTGCGGAGGTTTCTCCTCGAGCCAATGAGTTCGGAGGGGTGCTCAGTACGAGGGCCTCCCTCGGTGCGGGGATGGTGATCAGTACAGGAGCCACAGCGGTAGTTCCCTGAATGGGAGAACCAATCGGTGCAGAAGCATCCGCCCATATGGGGGCTTCTCCCAGTACCAGGGCTTGGACCAGTGCGGAGGTGTCAGACCATGCAGTTGGGCCCCTTGGTTCCGATTGGTGCGGGAGCCATTCCCGGTGCAGAGACAGTCTTCTGAGCGGAGTGCCTTTGCACAGAAGTTTGCAGCTGAAGCATCAGATCTTTAACCCCCATAGAAGGAGGCACAGAGGCCATCCTTTTTGGTGATGCCGGAGCCCCAGCAGAATGAAGGGGGGGAGCTGCTGTGAGGATGGAGTGCCCTTTCAGTCAAATTGTAATAGATCTGTATTCTGCTGTTTTCTACGGAGCATTTAGAGAGGCTCCCATAGGCCCAACAGCCGTGCATTTTATGGGTCTCGCCCAGACAGAAGAGACACCTATCATAAGGGTCAGTGAAAGAAATGGAGACAGGGCAGATCTTGCATTCCTTGAAGCCCCCTTTCTTTGGCGTGTACAGCATGTTGGATCGGCTGGACTGCTAGGTATCCCTCTCCTGTCCCACAGAGGGAAGGAGGGTGAGGGGAAAAACAAGACTTTCATGTCAAAAAGAAAGTTTCGTTTTGACAAGTACTAACGAAGATGTTATATGAGCTGTTTTCCTGAGGTAAAAATCTTTGAGAGAAGCAACTACAAGGAGAAGAACTTCCTTCAACAGTCTCGCTTGGCGGTTGGAAGGAACTGAGGTAACGTGTGCCTTGCCTTGCCTTATATACCGACACTATCAGCCCTCCAAAATGACGGCCAGTCAGGCACGGGCTCTGAGGGCGCAGGTAACTGCTGGAAGAAGCTTCCTATGGCCGGTACCACACAGGTACCACATACCGGGTGTTATAAATGCTGGAGGTTTGTCATGTGTGAACGCACTATTCCCCTTTTATGCAGCGAGATCTCACAGCCTTGCAAGAGTCACATCTGGTGTGTTTTACAAGGCTGAGAGATCTCACTGCATAAAGGAGGAATAGTGGGTACACAAAGGACAAAACTCCAGCATTTATAACACCTGGTATTATCTCAAGCACTTACAAGAACCCATTTTTGTCATGTGTAAAAGTGGCAAAGTGGGAGAGGAAGTGAGCAGTCCTTAGTTAATGCACATGTGTAAAAAAGAATCCTATTTGTTTCACGTTATCTACTGACATTTAATTATGTTTTGCTGAAGAGTAAAAGTTGCTGAAGAAAGTTTCATTTCCATTTCCTAGGCAATTACCATATGAGGCTGTTAGGTGACAAATCAATACCTCCAATCTAGAGTCACAAAAAATCTCTAGTGTTAAACAATGAGGTAAGAAAAAGAGGCAAAGCATGAGTGATAAATGAACACAGAGGGACCATTTGCTGCTGCTTTTCTTTTACTGGAAGCTCATTTTTGCCTGAGTAGTTGCAAAGCAAGAAAACAAATGGTGTGAATTTTTCCAAAATAGGACTGGCAATGTATGCTAAGAGATGACAGACTGAAAATGGATTAACTTATTTCGGTCACATCTGGCTACTGCTGGCTGAATATTCTATTGTGATTACTTGGGGGTGAGGGAGAGGAGAAATACTATCCCATAAGGTACACTCTATATTTTACCAAGGAGGGGAAACAGCGCAATAAGAAAATAAATATAAAGGTTGAACACACAAGAGATGGAAGTAAATGGGAAAGGAATCAAAAGAAAAAGGAATTATTCAAATATTACATTTAATTACTCAAATGCTTCCTTTCCACAATTATAATGTATCAGATACAGAACTCATCACTGATATGACAAACTCTGGAATTCAGTTTTCATTTAACTTCTCTCACTGTTGACACTGCCCTATTTGGATGCATTATAAACTAGCCCTTCACTAAAACAGACTGTGCATACAATTACTGAAGTCTTTCAACATAAACAATATGCATATTACTTATTTTTATCTGAATCTTCTTCATCAGCATAATGTGAGCTGCATTCATCATAATGTGCATCCTTGTGAAGCATTTTAAAATTATGAATTTTTAAGGACTAATTGCTCCGAAGAGTTGGCTGTATACAGTCTCTTAGTTTGCCATTTCCCCTCAGATTTGACAACTTTATTGTAGCAACAGCAATGAACCAAAAAGCATCTAAAGGCAAGTGATGCATGTTTTACAATTTATTCGCTCATACTAGACAATGCTATTTTCTTGAACACATTTGCAAGTACTAACATCAAGGCAGATTTAATATTTGAACTGTACTAATAAGGAGCACCACACCATCGTACAAGGCAGGAATCCTAATATGCCTTACGAAGTCTCATGTTTATATCCCTCATGAAAACTATAAAAATATGAGGAAGAAGTATCCTTACCATTAATAGTGATCTGACCGGTAGTTTGTGGAACACCAACGAGGGTTACTGGATAGAGACCAGATTCAGCAGGTAGCGAAAGAGCTGCAGGAAGAGATTCAAACTCTACGCCACTTGTCATGAGGCCCTGAAAAAAAAGCAAATATATAAAGTCTATTCAACGTACGTGACTAGCATGTGCTGGCCACTACCACAGACAGGACACTGGAATAAATGGATCTGATGCAGAACAGTAATTCGCACATTAATCTTTAGATAGTGTCATGGGCCAGTTCTAAGGATTGCTTAAAACTGATAAAGTGCCAATTACTGTAATTCTTTCATTATTCAGCCAACTATATACTAAAATACTTCACCATGTCCGGCTGGCCCAGGACAGCCCCTCTTTTCGATGAACATGCAAAACCTGGCTGTTCTGCCAGGCCTTTGGTGGGGGAGATGGGTAAAGGGAGGGGGCTAGAGGGTTAAGGTGGGTAGGTGGTTGTGTATGTTTTTATGTTCTTCCTGTCAATATTTGTTTTTAATGTTCAAGATTGTTTTTATATTGGTTATATATTATTTTTTATATTGTAAGCTGCCCCGAGCGTCTTTAGCAGAAGGGGCAGGGTATTACGCTTTTATATAAATAAATAATAAATTTGTCTGGATATTGACCCCAAGATCTTTCTAAATTAGCACATATTACAAATTAAAGATGAATGTTACATCTACACAAAGTACAGCAGGGATATCTGTAAGGCTAGAGGGATTGGGTATTATCTGAAAGAGTCGCTTTCCAAAGGAAATCCTAGCTGCAAACCTCAAGGATATTCTTCTAGGAGAAAAGACTGTGGTTCTGTTTGCTTGAAAAACTTTTTGTATCTGTACACGGTTTCACCGTTAGATGTGATTTTAAAACGATGC
This sequence comes from Sphenodon punctatus, assembly GCA_003113815.1. Lineage (NCBI taxonomy): Eukaryota > Metazoa > Chordata > Lepidosauria > Sphenodontia > Sphenodontidae > Sphenodon > Sphenodon punctatus. Next base: position 10,987,496 of record QEPC01010034.1, on the reverse strand, counting down.
CAATTAGTACAAAAGGCTGTATCTCAGTTGAAACCAAGTTTATTTCAGTTTTAGTATTAATTTCTTTGGAACAAGTTTAAGTCAATTTTAAATAAGCCAAATGTAACAAAAAATAAGTTTGTCTATAGTTATGCAAGGGGGGGGGGGGAGAGAGAGAGAGAGAATGAATAAATATGGTTGCCATGTTGGACCCCAAAGTAATAGATGGAAACACATTCATTCAAATGATATCTTATTGGACCTCCTTTGTCGGTGAGGATATGAAAGCTTGTTCACCTGTCTTGCAATTGCTCCATTTTTGTTCTGACTTGCCTATGCCTGATTAAGAGTCCTGTGTGGATCGAAAGCTTGCATACCGTCACCAACTGAAGTTGGTCTAATAAAAGATATCTGAACAAATTCCTCTCAGTCCATCTATTATAGTCATGTAAATCGGTTTAACAAAAGGAGTCAATCTGATGGCACCAAAGAGTGTTAGATAAATAAAACTAGAAAACAATGATGGTCTGTGCGCTCTGCTACTAGCAATGGGTGTATACAATTAACTTTCGCTGTGTTATATCACAGAAACACACTACTGCAAGGGTGGGGAACCTCTGGTCGAAGGAACAAAACCTGTTCACAGCTGGGTTGTTTTTTTGTTTTGTTTTTTATAGAGAATGCAGATTCCTGACAGCAAACAAGAGCAAAGATTCTGAAGAGTGATTCAATCAATTGGTTAGGCAAATAGGATTCGACAACACAGTCAAATGATTATGCTGGTTGTTGGTTCAGTTTCCAAACCAGCAGTAGGAGCTCATTAACGGTTCTTTCCTCACTTTCCTCCCAGAAGATTCTGAAAACTACTTCGGTCTGTATGCACATTGCTTGTGTCTATGGAGGAGCACTCACCACAAGGCAACAAGACGAAACCAGTCAGTCTTGGGGTGTTTTTAAACAAGATGCTACCATGCCTGGCCACCAAGGAGCCACTCAGACCACCACCCATCGGAAGGTGGCACAGGGGGATGCGCGCTCCCATGAGCCACTCATGGCCAGTCACAGTGCACTGCTGATAAATCTAGTGCGCGCCATTCAGAGCAAGCAAAGAACAGGCACCTACGCATCCCCTGCCCGTATGAACTGGGGCGGCCACCTGCCACCCACACCAGCAGACAGATGCCCCACTCACAGGCACTGTGGACAGGGCCTTTGCAAGCCACAGGAACTGGCCATGAGCTGGTTCCACAGCACTCACACCCGGGACGTGTCAATTTCAAAAGCCGGCCCGGCACACTGCCCAATGGTCCGTGGCAGGAGGAGTGCAAGATGGCTGCCGCAGAAGCCATTTTGGAAGCTGCCCGTTAGAATCCCTCCCTTCGCACTCCATCCGAGTGGCTACACCGCAGATGTGTCCCTCAGCCGCCACAGACACAGACACACCCAGCGTTGCTCATTTAAAAACACCCTTTGTATCCGCACCACAGACTGCCAGCTCCCCTAGACCCACCTGAGCATAAACAGGACAACTCGACCTTAACATTTAAGCTGCTTTCTACATTAGGCTTTTACAGCGAGATAACTCAATTGAATGAGCTAACTTAATTTTTAAGATCACTTCTCTTCTCCTCTCCTGTAGACCACAAGCCCACGGAGATTATTTTAAGATATGTTGGCTTTCACTTTCGTCCCCACTGGTAAACAACCAATGATGACAAAGTAGTTCAAATGATGTCTTCTATTGGACCAACTTCTGTTGGTGAGAATGTGCAAGCTTTCAGGCCACACAGGGCCCTTCCTCAGGCATGTAGCGTAGCCAGTCAGAAATATACACACTGAGCAAATGTAAGAGAGGTAAATAGGAGTAAAATACAGCAAAATGAGTAAAATCATGCAAACATCACCTAAACCACAGCACCCCAGCTCTATCCCTGCCTGCCAAATGCCTGGCCAGACAAAAAGGTCTTTTGTTGCCTTTGGGAGATACACAGAATTCGGCTTAAATGATCTCCAAGGGAAGCGAGTTCTATAATTGTGGGGCAGGCACTGCAAACAACCTCTCTGTGTGCCCCTATTGAAACTTGGCACACAGATAGTATCCGCAAGAGGGCGCTCCCAGTTGTCCTCAGAGGCTGAGAGTGGACATGAGTGACAAATATCTGAAGTACAGCAATTCTTTAAACATTATATTCGTTTGCTTGGCTCTATTTTGACCTAGACAAGGTCAATCCCTCTTTTCCCTGCCTCCCACAAGCAAATCTTGAAGTAACCCAGAAGAAATAGTTTACTCATAAATCTAGTTGCAGAAGCTTTATAGAGAATGTAAACAGGTTGGTAATGACATGGCAAGATGATAGAGGCGCCTTGAAGAATTGAGCTAAATGGCAAAAGATGCTTGCTGCCTTATGAACCTGCCAAGAGGTGTGAAATGTACTTGTGTGTGGTTTACACCTTCAATTTAAAACTGCATAATCCTTACACAGATTATTAAATTTTGTTTCTGAGTTATCACTTTATTTTTCACGTCTGCTATAACTTCCAGTATTGTTCCATTACAAACTATTTTTTTCTGGAGAGAGAAACCGAAAGGAAGCAACTGCTGGATTACTAACCAACACAATGCAGAAAATCTTAACAAACGACACTATTTTCTTATAGAGAGGACAAAAGTCCCTAGTTTCCTCAAGCAACAGTAATGCTTTAGGGAAATTAAAATCCAAACTTCATCTGATAAGTTTCTTACTAGTTTAACTCAATATACAGATAGTGTGTGTACTGAGAACAAAGTTACTCTGCTTTAGAAACCATCTGCTTGCATTACATGATCCTGTAGGGAAATCATAATTAGGAATGCATGTGACATCACAATCATTTCCATGAGGACAGACTCATAAGCGTAGAATTATAACTTCATTACAGGTTCAGCTGGAAAAGCAAGCTGGGTTATGAGAAAGAGAGCTCTTTTCAAATGCAAAAACCTGAAAAACTAGTAAAAGGAAGAGGAAAAAGTTAAGCTGCTTCTTACATAAACATTACAACTGAGACGGGGGTAGGGGAGGTTGGGATAATGGCGGAGGGTGATATGGAGGGAAAACAGAATGTAGTAGGGAGGTTAGAGATCGTAACTGATCAGGCCTTATTATGGAGATTTTGTTAGATAACCATGGCTTGGGAAATCAAGGAGTGCTAGAAGGGGAGGAGAACGCATTGTCAAATGTTGAAGGAAGTTTTAGGGTGAGACAGATTGGTCACCCCCTGTGCAGGTTGCTTTAGAGGGTTACGTTCCAATTAAAAGGCAGCAATACTTGAAAATTCTGTCTTGGAATATTGCAGGCTGGGTCTTGAAAAGATTGGACAAGAATTTGCTCGGGTTTCTACAACAATTTGATGTAGTTTATTTACAGGAAACATGGGTGGTGGCATCAGAAGAACTTGAAGTTGAGGGATTTAGAATTTAGAATAGTCCGGCCAAGGGCCCACGATCTAGAGGATGTCCAAGAGGGGGTTTGGCAGTTCTAACTTCATTAGAACTGGAGATGGAAATAGACAATGATGCCCCCTTAGATGGTAATTTAGATGCAGATTTCCTCCCAACACGGAGTTTATTCATATTATTAATTATTATTATTATTATTAGCATTTTAGAGAATATGCTTAAAATCTTGAATGGCAATATGATGGAGCATTATGAAGGGAATCTAACCTTCACTAACACTAGAGGAGGTAGTGTCATTGATTATAGTTTGATTTCCCCTTCATTAATTGACAGAGTTAGCACATTCATGGTAGGAGATAGAACTGAAAGTGATCACTTCCCTAACCATCTGCCCAACCACGAAGTAAGTAATAAATCTCTACTGAGGGCCTGGTAGACCTAGCTGGGCTGTGTAGAGTGAGATGGACTACGAATGTCAGGGATCAGTCCCTCACCTTTCTGCTCTCAGAAACTTCCCAGATGATAACGGCTAAAATGTTGGAAACCTTGAATATAAAGGAGGTCATAGGGGCATTGGATAACCTGGTAGCATTATTAAACCCTATGCTCACTAAAAAAAAATGGAGGAAAGATACCCACTAGTAGTAATGGAGGAAGTTGGTGGGATGCAGAATGCTTAAGTGTCAAAGTAGAATTTATGAGATTAGCAAGACTCTTGAAAAAGGATAGTAGTGAGGATGCCTTCATAAGATACCAAGAGTATAGTAAATTGTATAAGAAGTTATTACGCACCAAAAAAATACAATTTTAACAAAAAACAGTGGAGATCTTTGCAAGATGCCCTGGTGGCAAAAGACTCACAACTATTTTGAAAAATCATTAATGGTATGATGATAGGAGGGTATAGACTGCGCAAAGCCAAAATAGCCCAAAATATCTGGGTGCAGAACTTTACGGGGATATTTAATGCTAGTAGGCCTATAGGAAATGAATCTCTGCCAGATAGTTTTAAAGATCTTCCATCATGGGATCCTGTGACGATCGAAGAGGTTCTGGCTGCTATAAAAAGAGGGAAGGCCCCAGGGAAGGATTTTCTTACAGGTCAAATCTTTAAACTCCTTCCAGATTGGTGAGCTCCAGCGTTGGCAAACCTGTTCACTATGATTATTGAGAAAGGATGTATTCCTGATTTATGGAGAATGGGCACTGTAGTTCCAATATATAAAAAAGAAGACCACTTGGACCCCAAGAATTACAAGCCAATTAGCTTGCTTCCTATATCAAAATGATATACTTTTTTGATTTGATTTATTAACGGCCTCAGCCAAAAAACACATACATTTTATACAAAAAATGCAAAATAAAGTTGCTTGGAGAAACAACCCTAGTTCCTTGTATGATTTTCCAAAGCACAGTTTATACACATCTCTGGGCAGTAGGCTCGGGACTACTGGAATTTCCGGTATCCGATAATGCCGGTACTGGGCATACCGGCATTATTGGATTCAACCCGGTAATCCGGTCTGGTTACCGGATTCCGGGTACCGGATTTTTTTTTTACATTGCGGCCATTTAAATGAATGGCCGCAATGTAAAAAAAACCTACCAAAAACCTCCCCGAGTCCAGGCTGCGCGGGTGGAAGGGGGGACACCCCCCACCCAACCTGCCCAGTCTGGATTTAAAAAAAAAAAAAATTCCCCTCCGTTGCCGGCAAGTTCAACCCAGAGCGCCCCCCCCCCCCAACAGCACCAGCGGCCGCGGCGTCCCAGCAGCAGCCGGTAAGTATTATTATTATTAACAAACATTTATATAGCGCCAGCAGTGTACCTGGCACTTTACAAAGTAATAAAATAGACAGGGTCCCTGCCCCTAGGGCTTACAATCTGAGAGACAGGAGCTG
>QEPC01010034.1:10951646-10975651 GCA_003113815.1 Sphenodon punctatus | reverse complement strand
GCCACCCTGTCAATGGCCTCCTCCAGCAAGATGTTCCAATGCTGGACCAGCTCATCCACAGAATGACCGTCCACATCCAGGGTAAGTTCCCTCAGGACCTCCTGGAACCGCTGGGGTTCCATCAGCCTCCGAGGGCGGACCATCCTAACTGGAACATCTGGTTGAATATTCCCATTTAGACACCTCCAATTGTTTTTGTCAGAGAAGTGCCAAAGCTCTTTCCCAGCCTTATTTGTTTTAGAATCTACCATGCCATACACCTGGTTCAGCCCTATCTGCCTCCCTACATTTGTCTTAAGTTAATAATTTCCCACTCTCATGTTGAAGTCTCCTGTCATCAGTAGAATCGCATGTGGCACCATTTGTTTGATCAAATTTATCTTTTCTTCCAAGTATACTATACCTCCCCTCCCACCCTTTTGGTGGGCAGTATACATTTACAAGAACCAAAGTTTCTCCTTCCAAAAAATCCACCTGGACTGCCTGTATGCTCTGTGAGTCCAGGGAAATCTCCCTGGCCGCACAATTCAAGGCTACATCTATAAGTACTGCTAGCCCTCCAATAGGTCTCCCCTTACGCCTATTTTTCTCCGCAGCTGCCGAAAATACCTGAAAGCCATTCATAACAATAGCTGCCTCCAGTCAGGTTTCTTGCAATATTATTATTTGGTATCTTGTAATGAACTCTGCCCAATCATCATCATTCAATTTTGCCCTCAATCCAGCAATATTCCATCCCAATATTTTCAACACTCTTCCTTCCCCCACCTCATTTTCTTTTCCCTTTCCTAGTCATTCTCTCATCCTAATTTCTTCTTTCTGCTGCCTACTTCCCCAACTCCTAGGATGCCTACACTTAAACCACCACCCCCACTTCCTGATTTTTGCCAGGACTATCACCCTCTGCAGAATGTGTACATTGTGTACATTGTTATTAGGAATAGGCGAACAGAACTGAGTTCGGAAATTCGGTTCGGTTCGGAAGTCTGGTTCGGTTGACCAAACTATTCAAGTTCGGTCCGAACTCCAAACTTCCGAACAAAGTTCGGAAATTCAAACCCCATTGGACTAAATGGAATATTATCTTTTAGGGATGGGCAAACAGAGCCGAGTTCGGAAATTCGGTTCGAAAGTTCGGTTCGGTCGACTGAACTGGTCGAGTTCGGTCCAAACTCGGAACTTCCAAACCGCGTTCGCCCATCCCTAATTGTTATCCTATTTTTAAAATGGTTGAGTGTTACTTTGTTTATAGTTGAAAGAGATGTATCCTTTGATTTGTCAAGGTTAGCTGAAAATAGGAAATAGTATTGTATTATAGGTAAGGCATTTTTTAAATAATAGGTGGGTAGGAGAAAGTTGCCTTAACACGCAATTTGCTGTGAGGTTAAAGTTTGAGTGTAAATTGTAATGCTGCCTTAACTAGATCTTTAAACACGAAGTTTTTTTTTAATTAGGAGATGCATTGTAATTCAGTGCAAAGTTGTTATAATGTGCTATTTTGGAACTATACCAACTACGGTATTATAATGAGGATATTTGAATTCTCGTCATGGTCCTCCTTGCTGCAGGCGGCCACTCCTAATGATAAAATGATAAAATGAATAATGATTCTAGTGCTTGCGGTTATTAGTCTCTTGTTCAAATCAGCAGCTAATTGTCTGCATCCAAGCAGACGCCCAGTTTGGATCCGTTCGTTCAATCCATTCACTGTTGTGTGGTTCCAGACCAAATTTTGTCAAACACTGCCCTCTGCTGCAGAAGTCACTTTAACTGAACACCAGCAATTAAATAATAGCAGAGTCAGAATTATTTAATTTCCAACCCCCTCAAAAAAAATAAATTGCACCAGTGGTGCTGTTTTCATATGAAGGGAACGTCTACATATTAAATACCATTGGACATCAAAGATATTCCTATCTAAAGCTGGCTCTGATAGTTAGATTTGAGAGATTGTTTTTACGCATCTAATTTTAAGGTTGATATTTTGTGTATGTGCGAATGGCACACACCAATGTTTGGAAAAAGTACTGAATCTTGTAAGAGCTCTGTTAAGACCTGGCCAGTCCTGGATTCTGCCAAATGCTCTTATAGCACCTTTCTCAAACACACCTAAGCATTTCCAAGCTGTCTGGCTTCCCAGGAATTTTTTACATTTCTACTCTCAAAACTTCTGTCTAGATAAGTGCTATTGCTATGGGGTCAGAGAAAAAGCCAGAATTTAGGGATATGGAACAAGATTGCTAAACAACATGAGAGATCCATGCCACAGATCTATGAACGGGAACCTCTCTGCCTGAGAGGTCACATTAAGCACCCCTACCCCCAACTTCTATGCAGCCCTCAGAGACTGTACTAATTTTCCAAGTGACCCCTGGGAGGTAAAAGATTCCTCACCCCTGATAGGACATGCAATGTTCCTCTTAGCCTGTTAGAAAGGAGGGGTCTTTTAGAATGAGGCACACTGTAATCTTGCTCATTAACCCACACATTTAAATGTGTTCAAATTTCATAAATCTTTCTACCTTTCCGCTGTTTGGATGATCATAACTTAAACTGCAAGACAATCAGGCCTATGTTGTGGCAGACCCCTCAGTGTAGAATGCCCTCCCTCCAGATGTTTGTCTCAGGGTGAAAACAGACATAATGCTACCACCACTTCAACGCTGCTTTAACATTTCTTATGCATGTTTCAGGGCTGTATTGGTGCCCTAAGCAACCCTGCAACATTCATAAGAAATGTAAAAAGTGGTGTTAAAGTGGAGTTAGTGCTATGTCTGTTTTCACTAGGGATGTGCGAACGCGGTTCAGATGTTCGGAGTTCAGGCCAAACTCGGCCTGTTCGGATGACCAAACCGAACGTCCGAACCGAACCTTAGAACGTCCGAACAGTTCGGATGAGTTCAGATGAGTTTGGGGTCAGGAAAAACATGACTTTGGGAGGGAAAAAACTGGAAGGGGGAGGCAGCTGAGGAGCAGACTTCCGGACACCAGGGGTGGTTGCAGGGCCAAAAATATCAATAACAAAAAAAATTCGGTTTCTGTACCGACAGCATTTTTTGAACGTTCGGCCGAGTTTGGCCAAACCGAACTCCGCCGAACCGAAAAGCTGAACCCGAACTCGGGTTTCGAACCGAACAACCGAACATCTGAACAGCGTTCTGTTTGCCCATCCCTTGTGTTCACCCTCAGTTACTCTCTCACCTTACCTTTAAAAAGCACTTTAAGACTTATCTATTCTCCAGGCACGTTTAGGATTCATTACTGGTTCTCCTTAATGTATTCGGACTCTCCTTTTTAACTTCCTCTTTTAAACTCTTAAAATTGATTTTATATTATGTGCATTGTGCTATATTCTACTGCATTTTGTTTATAGTGGTCCAAGCACCATTTGGTGAGGAGGGGTGCTATACAATTTAATTATCACCCATTACCTTGATCGAGGCAGCAAACCTAGTTCTGTTGCACTGTGTCTCTAATCTTCTTGCACATCTTATTTATTTATTTATATTTACTGGCCGCCCCCTCATGCCTACGGTATCTCGGGGCGGCTCACAACAGTTAAAACAACAATAAAATACATAAAAACAATAATATGAATAATTAAAACTACCCCCCCCCAAAAGAAAACGTTCCACTCCCTCCCCTCCCCTCCAAAGGCCTGGGCGAACAGCCAGGTCTTGCATGCTCATCGATAAGCCATCAGACCCAGGGCTAGGTGAGCTTCCTCCGGGAGGGAGTTCCAAAGCTGCAGCCCGGCCACCGAGAATACCCTCTCCATCGTGGCCCCCCATTTTAACATGGAGGACCTCCAGGAAGGCGCCCCCGGCAGACGGCAGGGGCTGCCCTGGGGCATGGAAGGCAAGATGGCTCCCAAGGTATGAGAGGCCCAGACCGTATAGGGCTTTATGGACCAACACCAACACCTTGAATCTGGCTCGGTACGCTATAGGCAGCCAGCGCAGAGTGCGGAGAACAGGTGCAATGTGCTCCCGTCACCTCGTCCCCGTAAGGAGACCGGCTGCGCATTCTGCACCAGCTGCAGTCTCTGAATCAGAACCAAGGGAAGCCCCACGTAGAGCGCATTGCAGTAGTCTAGACTCAAGGTGATGAAGGCGTGAATAAGAGTGGCCAGGTCGGGTCCAGAGATGTATGGGCGCAACCTCCGCACCAGATACAGCTGGTGAAATGTGGCTTTAGCCACCGCCTCCACCTGCCAATCCAGATGGAGGCACGGATCCAAAACCACCCCCAGACTCAAACCTGCTGGGCTATGGGAGGGCAGACACCCCCTCCCCCCACCAGAGGGGTCAGCACCTCCCTCACCCTACCCACCACCATCACCTCCATCTTATCAGGATTGAGCTTCAGTCTGCTCTGCCGCATCCAATCTGCCACAGCCTCCAAACATTGGGAAAGCAACGAGACAGCGGGACCTGGGTTGGTCAAAATCTTAGGCAATGAGTATTCTCAGTTATGATTATATATTAAGAACTAGTAACATAAGAACATAACTGCATACTTAGTCAGACCAATGGTTCACTGAACCCAGAGTTCGGTCTCTGATAGTGGTCAATTTTGGTCGCATTGGAAAATTACCAGCAGTCACAATGGGCAATCCATTCCCTGCTGATCACTCCCTGTTCCCGGCAGTAAGAAGTTACCATCTCATAATCTACTTGGCTAATAGCAGTCAATAGACCTATTTCTCCAAGAGCATATCCAGTCCTTTTTTTAAAACCCAGCTAGACTACTGGCCCCAACAACTTCCTCTGGCAACAAATTCCATAATTTAACTATGCATGGAGTGAAAAAATACTTCCTTTCATTTGTTTTTAAATTTTCGACCAGTTAGTTTCATGGAGTGCCCCCTCATTCTAGTGCTACTTGAGAGGGTAAATAAACGTTCCCGATCACCTCGTTCCACTCCACTCAAGATTTTATAAAGCCTCTATCATATTCCCTCTGTACTCTCTTCTCAAAGCTGAAGAGCCTTAACCTATCAAGCCTCTCTTCGTAAGGAAGCCGTTCCAAACCCATGATCATTTTTGTTGCCCTCCTCTGCACCTTTTAAAGTTGTACTATATCCTTTTTGAGATGGGGTGACCAGGAGTGCACACAGCACTCAAGGTGTGGTCACACCATCGATTTATATAGGGGCATTATGATATTTTCAGTTTTATTCTCTATCCCTTAAATAATTCCTAACATTCTGTTTGCTTTTTTGACGCACGTTGAGCTGAGGATTTCAATGTATTGTCGACAATGATTTCAAGGTCCTTTTCCTGAGTGGTTACTCCCAATTTAGAACCCAGCATTGTGTACACAGAGTTTGGATAATTATTTCCTATGTGCATCACTTTGCACTTGTCCACAATTAATTTAATCTGTCATTTAGATGCAAGAACCCCCTAGTCTCACAAGATCCTCTTGCAATTCTTCAGTCTGCTTGTTTTTTTAACTACCTTGAATAACTGGGTCATCTGCAAATTTGATCACCTCACTCTTTACTCCTTTTTTCAGGTCATTGATGAAGATATTAAACACCAGTCCTAGTACAGAGCCCTGCTGAAATCCACTATTTACTTCTCTCCATTGAGAAAACTGACCACTTAGTCCTACCCTGTTTCCTAGCCTTTAACCAGTTACTAATCCACGATAGGACACAGTTTCTTATCTCATGATTATTTAGTTTCCTCATAACGCTCTCATGAGGGGCCTTATCAAACGCCTTTTGAAAATCCAAATACACTATATCAACTGGATCCACATGCTTATTTACTCCCTCAAAAAACTCCAGCAGATTAGTGAGGCACGACTTCCCTTTGCTAAATCCATGTTGCCTTTTCCCCATTATGCCATGTTTCTCAATATGCCCAATAATTCCGTTCTTGACAATCATCTCCACCAGTTTGCCTGGCACCAACGTGAGGCTCACCAGTCTGTAGTTACCAGGATCACTTCTGGAGCCCTTTTTAAGTATCAGCATTACATTTGCTACCCTCCAATCCTCCGGTACCATGGCAGACTTCAGCAATAGATTGCAAATTACCATTAGTAAGTCTGCAATTTCATGTTTGAGTTCCTTCAGAACTCTGGGGTGAATACCATCAGGTTCTGGAGATTTGTTACTATTTAATTTGTCAATTTGCTCTAGAACTTCTTCCAGAGTCCAGAATATTACTTTTCCCCAAAGCATGCATAAACATAGGGTATTTAAATAACCATGTAAATAGTATGCAAATTGGGGTGGAATCAAATGAGACGATAGCCCGCTGGAGCTCGTGTTTGGTCTGTGCAGACCCCATGCAGCCACCAAACATGTTTAGCGCACATCCATCCTAATCAATGAGTAGGCCCCCTGTCCATATTTCATATGATTGAGGCAGCTTCCACCAGTGGCGCTAGTGATCTCCTTACCTGCAGCCTCTTCTCTTCTCCATCTCTCAGCTGAGGCTGAATGAAGGGAAACTGCAGGGAGGGAGATCTCTAGCGCGCCTCTCAGCTGAGCGGATGTGGTGGTGGGAGATCTCTAGCGCGCCTCTCAGCTGAGCAGATGCGGTGGAGGGAGATCTCTAGCGCGCCTCTCAGCTGAGCGGATGCGGTGGAGGGAGATCTCTAGCGCGCGTCTCAGCTGAGCTGATGCGGTGGAGGGAGATCTCTAACGCGCCTCTCAGTTGAGCGGATGCAGTGGAGGGAGATCTCTAGCACACCTCTCACCTGAGGCACAGCCACAGGAGAGGGAGATTGCTACTTACTACCTCTCAATGGGCTGGGCGTCCTAGGCAGGACTCTGTGCGCTGGTGAGACTGCAGGCGAACCTAATTGATGAGATGCAGAGACATGTGCACCCATTAGTCCGGATTGGTCCACACTGTGGGCCAGCAGTGTCTCTGGACTCCACTGAGTGGTGACCACACAGAGGCCACCTGGTGGATGCCTAATAGACAAGTACGCAGGGGCACGCCTGGTGAAGGCTAACGTGGGTTATCATATTGTCCGATTCCACCCTTACTTCATAGGTAGTTTAGGTCAGCAACTTTAAAACATTCATGTGCTCTGAATGGTCAAAAATTAAATATCACTATCAATGTGGGACCAAAGGGAAAAGGGATGAGAGATTCTGAGTCAATGCTGTTACAGAGTGACCTACAAATCTCATTTTCATTTTGTTTGGTCCATCCTTAGTACTTTAATGTATTTTTCAGTTTCTGCTTCACAAAAAAAAGCTTGAAAATTAAACTTCATACCTAAGAAAATACGTACCATGTTTTCTACTCGAAGTTCAAAAGGCATAGGGTTGTACACCATCAACTGGACTTCACAGACATCTCCCTGGACCCACTGGAAATCTAAACAAAACCATAATCACATAATTAATGTACAGACTGTGCTACCGCTACTGCCATATTACTAAAGAGACACTAGCACTCAGCAACGTTTTTTTTCTAAAATCGTTCCCTGTTATATTTTGGACACCAGTGTGCTTGGTTTGATCCCCATCTCCCATTTGTGCCAGATTTCTGAATAATCTCGGTTTCTTGTTGGATAAGTTTTTCTGTGCAGATGGTTAGGGTATGGTGAATCCTGCATGGGTGAAGGGGGTTGGACTAGATTACCTCTGAGGTACCTTCCATCTCTAGGACTCTAATATCTCAATGCCAAAGACGTAGCTATAATATTATAGGAACAGGTGGTGCAGCTGACCCGCCGGAGCCCACAAGCGTGGGGCTCCCATGTTCCCTCAAGCGCCAAGGCCCATTCCAACCAAGCTATGACTGTGCTCAGTGCGGAAATGTTTCTGTTATTCTGAACACAGAGTGCACAAGGGGGCTATAAGAGGCATAGATGAAACAATCACATGGAGAGCTACAGATTAGAAAGGAATCGCTTTTTTGAGCTACTGCAACTCAGAGTTCCTGAAATACACACATAGAAGACAACCACCCCTACCTCAAAGAGCTTACAAAGCAAGAACATGATCCTGCAAAGAGCTCAACATTCAGGCTCCAACGCAGGAAGAACTTAAGCAAATATTTTATTTTAAAGACTTCCATGGAACTACCCGTGGGCTATAACTCGGAGAATCAAGGTGCCAATAGAGGCAAATGCTACAGGAGAACATGCTTTTCAAACTTTTGTTTTCTATTTAAACTGGACACCATCATCACTAGCTCATTAAATAACCCACTTTATAGGGGCTTTTGGATCCGTGTCCTACGGGAGGGAAAGATGATATGGACAACATTGTTGATGCACTTGAAACTGAGGAATTCATAAAAACACTTAAATCTTACAAATTAAATGATCGTGTCCATTTAGTGTTTGTTTTTTTAAATTGAAGGTTAGGAGGAATGAGCCGGCTACGCAGGTAATTAAAGCGAGTAGCTGCTTACCACTGGGATGTCCCAGCAGTAGCAGCTGGAATACTACTAGATTGGATTATGGACCCAAGCTTTTAAAATACTTCACTGCCCTCCACATTTTTTGTTAATAAAGCAATAAAATTCATTATCTTTTCTACACTAAACAAACAGACAAACAAAGCTTTTCACTAGCTTTCTGTATAATCTGAATATATTGTGGCATTACAATCATTCTACTAGGACTACACCAAAAGTTGTTGCTTAATAATAAACTATAAATTGGCCTCCTGATATTGTATGTGCTCTAATTGCACATTTGCAGCCTGATTGCATTTTGTTTGCAGTCTTACCAAGAGTTTAAAAGGAGAGTTTAACGTCAATTAATGCTAATGGGGAATTAAGTGCATGCATAACAGAAAAGAATGTAACCCCTTAAAAAGCATAAAACACAAAAGAAAATGTTAGACAAATTAGTGATCGAATGAATTGTATTATTTATGCACCCAATGTGTGACCGAAGGATATTATGCCACCAACCAAGATATATTAAGCAGTTTTCATGGACAAAGGAAGTTACCTTCCAAGGGAGATTCTAATTGGCAAAATACTGAATAGTCATTTTCTCTTTTTTTAAAATTTTATTACAACATTTTTACCCTGCCACTCCTGCTCCAGGCAGCTCGCAGCAGCTAACATCATAAACAAACATAAAAAGCTAAAAGTAACACAATGAAAACATGTTAACACACATAAAAAAAGGAAGGCACTGAAGAACAAACCTTCCCCCCACCCCACCCTACACCCCATCTCCTTCGCCAAACGCCAGGCGGAACAGCCAGGTCTGACACATATGACGCAAGGAGGGGAGATCGGGGGCCACCCGGGCCTCCACCGAGGGAGTTCCACAGCCTAGGGGCAGCCACTGAGAACGCCCTCTCCATAGCGGCCCCCTAGGCCACATGGGGGACCTCAAAAAGGGTGCTCTCAGCAGACCGTAGAGGCCACTCCAGAGCACGGAGAGCGAGGGGCTCCTGCAGGTAAGTCCAGCCAAGGCCATATAGGGATTTATACGTCAAAACCAATACCTTCAACCAGTCAAGGATGATCCCGCCCACTCTAGATCGATCCCGCAAGCGAGTCACCAACATCTCATAGTGAACAATATCAAAAGCAGCCGACAGATCTAACAAAATGAGTAGGGTCGATCAACCCAAATCTAAATCACGGCGAAGGTCGTCGGCCAAGGCCACAAGCGCAGTCTCAGTGTCACAGCCCGGACAAAAACTGGACAGAAGGATCCAGATAGCCAGTGCGGTCTAGGTGCCCCCTGCAGCTGCTGGGCCACAACCTGCTCAATAACCTTCCCTAAAAACAGAAGGTTAGAGACTGGTTGATAACTGGCAAGGGAATCAATGTCAAGTGATGGTTTTTTGAGCAGAGGCTGCACCACTGCCTCTGAGACAGCCCGGCAGTCTGCCCTCCCGAAGGGAGACAATGATCACCCCTGCCAGCAGCGGCTCCACCATCTTCCGGCTGGCCTTAACCAGCCAGGACGGGCATGGGTCAAGTTCACAAAAGGTGGCCCTAACAGCCCCAAGGACATCCCCTGCCCCGGTGGACAACACCAAGTGAAATTGATCCCACGAAACTGGACAAGGCGGTGCTTCCACAACTTCTGGTTCACCCACTGCAATAAGTGTGGCATCAATGTTGTGGTGAATCCGAGCGATTTTCTCTGCAAAATAATCACCAAACATGTCACAGCGGCCATTAGATAATCCTGATTTCAGGAAGAGGGAGGGAGAGGACTGACCAACCCCCTCACCACCCGAAAAAGTTCCACTGGGTGAGATTTTGCAGAGGCTATACGGGCAGCAAAGAACTCCTTTTTTGCTCCCCTTACAGCTACAGCATAGGCACATAAACTGTCTCTATGTTGCAATCTGTCAGCTTCAGCACAAGAACGGCACCACCATCGCTCCAACCGCCTCGCCTCCATGTTCAGCAGTCTCAGTCCCTCCGTAAACCACGGAGGCCTGACGAGCCGTCTGTCACAAAGAGATTCTGGACTATAAGTCTAACAAATATATAAAGCTAAAGGTTAAACAAGTATGTAATGTTAAAGCTGAGAACTGGAAACTCACTTCATGTAATCATGTAATGTAAAACTGAGAGCTGGAAACTCAATTAATGCAATGAAGAGAGACGAAGATATGCCGGATGTGTATTCACTGCAGACACTAGCCAAGAGTCCCATGGAGTTGCAAATTAAGCTCTTCCTTGGCCTACGTGCCTGTAAACACGAAATTCTCTAGGCAGGAAAGTTGAACAAAGAGACTTGAAAAGGTATTTAAGGGAAGATTTTTGCTATCGAGACAGACAATTGGAATTCAATTCATCCACTGACTTGCTGAGTCTAAGATTGAACTGGAGGGGCAAGAGCCTACTTGCCAGTCAGTTTTGCTGAAGCGATGCGTTGAGAGAAGAACTTTGCTTTCTACCAGCTCAAAGACAAAGGTCCCAGCCCCAACATCAGGCTGAGAACGAATTCAAGTGCATGGACTTTCTGTAGGGTAAGATCCAACCAGGGACTTATAAAGTACATATTAAGAATGCGTTATTTTACCGTTTGTTTATTAGCCACTCTTTGTTCAAACTATCTTTGTTTATATAATCAATAAATTGTGTCTGTTGTCTAGCATTGAGGACACAATCCGAGGATCCTATGCTTTCAAGCACTGGCGAACCCACAGAGATAGTGTGTAAACGGGAAGTTTCTGGGAGTTTGGGAGACAAGAGTATTGTCCCCTTTGCAGGACTGAATCAGCCAGAGAGAGAACTGGTTCAGGTAGGCTGCAAGTGAGAGAAACTGAGTCACCTAACCCAGAAACGTGGGGTAGTGGACCCCAACCCCCATGGCACCGTTGCTGAGGGAGCGGACGCCATCCGGTCCATGGCCTCCAACAGCAAAGTATTCCATTTTCACACAATTCCTACACCCCAAACTCACAACGTAACTCACAAGTTCACCATGTAACGGCCACTTCCTCGCAAGGTAACATCATGCTGGACGAGGCGTTCTCACACTAAAGTCGCTGAAATGACCAAACGCAGTTTCCCAAACACAACTAATAAGAGAACGCCTACTGAAACCTCTCTTACGCATGTCAACAGCCCTATGCACAGTCATCTACTTGGCCTTATTAATCACTCATCCTGGGATGAACTGTGGACTAGGGAACAAGCAATAGGAGGACAGGAACAGCTGTATAAAACCAATGACCGAGTGGATCAGATACGAAAACAACGGATACTGTTTGCAATAGGAGTCCATAGACTCTAATTAGAGGATAGCTGAATCACTGTGCTTGACGTTATATAGCAGAGGTGGGGAAATGGCGGCTCAGGAGCCACATGCAGCTCTTGGGCCCCTGTACTGCGGCTATCGCCAGAAGTGCCTGCCTGGGACTGGGTCCATGAGGCTCCTTCTGGAGCAAGAGAAGCCAAACTGCCAGCTTGGGCGTCAGAGCCTCATGGGGGCCGCAGAAACTTGTGCTGTGCTGCTATTGCTGCTGCCCAAACCCATCAGGTCGCCTAGTAGCCAACGCTTTGATACGATGGGGGGAGTCAGGAAAGCCGCACTTGCCTGTCCCTGGGGATTAGGGGAAGCCGCCATCAACATAATTAGTGTTGCAGCTCTCAGCAATATGAACATTTTTGTACACGGCTCTTGGGCTTGGAAACCTTGCCCACCCCTGCTATATTATGATGTATATAGGCAGCCACTGTGCCTACCACCAAAAATGTACCCTATTTGGAAGATTTAATAGCATGGAATAAGAAAAAAAAGGTACCCTCACTAAATTGACTACATACTGCTATTATTACTACTACTACTTCTTTCAATTTATCCCCTCCTTCCCCAAAGCGGTTCAGGATGGGTTACAAGAATTCAAATAACATTTTTCAATAAAATGCATATAGAACAAATGCTACACCTCCCCATTTCCAGCCACCCCATCCTTCCATCTCTCAAGTGGAAGAGACTGCTCAGACTTCCCCATAGGAAATTATTTATGAACACATTCCTAACATGGAAGCAAAGAAATTACATCATGGGCCACCCACTCTTCCATTCACAATTGCATACACCACTTTTGTTCATAACCGCATCATCAATTACCTAGGAATAGGAGAAAGGAATATTTAATGTCCTAATCACAAATAGAAATTAGTAGCCTAAAACTAAGGAAGACGGCACTTTTTGATTAATTAGCCACAAAATGGTTGAACTGTCCTTCAGACTTCTACCTAGGAACCAGTGACAATGCAGCCACGTGCACAACTTGGGCTGCTTTCTCATGTTACCTGGGGGGGGACTTCCATTGAGGGCAATCGTGGCTCTGTTTTCATAGGAATTAGTACACAAAGGAATGTGCTGTGCTGCTTTTCTCACACAAGAACACTTGCACATGTAGGTTTTACCATCATGGGTGTTTTTGTGGGTGAAAAGTGGAATAGCACATTCCTAAGTGCACTGTAATACCTCTGCACGGACATGATCGGGTCCTGCCGCCTTATTCTGCTTCAGAGCTCTAATCATACCTTCCAGTTCTTCCTCATGGAAGTACAGCTCCGAAGGTCAATCGTCAGACATCGCCCCAGAGTTCCATACTGCATCTATAGGTGCGCTAATTCCCATTAAAATAGAGTCTCGATTGCCTCCACAGAAGTCTCCCCTCCTCCCCAGGTAACATGAGAAAGAGGCCTAAGCGGTTCTAATTTCAGCTTTTCAAGTATTTATTTATTAAATCTTTTTTAAATGTCTATGGCTCCCTTAAAATTTGTTCACCTTCCAAACCTAATTCTTCTGCTGGAAAGAATGGCCTGGGGAGGAGGGGGGGGATTACTGCCTATTGTGTTTTTCTATTTCCCCTTTTCTTTCTGTATTAATATATCATCCAGTGACCACTAAGTAATAAATCATCATCATCATCTTTGTTTTTATATAGCCCCTCCACCCACCATGGCACTCTGAGTACTTTACATATAACTGATCAACACAACTTTTAAGTGTCACAACAATCCTGTGAGATAGGTTAGGGTCAGAGTATACTGTGACTGACCCAACGCTACCCACCCAGTGAGTTTATGACTAAAGAGAGACTTGAACCAGGGTTCCCCACTACCCCCAGGTCCAAGTACTGCACGCTTAGCCATTACACCACATTAAGTAGGAAACTAGCCTTATTGCCCCTGCTAGATACATGCTCTTATATGACTGGAGTCCATGGTCAAAGAAGCTGTCAGGATCTACCAGTTCGATCCATTTACTTACACCCTTTCACCACCTTGTCTAGCATCAAAATATTAACTGTTCTAACTCCACAAAATCCAAAATTGGTGAGAGCGCTCACCCTGGGCTCTAAAGACAAGACAGCCAGACTTATAGTGCACGTGATTCATTTGATCCAAGTGAGCTACCATGACCCCTCCCACTGGCTCCAGCACTCCAGGCCAGGACCCCCTCCCGCTAACTCCCAGCACCTCAGCAGCTGGTCTCAGGAGTGAGAAAGGAAAATTGGGCTCTTACCTTGTGAATTTTCCTTCTATGGGAGATCTTCCTGGATGGCCAGTAAAACAGTAGGGTTAGATCCCCGCCACTACCAGTAGGAGGCAGACTTACTGATTTTCTGGAGCATGCTCAGACGGCTCTAGCCCCTAAACTCCAGTGTTTTCAAGCGTTACTTCACACTGCTCAACCTATGCTGAACTGGAGAAATTTCTGTAACTAGAGAAAATTTTTATTATCTACGTAAATGTTGATCGAAAACTCCGCACTCCCAACGGGGTGTGGTTCTAGGGTCAAAGCAGGCACTAAGGTAAGCGTCCAAGATCTAGGCACTTCAGAGTTACTCCTCACTCTGGGTGGGACTAGCCGTCCAGGAGGATCTTCCGTAGAAGGAAAATTCACAAGGTAAGAGCCCAATTTTCCCTTCTCCCAGGAGATCCTCCTGGATGGCCAGTAAAACAGTAGGGACGTTCCAAAGCGGTGTCCCACTCCTGAAATATATTGGGGGGCGGGGGGAATGGAGAGAGGTATAAGCGGAGAGCATCAGGTGGAGGGGATTAGGTATACGCCTTATAGCACCGCCTGTAACACCTGCCTCCCAAAAGCAGCATCGGCTGATTCGTGCAGCGGGATCTTGTAGTGCCTCGTAAAGGTGTGCACTGAAGACCAGATCGCTGCCAGACAGCTTTCCCCGGAGGAGGCCTAATTTCTAAAGGTCTGTGAGGCTGCTGCTCCTCTAAGGAAATGGGCGAATACACCTTGGGGGTGGGATTTGCCCTCTGCCTTGTAGGCCTCTGATGCAGAGGGACATCCTGCGCGCGATAATTGCTCCGGATGCCCTCATGCCTTTTTCTCTGAGGATTGTAGGATACGAACAGAGTAGACAACTTGCTGAAGGGAGCCATTCTGTCCAGGTATACCTGCAGTGCGCTCTTGACATCGAGCTTGTGCCAGACTCGTTCCTTGATGCCTATGATAAAGGCCAGTTTGAGGGACAAGTAATAAACGGAGACCTCTCTGAGAGGTTCAAAAGGTGCCTTGGTTAGGGTCCTCAAGACTAAATTCAGGTTCCATGTGGGGAATCGGTGAGCCACTGAAGGGGAGACAATTCTCGATGCCTTCAGGAACCGGATTATATGGGGGTGTTTAGCTACCTTGCGTCCCTTGACCTTGCAAAGAAAGCTATTCAAGGCTCCTACCTGTCTTTGGAGTGTGTTGGGCTTTAATCCCTTGTCTAGGCCTTCGTGGAGGAAATCTAAAATAACCCCAATGGGGGCCTTAGCTGGTCTAATGTCCCTGTTTTTACACCACCTGGCAAAGGTAGCCCAGGAATTCTGGTATGTGCGTTTCGTGGCAGGACGCCTGGATTGAAGCATGGTGTCCAGAACTTGCTGGGAGTAGCCCAACTTTCTTAGCACCCTCCTTTCAACTTCCACGCTGTTAGCTTCACGGCTTCCAGGTCGTCGTGAAGGATAGGCCCCGAGACAGGAGGCCTGGGATGGTCAGGAGTCTGAAGGGGGGCTCTGAGCTCAGTTCTTGAACATCCGCAAACCATGGCCGTCGTGGCCATTAGGGGGTTACTAGGATGGTGGTCGACCGCTCTTTCTCGATTTTCACTACAGTCCGGTCTATGAGGGGAAATGGTGGAAAGGCATATGAAAGACCTAGAGGTCAGGTCAGGTTCAGTGCGTTGAACACTGCTGCTCGGCGATCCAGGAATCGGGGTATGAAGATCTCGGTATTTGCATTGGTTGGTGAAGCAAACAGGTCGATTTCTGGTTGCCCAAAGGAGCTGACTATGGTCTTGAACGCCACCAGGTGGAGAGCCCACTCTCCTGTGTCAATATTTTCCCAGCTTAGCCAATTAGCCTGAGTGTTCTTTTTTACGGTGATGTGAACCACCTTGATGGACTTCAGGTTCCTTTCTGACCACTTGATGAGAGCGGTCGCCTGCTGGTGGAGAGATTCGGATCGAGAACCCACTTGGTGATTTACGTAGGCTTTCGCCACCATGCTGTCCGTGTACAGCAGGGCCGGTTTCCCTCGAAGGATCGGAGCTAGGTCTCGTAGGGCTAGATAAATCGCTCATAGCTCCAGCCAGTTGATGTGATGCTTTCACTCCCAAGGGAGCCACTTGCCTTGTGCATGTTTGCCCTGCGAGTGTGCTCCCCAGCCGAAGAGACTCACGTCGGTTGTCACGGCCATCCTGTCAGGATCTCAGAGCGGGACACCCCATTTGAATCGGTTCGTCTTTGCCCATCAGTGGAAGGGGTTCTTTAGTGGTGTTGGGACTGTGATCCACAGGTTTCGTCCCTGCATCAGGTGGTCCTGCCATGGGCGTAGAAACCGCTGGAGTGGTATGGAGTGGAATCTGGCCCAATGTAGGATTCCTAGGCAGGAGATCATGGCGCCCAGCAGGCTGATAAGGGACTTGAGTCTGGCCTTGTGGGATTTTGAAATTTGTCCAATCAGGTGTCAGAGTTTTTCTTGCCTGTGTTGTGTAAGGAAGATCTTGTAACTGAAGGTGTCCAAGATCGCCCCCAGATGTTCCAGAGCTTGGGAGGGAGCCAGGTGGCTCTTTTTCAGGCTGATTAAGCAGCCATGTTTCTGCAGGTACTTGATGGATCTGTGGACAACACCTGCTCGTAGGAGGGTGACCGAACGAGGATTTCGTTGAGGTATGGGTGGATCTTGATGCCCCCTTTCTGTAGGTTTGCAATGAGAGGGATCAGGACCTTCGTGAAGGTCCTGGGTGAGGTGGCACGGCCGAAGGGCAGGGCTGTGTATTGCCAGTGCTGTCGGGCATACGTGAACTTGAGCCACTGCCTGTGAGATGGGAGGATGGGGACATGCAGGTATGCTTCTTTGAGATCGAGGGACGTCAACCACTGGCCTTGCGCAATCGCTATGCGGATGGATTGGAGGGTTTCCATCTTGAATATTTGAACTTTGACGGACTGGTTTAGTATTTTTAGGTCGAGGACTGCACGCCATTGCTCTGATTTATTTGGGATGAGGGACAGGATGGAGTAGAGTCTGGACCTCTTTTCGTGGGATGGTACAGGTTGTATGGCTCCGATGGTTTGGAGCCTGTTTATTTGTGTTTGCATTGCAGAGTGCTTGTCCAGATTGTTGGAGACTGGTGAGACACAGTAGGAGTGTCAAGCAAAGTGGGAGAATTCGATTGCGTATCCCCTCTGTACGGTTTGGAGGACCCATGCATCTGAAGTGGAGTCCAGCCATTTCTCCACAAACAGTTGTAGCCTGCCTCCTAGGGTCGTAAGGTCCTGAGAAGGGAAGGCTCCACAGTCATGCGTCCATCTTGGGGCGTCCAGAGCCCTGTGTGCGCTTGGCTCTGTTACCAGCTCCCCTGTTAGTGCCATCTAGGCTTGTATTTCTGCTGGTTTCCTCTGTGTGGACAGAAAGGTTGTCTGGTGTCACCTGCTGGAGAATAGCCTGTACTGCAGGGATGAAAACGCTTTTTTGAAATCCCAAAGCTTTGCAGGGTTTGTCTTTTGGATTTATCTGAAACGTCTGCGAGGACATTATCCAGGCAGACGCCGAAGAGTTTAGCGCCCTGGAAAGGATCAGCCACCAGAGTATTTTTTGGCTGTGGTGTCTCCTTTCCAGGACCTGAGGCAGAGGCGGCGGCAGGCTGCTATTTTGGATGCCACCGGCGGTGATACCCAGGCGGAGGCTATCCGTGGATGAGGACGCTATAAAGGCATAGGCCAACTGGATTTTGGTAGATAGGATCCTAGTAACCTTCATAGAGACCCGAGGATCCCTGGCCCGTTTGATCCAGGTCATAAGGGCTCTTGAAAAGTGGGAGGTGACTGTGGCCATTTTTATTATTGAGGCTACTTCTGCAAAATTCCTTCCTAGGTTACAGTCTATTCCTTTGTAAGTAGGGTCCCAGGGGTAGCACTCTCCCTTGGTTGGGAAAACAGAGTTTCTGGCGAGGGATGCTGCTGCGGCATCCACTTTAGGGATGGCGAGGAGGGCCTCCTTGCTTTTCGTGAGGGAGGAGAGGGATACCGGAGTTTTAATCATTTTGCAAGCCTTGTTGGGGAGCTGCCATTCCTTTTGATGATTTTTTCATAGGCTTTACCCTAGAGTCATCCCCCTGTCTCTGGCTCTAGTTCGTGGTATATATTCTCCCTCCTCCTCCTCCTCTGAGGAGTCATGCTTGTCTTTCTTTTGTTGGAGGTGAAGAGTCTTTATGACCAGATCAAAGATCTGGCCTCTGTATTTACTAGAGAACTGCCTATCTGGGTCAGATGAAGCTTCATTCCCTGGCTCCTCTCTCTCTTCCTCCTCAAGGGAGGTGTGACGGGTCTATTCCTCCTAGGCATGGAGCTCCTCTGAGGCATGGGCCTCTGACACTTCCTCTTCCTCCTCACTGGGTGTTGTGAGGGGAGCCTTTTTTCCCCTTCTCTTACCCCTAGCTGAGGTCTCTTCCTCTTCGGAGGAGTGGGCAGACCAAACCTCCTCAGAGGCTGCCGCCGATGAGGCGGGGGAGACCAGGGGTCTAGGGGCCTTGTGTGGTTTCTTGGCCACGGGGAGCTTGCCTTTACCGGCACCCTTGGAGTAGCCCTTGTAGGGGCAGGCTTTCTTGGGCTTAGGAGGAAATCATTTGCGTTTTAATTCCAAGAAGATTTTAATTGCTACCCCCTGTGGGGAAACAGGGCCAAGCTCTTACTCCCACATTTGCAGGGGAGCAGCACCAAGTGATTATTTTAAGGCCCCACATCCTTCATGGAGGAACCAGGATCTGAACCTGGATTTTCTGAATCCAAGGTTACCACCTAACCCACAAGGCCAACTGGTTCCTCTCTCTTACCCCCTCTCTCTGAGGGCCTCCATATGAGGGGCCGGGGAAGGGACACGCGAGGGGCTTACTGTTGCTGTGAGCACTGCTGGGTCTGTGCCTGTGTCCGCCGCCACTCTCCTTGTGGTGGCCCTTTGGTAGCTGCTTCTTTTGGTTTCGCTTTCCGCGCAGCCAGGGGGGAAGGAGCGAGCCAGGGCCTTGCCTGATGCTGCACGCCGGGCTGGGAGCACCTGCGTCAGCCCACAGCCATTTCTGTTTGTCCCCTGGCTGTGCAGTGAGCGGGGAGGAGAGCCGACGGGAAGACCCTTCTGGCCACTGCAGCGCTCTGGCGCTGCATCCTCCCAGGGCTGGAGGTAGGGACCCACTGCGCCGCTGGAACCCCAAGCAGCGAGCTGGGGGGTTGGGCCGGGAACTTACCTGATCGAGCCTGCTTTGGGGCTGGATGATCCGGCGCTATCAGGCCCTGTGCCGCTCTAGGGTCTAGCGGGGCTAGGGTCCCGGGGGACCAATAGTCAGAACCCCTTAGGGAACTGCTAAGCCCGCTCTGCAGGGCCCCCACACCAGTTGGAGAGGGGAGCACCTGGATCCAAATCCTTCCAAAGGAAGGGGGTGAACAGGAAGAAGAATTCCTCCCTCCCGCACCAGGAGGCTTTTCTCACAGAGACTTTGGATGTTTTCCAATTTGTAGGCTGCCTGTAACTTCTATCTGCGACGGGAGCAGCTAGCCTGCTTCCTACCAGTGTGGAGGCAGACAAACAACTGGAGTTTAGGGGCTAGATCCCTCTGAACATGCTCCAGAAAAATCAGGAAGTCTGCCTCCTACTGGTAGTGGCGGGAATCTAACCCTACCGTTTTACTGGCCGTCCAGAAGGCTCTCCCGGGAGAAGAGCACTCCCCTTTAGAAAGAATCATGCCTGTCACCCTCGAGACACTTTCCTAACCCGTCTCTTGACAGGAGTGCCAGACCTGCTCTCCTCCCCAGAGACAATCTCCGAGGGGCTGGCCCCTCTTCCCACACCATGAGCTACTAGATGTCGGAAGGAAAATACTGAAATGACACAGGTAAGCATACAAGGACACAGAGAAATGACACAGGTAAGCATACAAGGTAGCACATATATGGCGATGCTTATATACACAGTATATATTTACATAGAATAGTAATAGTCTTGCATACTCACGCATAATAGTATTAAGCACAGTATTTGCTATGATTTTTGAAGCACTGTGAAAGTAAGGCTAAAGAAACTGACATGAGCAGAGAATCATGAGACTGATGTGAGAAAAGAGGAAACTAAGCTAACCTGGTCTCTTATCGCCCAATCAGGCAGACTCAGCAGGAAGCAGTGCGTTCAAACAGCATCACAAGCTGGGATGCCTACCGGGTCTGATAAGGACTGGGAATGGATTATGGCCATCTGTCAATGAGTATCTGTTCAAGCTCCCCCCAGACAGAGTCACCAAGGATTTAAGAAGACAGCCATAAAATTTTGCATGAGCCACGGATTAACTTTGGGGCTGGAAATGCACTTCCCAATAGGGAAGTGCATTTCCATATATACTTCCCAAGAGGGTTAAGGGAGCTTCTGGGACTGTGTTTTCAAAAAGGGTTTGGATTGGATCGTGCTATTATAGAAGGGTGTCAACCTGGGTGGGAATATTATAATCAATGTTGTGATTAACTCTGAAAAGGTATAAAGGCTATGATCAGATGTAACTGCTTGGTCTACTGACAGGGCTCCAATACTTGGGGTGCAAATCAGTACTCCAAGGCTTTGTATAGAAGCTTATCAATCTTACATTGCTAACCATCAGTTTGTCTCTGTGCTGAACTACTGCGTGGGGCATACCTCTACCTAAGAAGGGAAACCTGGTGCGACACTAGAGACTAGCTTGCAATTCGCCAGTAGAACACCATCTTCTTCCTGGCCGCCCCTGTTCCAAAGGCATTTTCTTGGAGCTACTGTAAGATGACAGGCTCTAGTCATCCTGTCTCCATAGATGATCAAAAGGTAGAATGGCATTTGTCTATAAATAGTTTCTGCCTCTTACTGCTCCTAGAAGCTGCCATCACCAAAACTCGCTCTTTCGCTCTCTTCTTAAAGACCCATTCCACATAGAAAAGTCTGGAGAAGATTTTCAATTACATAAAATACTTCCCAAGAGGGTTAAGGGAGCTTCTGGGACTGTGTGCTTTCAAAATTCCTGGCTGGGAACAAGTAGTTGTGGGGTTACAAGTAGTTGTTTGTGGTATATGCACAAGTCAAATGTAATTATGACAGGTAATTTGCAATATTGGGTAGACACCGTAATACAGTATAGTCTCGCTTCTCTAACTGCCAACTACTCACTTCTGTTGTGTCATAAAAATACAGTTTTACTTCTCATAACTATGTTTGTATTAAGCAATTTAACAGGACTATAATAATCCAATTTTAAGTACTGTATTGCCTTCCAAAAAACTTAAATTATGACAGCTAAAGAACTGTAGCAGTTTGTTAAGACTCTCATCAAAGGATGCATTTTCCTTTGGGTTTTCATTAATACTTGACTCCCTTTGCTGTAATTTTATCCGATTACACATAAAGATTTGTCTGCCAAGAAGAGTCAGGTAATGAACCCGAATTATTTCTAAAACCTATCCACAGAAATAAGCTGGTTTTTTAACGGATAGTATTACATACATTAAAGCGTTGCAAATACCATTTTTGTTATAATGTGGAACAGCATATTGAATGGCTTGTTTTTCTTTTTAATATTGCAAAGAAAAGTAATGAAGTAACTTCTGGTTTTGATTCTAGTATGTTGTAAAGACAATAGCACTAAGCTCAATATTAAAATGGCACCAGAGATAAGGAGATTTGTAACTCAATATAAATGTGAATTAAGAAATGCTATGAAAAAAGCTATGGATGGGAACATATGTTTCAATATCAAATGTCATTTTTAAAACTATTTTCCGAAGAAAACTACTGACTATATTTCCAGTGCTGCTCCCAAATAAAAATGCTAATTTTGCAAATTGTTAGCCTACAACGTTCTAGACAATTGGCAAAGTATTTTCTGTAAGGGACAGGTATATACAAACTAAGAACGTAAGTTGCTTTATTGCAGAAAATTAAAATCCTAAAATCTTTATTGTGATACAGTTAGCATTGCCACTCATGTATCATCCCTTTCCCAAACACGCAGAATTATTATTATTATTATAAGCATTTATATAGCGCCAGCGATGTACCTGGCACTTTACAGAGAACAAGACAGAAACGGTCCCTGCCCGGGAGCTCACAATCTAAAGACAACAGGGAGAGGGGAGACAGGGAAGGGGGAACAGAGCGAGTGACAAGGGATGCAACATTCATGAGGATGCGAGAACTCAGGTACACTCTCTTGGCTTGATTACAGTACATTGGGAGTTTGTAGATAACAGGTGGGGGATAATCTGGGTGGGAATGATTAGCAGGAGTTAGGAAGGGCAGAGCGGAGGAGGTGGGTTTTGAGGAGGGACTTGAAGGTACAAAGGGAGCGGGCAAGGCGGATGTGGGCAGGGAGGGGGTTCCAGGCATGCAGGGCAGCAAGGGAGAAGGGACGAAGGCGGTTGGGGGAGCAGGGGAGGTGTGGGAGGGTGAGGGAGGGGATGGAGGAGGAGTGGAATGCTTGAGCAGGGGTTCGGAGGGAGATCAGGGCAGAGAGGTAGGGGGGAACGAGGTTGTGAAGGGCCTTGTAGGAGAAGACGAGGAGCTTGTGCAGAATACGCTCAGGAAGGGGGAGAAGTTACAAATATCTAACCACCACCTATTCCTCCTTTAATAACCTCACTTGTCACATGGATGATTCCCCATTAGCTTTCAGCTAGAAATGTCACACATTCTCAGTCTCATTTCTGGACTCCTGCCAGGCTTACAGAAACAGCAGCACAACTGCCAAGGGTTATTTGGATTTAATTCACATTCAGTTTCTCTCTCTTTTATGAACCCTGAACCTCATCTACTTTGAGAGAGAGCATTTTTCAGCAATCTGAATGATGCACTGCAACAAACAGCGTAGCTTAAAAGTTAAAGAACACTTTCCCCAGTATTTATTTCGTAGTTACATTTATATCCACCCTTCCCCAAATCCTCAGGCAGGCAACAGCACAATACATTAAAATATATATAAATGCCTACAAACTTCTACGTCCAAACGCTATCCCCACTTGCCAACCGTTTGCCTAAAGTGAGTAGTTTTACATTACCTCCAGGAGCTGATCAGTGATCAGTCTCAGGATCGGACAAACCTCCAATGGCAGAGAGTTCTACAGGAGGTGGGCAGCGACCGGGAACACCTCTCTGCCTGTCCATGCTGTATGAACCTGACAGGCAGACAGTACCTGAAAGAAGGCACTCCCATCTGACTGCAAGAATCGCAATGGAGCATAGCAGCGGAGGGCCCAGGCGCTTTGATCACTTTATTGGTGAAAAACAGCATCTTGAGTTGTGCCCTGAGAACTATTAGAAGCCAGCAAACATGTTGAAACACCAGAGTAAAATGTGCTCATGGCAACCCACCCCTGACAAAAGGCAAGCCACTGACTCCTGCACCAGCTGCAGCTTCTGAACAGCCTCACAGAGACCACACTGCAGTAATCTAGCCTCATGGTTATAGAGACAAGGATGACTGTGGCCAGATCCAAATCAGAAAGAGCGAGCCTCGATCTTCTCACCAGATGCCGTTGATGAAAAGCACTCCTAGCCAGGACGGCAACCTGGTGTTCTAGGTGCAATGAAAGATCCAGGAGCACCACAAGGCTGTGAACCTGCATAACCAGAGGATGTCCAGACCCCATCAATGATGGGTGTCCTTATGCCCACCAGGTTGCAGTGCTAACCAACCATAATCACTTCAGTCTTGTCTGGATTCAGTTTCAAATGGCTCACCTATATCCAGTCACTCATGACAGCCAAGCACCAAGACTGTAGGACCGAAGTCTGACGGAAAATATAAGGTTAGGTGCTTTCACTCTATTGATGGCACCTCACTCTGAATCTTCGCATTATTTCAGTGAGCAGTCTCAGGTAAATGTCGAATGGGAGCAGGGGCGGATTGGCCATTGAATGCACCGGGACGATTCCCGGTGGGCTGGGGGCCAGGGGCTGGGGGCCGGTCACGCTGTCTCTTTAAAAATTATTCTTAACAAACAAACAAACAAAAATAATTGTTGGTCCTGACCCCTGTCGGGTTGGGTTGCATTGGGGGGGGG
>QEPC01010034.1:10911093-10939583 GCA_003113815.1 Sphenodon punctatus | reverse complement strand
TAGAGCAGGGGGGGCTGGGCGCCAGAACTCCTGGGTTCTCTGGGAGGGGGGGGCTAGTCCTGGCTCCCAGCCACCCCCTGTTCTAACTCACTAGCCTTAAAATAAAAACCACCTCCCTGAGGGAAAAGAGCTAACAACATCAGCTGCAAGCCGATATAAGGGCCCCTGTGGCCACTTAACAGACACCTACCAGCCGGTGCCTTTGGCACCAGCCTTCTGCAGCCACCCACAGGGCAGGAAGCTTCCCTTAGGGGAGTTGGGAGACAGGCAACCCAAGTGCAGACAGTAGGCAGTCCCAGCAGCAGGCCCCATAGCAGCTCCACCACTCCTCAGTCACGGGCAGGAGGCTTCCCTTATAAAGGTTTCTTCATTCATACCTTCTAGAGACACACTTAAATCTAAGGAAGGAGATCATATTGCTTATGAGTCTTTGCTGTCACCTCTTAAATCTCTTTTACACACACACTTTTTAGATCATCATCATCTTCATTTTTATATAGCACCTCCGCTGCCATGGCACTGGGAGTGCTTTACATATAACACAACTTTTAATCTTCACAACAACCCTGTGAGGTAGGTTAGACTGAGAGAATATTGTGACTGGCCTAAGGACACCCAGTGAGTTTATGGCTAAGGCGAGACTTGAACCAGGGTGCCCCCTACCTCCCAGTCCAAGTACTGCACACTTAGTCATTTCATTTTTTTCTTTCATTAGCTTCTTTGTGAAATATAAACAAGGTTTACAAAAGTTGTTGTGCCATAGAAAAATCATGAATGCCCAGTCTAGAAACTGTTTTAGAGTTTCTAGAGGCTGTCTACACAACCAAGTTTTTCGTCTGAAGATTTCCAGTGTTGCAGCTCCACAGTTTACAGTAGCAATAAAACCCTAGGGTGCAATTTGCAAAGTGTGCCAGCACACCAGCACTTTGCATTTATTGCACAACACTTTGCAGACTTAAAAGCCATATAAGTCTTCTGTTAAAGCACTAACTCTATGTAGAACACAAAATATTAACACACACGCACTACAGTTCAGAGTTCTGCAGCATAGCAGCACACACTAACAAAATGTCACTGCAACCTGACTGAGATAACTGTACTGCTGAGCATATATAATCTTATAAAAAAAACCAAACCCACAAAATGTATAACCTTGATTTCTGTTGGAACTTTTACTTGTAATCTGGGTAGATTTTCCTATTCTCTTAGTGTTTGTAACAATGGCTGTTAACCAAGATGTGAAACCAAGTTTAGTCTGGACAGGTACTTTGTAAACATTCTCACAAATCAGCCAACACATGCAGTCCAGAACCATGATATTCACTCTAACTGCAAGCCTCTTGTGAGCCAGAGTTCTTATGTCCGGACGTGAACACTTTTACAATACACACAAAATGTATTCAGGCAAGCCCACTAAACGTATTTGTGATTCGATTCCTGGTTTGAAACAGAGCTCTATTTCATCATTTAATCCTAAATTTGCCTGTCAAGATTATTAAAATCACAAAAAACTTAATTTGCTTTACAAATCACCCAAATAAGATGAGGTGAAATCAGTTTATGTTTCATCTACCTTGGAAACCTAATTTTGAAAAATATTAACTTTGGAGTCATTGTCTGAATACATGATTTGTGCATGCAGCCAAGTTACAAAAATTTTTAACTGGCAGTTATTATTTACTAAACAAATGGGATGCATTCCAAAAAGATTATCTAAAGAAAAGCTTGTAAGTTATTTATTTTATTTAAATATATGGACCTCACCCTTCTCCTAAAGCTTTGGGTGGGGTAAAGTTGTACGTGACAGACTTCAAAAGTGAAATCTGTTCAACAGCTCTGTAAAATACCATTGTAGATTATTATTATTATTATTAAGAATGAACATTTATATAGCGCCAGCAGTGTACCGGACACTTTACAAAATAGACATGGTCCCTGCCCTAGGGCTTACAATCTGAGAGACAGGAGCTGGAGACACAGAAAGGGGAACGGAGGGAGAGACAAGGGGTCTAACATTCATGAAGATGCGAGGTTTCAGGTGCAAGTACTTGGCTTTGTTATGTTGAGAATAAGCGTTATGAAGTGTTATACAATACCTTGTCCAACCCTGCGTACATGAATGGTGGAAACAAACTTGACACTATCTACTCACAGGTGATTAGCTACAAAACTACACAAGTGAGTGGGTAGAGTCACGTTAAAAGGTGGGGAATGGGGGGGTTCAGTACAGTGCCACTGCCTTACACACAAAAAGTTGACAGTGGTTAACGTCACGTTTGTTTCCACCCGAAGTGAAATAGTAACACCCATACCACGTGGATGCTTAGCAAACTAGGTCCCCGCATAAAATGCCTATGGCCCCTGAAGGGCAGCTACTTCTGCTTCTGAGAAACTTGTTTCAAAACAGACACCCCTTTCCTGCCTCCAAGGCGGCCATGACAGACCATTCTCCCTCAAGTACCGCAAGGCTGTTGGTGTGGGTTTGGATGTTCTTGCAAAGAGCTAATCATCTCTCTGCACACATCGAGAGAGCTCTGTACGCACGGATGCGTGCCACTGCACTAACGAGAAATGTGTCCTTACATTTTTAATCTACTTTTTTGTGATAGCTCACAGTTAGTGATCCAGTAAATTCCACCATCTAGTAACTGCAGTCAGCCTTCCCAACTATAGGTGGGATATCCTAGAGAAAGCTTTGATCTGTACCAGGGCCGGGCAAAGTTCCCAATCCGAAGAGCGCACATTGAGATCTTCATGTGGCTAAGTGTTGCCACTGACTGTCGCTCTAACCCACACATGGTGACGCAGGCACAGTCCCTGCCCTAGGGTCACTCCTTTCCACCCCTACCCTCAGCTCACCCCATCCTTGCTACTCACCTTTCCCAACACCGCACACCCTCCAACACTCTCCACCCTCTCCTGCCTCCACCACCCATTAGCACAAGCTGCCCCGTTCTGGGTGCTCACCTTTTTTGCCTCTTCCTTGTATCAGCAGTGCCCAATCCTGGGCAGCCCCTGCCAGTACACAGAGGAAGCAGGAGGGGCAAGTGTCCAGTGCTACGCTCACATGAAGGAGGTGGAACTGAGGGAGCCGCATGAACACTCCAACTCCAGGCAGCCATTTCTTCTGAGAGATGCCGTAGAGGTGCCGGAGGGACGCAGGAGGCTCCCAAGCCCGTATTTGCCCACCTCTGATCAACACAATTCTGTTCCCCAGGTTTTAACAACCACTTTCCAATACACTAGTAGTCACCATTTCAAACAGGGCATCGGCTAGCTATAGTTGCATGGCACTTATTTTAAACATAAATTAATATCATAGTACATTTTATACTGGGAACTGTTATTATTATTATTATTATTATTATGCAAATTTAACAAAATAATTGTTTGCCAATACTTGGATCAATGAGCCTTTTTCTCCTTTTGGTTCATAAAATGGATTAACGCTTGTACATTGCCTCCCCTGCTCCCCCAACTGCCTTCATCCCTTCTCCCTCGCTGTCCCGCACGCCTGGAACTCCCTCCCTGCCCTAGTCCGTCTTGCCCCCACCCTCCACACCTTCAAGTCCCTCCTCAAAACTCACCTCTTCTGCTCCGCCCTTCCTAACTCTTGCTAAGCATTTCCACCCAGGATTATCCCCCACCTGTTATCTCTAAACTCCCAATGTACTGTAACCAAGCCAAGAACGCGTACCTGAGCTCTCGCATCCTCATGAATGTCACATCCCTTGTCTCTCCCTCTGTTCCCGCTTCCCTATCTCCCCTCCCCATCTTTAGACTGTAAACTCTCAGGCAGTGACCGTGTCGATCTTATTCTCTGTAAAGCGCCAGGTACATCACTGGTGCTATATAAAAGCTAATAATAATAATAATAATTTGTTTACACATTCCAGAAATGTCAGTGCTGAAGACAGGGGTAGAACAAACACCCCAAGACACAATTAACGTCCGTTGTTTTTTTCAACACAATGTACAAGGGTTAATCCATTTTATCAACCAAAAGGAGAAAAAGGCTCATTGATCCAAGTATTGGCAAACAACTATTTTGTTAAATTTGCATGAAAATCAAGAAGCTATCAAGAGAAGGTGTTGCAACATAGAAAACGGTCTTATCCTTAAAGGTTCAAACTATCAAATCACATTCTCACCTATCTTCTTACTCCGCTCCTCTCCACGATTGTGGGCAATGATTGGAGAGTATATAAAGGGACTCTTGGTTGACATGTTCTGACCCAGCAAGCTTTTCATTTTCTGTGGTCGAAGGCTAACAGGAAGGTTTAAGAGTTTGACAGATCTGTTAAATGAAAAACAAAACATTTTAGCTGGCTATTTTTACATTGCAAGTCTGAGACAAGTATTTGCAAATACCAATGAAATGGGGTTTGGGGGTTTTTCCTGATAAAAATGGTTGCTGCAGTGGAAAGGAAAACAAAATAAAAGGAAGCCATAGGAAAAACAACAACAATTAAGAGCAAAACAAAATAGTATAATATTAGATAAATAAATTGAGAAAAAAGGAACAGAAGACCAAAAAAATCACCATTTCTTTCAGAAAATAATCACAAAAATAAGTGTATGTGAAATAAAGGGAGTTGTGAATACATGTAGAGTTCTCCAAGGCACAGAAGACAAGCCCTGGAAACAGTTATCTTATATTTCAGTAGCAGGCACTAGATTCCAAGCAGCTAGATGCTTATGGTCACAGAAGCTGTGTCCCAGAGGACAGGAGAAATAGCAAGTCCCATGAAAGAAAACAATTTATAAAGCTACTATATACAGCCAAACTAGAAGGTGAGCCCAAGTTTCAGTAAGTAAAATGCAAACACAGTATTCTCACTCTAACTCAAGTCAAGTTTTTTTTTTTTATTTTGTTCTTTTGGATATTGTTTTGTGGTTGAAAATCTTTTATTAATAATAATAATAATAATAATAATTAAAAACTGCTATTCACAAGCTACTTTAAAAAAGCTAATCCAACATTAAGAAAGAAGGAAAAACAAAATTGCTTGTTGGCCGGTCTCTCAGCCTTCCGCTCTGATTACTGGCAGCCTCCCGGTGGTAGCGGAGAGAGCGGGGCCGTGGCGCGGAGCCACTGCCGGAGCTCATCAGATACCTGCCGGTTTTGCCTGCCTGTTGGACGCAAGGAGTGGAGTGCAGCACCTGGGGGCGACAGTATTAAAACCCAGCAGAGTCTACGGCGGCTGTGGAAGCGTAGAGAGTGGGGCCGTGGGGCGGAGCCACTGCTGGAGCTCATCAGACACCTGCTGGTTTTGCCTGCCTGTTGGACGCAAGGGGTGGAGTGCAGCACCTAGGGGCGACAGTATTAAAACCCAGCAGTCTACGGCAGCGCCGTAGGCGCGCAACCGAGCGTGCGCCTAAGGGTCGCACCCTCAAGGGTGCACCCTTGAGCATCGCCCTTGAGTCGCCGCAGGGTTGCCAGGGGAGTAACGGCATTTTGACTTGGGAGCCTGCCGGGTTGGTGAGTCCCCCTTTGTTTTCTATCTTTTGGGACTATTTTCGTCCTTGGGTGATATGTCAACCTATAAGCACTCTCACTCAGGGGCGGCACTTATTTCTCCGCCAGCAGTAAATCAAGCCAAGCAGAGAAAAATGGACAGTTTTGTGATTTCAAACTTAAGACAGAGAGTAGTGGATTTAGGTCCACATACTGCAAATGTGAACATACCTTTTATACCTTCGGGCTCTCCGGATGAAAGTGTACAAACAATTATTCATGAAATAGACAATTCATTGCCAGCACCCCCTTTGGGGGAAAGGGGCTCTCCAAATGTGAAAGCATGGGAATGTTTTTTATATTTTTTATTTATTTCTAGATTTTTACCCCGCCCCTCCTGAGAACAGCTCACTGCAGAATGCCAAAGAATTTAGATTGATGTTGTTCTTAACGGAACATGTGTCTGTAACTTCTGAAACCATTTGTTATATGTTCTCACAACTTAAAACTGTTGACTCTAAATTGGAGGAGCTTCGGGAATTAGTTTCCTCCCATTTGGCCCCCATTGGTTATATCAAAGAAAAAGAAGAAATAAGGGGGATGGAAGGTGTTAGGCAGAGGGGAGAGGAGGGAGGAATAAGGAAAGGTAATTTAGTGATCAAAATGCAAGAACATGAAGAAGAGTTGGGGGATGAATTTATATTCTCACCCTGAAATGTGGTATTTATGGTTTTGGCCCTCCCTTCGGGCCCTCTGCCTTTTTGGAATTCTCCCCTAGACGTAGCGGAGCATTTAAGAACTTTGCTCCACAAACCAATCACTAGTAAAAAATATTACTTCAGTTGATTTCATTTGCCACTCGTCAGGGCGCTGGATTGTAAATGTTGCTTTTGAGTCAGCTTCTTGGGTGTCGCTTGTCTATGAGAAAGAGCAGTATTTGAAAACCCGATCCATATTTCTCTCTAGAGCCTATACCAAGACAATGAAACAGGGCCAGGAGTTAGGGCGTTTAAGGGGAACAGGATATAAGAGAGATAATATTTGTGAAACAAAAGGACTGTTAACATCTATGGTTGCAGCTCAGGGGGCAAGTAGGGAGGATCAGCCCAATTGTGGTGAGCAAGGCATAGCAGAGGGGAGGAGGTTGGCCTGATGACCTCTTCTCAGAATAGAAGCAGAGATATGGACACAGGAGGAAGTAATAAGGATATTCTAGATCCCTCTGAGATCAGAGGTGCCCAAAA
This sequence comes from Sphenodon punctatus, assembly GCA_003113815.1. NCBI lineage: Eukaryota > Metazoa > Chordata > Lepidosauria > Sphenodontia > Sphenodontidae > Sphenodon > Sphenodon punctatus. Next base: position 10,932,881 of record QEPC01010034.1, on the reverse strand, counting down.
GATCTTAAGGAGGCCAGAGGGGAGATTAGAACAAAATGATTTAATAGCTGGTATGGAACTTTTACATGCCCAGTTGGGGAAATGAATGAATGAAAATCTATTATCTCTTGCAAGTAAGGAAAGGAGGAAGAAAGGTGGAGTGAGAAATCTTTTGGATTTGGGAGTCCATTTCTCAGAACTTGTTGTCAAGTCTCCAGCATATCTCACTGCATCTTGGAATGCTGATTTGGGTGGGAGGAGTGCCACTAGGAGTACTGTAGTATCAGCAAAATGTCTGCAAGGAAATAAGGTGGTCCCCCGGGTTCCCTCAGCAGGAGATTCGGTGATTTTACAAACCTCCCTTAGAGAAACAGTGGTCGAAACAAGAACTATGGACCAGATGGAACAAAGACAAGTGAGAGATAAGGGGGGGTAATCAGGCTTTAATTTTTCCAGTCTTAGAGGTAAGTCAGGAAGAAGTAAGAACTAGGATATCCCCTATAGGAGATTTAAGTTTGTTAAACCATTGTCAGGGGGAAAATCAACTGGAAAAGGGACTGGATGGAAAGAAAATAAGGATTCAATTGGGGGAGGAGTTGGGTATGTCGGGAGTGCCTCTACTGTTGGACGACGCCCATGTTAGAGGAGAGAGTCCAAGTGGGACTCAATGACAAACTGAATGGCCTCATGGCATAATGTTGGCATCCTGGAATATCCATGGTTGGAATTCATGGGTACGGAATGGTGGCATTGAGGATATTCAGTTATATGTTTTGTGTATTCAGGAAACATGGGTAGAAAGGACAGAAAGATTGGAGTTGGAGGGATATGAGATCTGGGCATGCCCAGCTGTTACGGAATCTAAATATCGGAGAGCGGCAGGGGGGCTTGCTGTATTAATGAAAAGTAACTAAGTTAAAGGTGGGGGGGAAATTAAATCCCCCTTTGAACCCTATGGCAGTAAAGTTTGTTGGGGGAGCACATGGGGGCTTAATAATTATAAACATATACATCCCTTGCCTTCTAAAGAGCTCAGAAAGAATAGCAACCTGGAACTCTAAGTAATTTTGTAGAGGAATGTTGCAGGATTTTTCCAAATTATATTCCCATTTTATTGGGAGATATAAATGCAAGAATTGGCAACTCAGATGAAAGGGTTTATGAACAGCTGGGTATGGAGGACGAATGTGATATGCAAGGTACGCTTCCAGAGATTGTATATGTGATTCTAAGGGACTCCAATTTATTAAATGGCTGTTTGAGATGAAATGGACTGTCTTAAATGGGAGAGGGAATGCAGATAAACAGGGGGTTTATACGTATATTGGAGAGCGGGGAGCAAGTGTACTTGACTATGTATGTGTCCCGCTGGAGTACCAAGGTAAGTTTTTGGACTTTACAGTGATTCCCACGGGGATGAGTGACCATCATTTGATTGAAGTGAAGGTAGAGATAGGTGATCTCGCATGCCCTAGTAGATCATGGGGTAGGGATGAGTCTCAGGTAAACTCGCCAGTTCGGGGGAAAATAAACTGGAATTCCAAAACTGCTGAGACAGCAATGGAAATATTTAAAACCTCAAAATGCAGAGGATTGATAGCAGCAATGATGGACCCAATGGCTTCCGATGCAGCAGTGTTAACTTTTTATGCTGCCCTGGTTGAAGTACTCTGGAAATCATTAAAGTCCCCTAATCAAGGGGGACTTTCAAAAAAACATTTATCATGGTTTGACAGAGAATGTAAGAATCAAAAAAGGGTAGTTAATGTAGCAGCCCATTATTTCAAGTTAAATCCAGTAAAGGAAAACTTTGAAAGGCTAAAACGGTTAGAATAGGTTACAGGAAATTGGTAAAAGTTAAGAAAAGGAATTTCCAGTTAGCCCAATGGGACAAGCTAAGGCAGGCTGTAGAATGGAGGGATAGCACAATATGTTGGAACCTTATTAAAAAAGGGCTTGGGGAAGGGCGGGATTCTTTAAATTCTGATATTCCGGCCCAAAAATGGGAAGCTTATTTTCAGGGTATCTTTGGTGGACTTGGTGAGGAAACTTTTAGTATACGAGAGGAGCTGAGATTGTCTGAATATCCACCTTGGAACTCTGTTGAGGAACCTGAGGTCCAAACCTTTATTATGAGGTTGCCTTTGAGGAAGGCTCCTGGGGATGATGGGATTCCTGCAGAGGTTTTCAGGAGTAATATAGATCTTTGGACCCCTGTTACCAGACTATTTAACAGTATTAATGCTACAGGGTCCTTCCCGGCCGATCGGAATGAGAGTGTGATAATTCCAATTTATAAGAAGGGCCCTAGGCCCATAAGCCTCCTAGATATAATGGCTAAATTGTATGCCAAGTATCTTTGGGGAAAATTGGAAGATTGGGCAATTAAGGAAAATGTCTTCCATGAGGAACAAGCAGGCTTTCAAGCCGGTCGAGCCACTACTGATCACTGTTACATATTATCACATCTGATAAACAAATACTCTCAAGCTGGGAAGGGGGGCCTTTTTGTAACTTTTATCCATCTCAAATCAGCTTTTGATTTGATAGATCGGGCACGGCTCTGGGAAAAATTGATAGCTACAAATTTGGATAGATGTTTCCTTTTTTTGATAAAGGGATTATATAGTCATAACTGTATGAAAATTCGCAGAGATAAGGAACGACATCTGATGGGCGATATACCGGTTCAAAGGGGAGTAAAACAGGGGTGCGTGTTAGCGCCTTTTCTGTTTAAATTCTATATTAACAATATCATTGATGTCTTTCACAACAAGCAAATTTTTGCCCTGAAGATCGGCAACTGCTCCGTTACTCTATGCAGATGCCATGGCATTATTGTCGGTTGCCGAACTGGGGATGAGAAGGGCCTTAGACTTGTTGGGCTCCTATTGTAAAAGGGAGAAACTTAAAATAAAGTATAAGACAAAGGTGGTTGTCTTTGCCAGAAAACCCCAACTCGGGCTTGGTATCTGGATAACTTTAAAATAGCTCAGGTCCCCGATTTATAGATACTTGGGCCTATGTTTTGCTGCTACAGGTTCCTGGGCATCACACTTTGTATCGGCTAAACTGAAGGCTCGACAAACGGCAGGGGGAATTGTAAAATTTTGGGCTATAGGTGGGGGTAAGTTGACTAAGCCAGCTATTAGCTTCTTAGTTCATAAACTTATTCCGCAATTGCTTTTTGGTGCTGAAATATGGGGCTTTGAGGCCACAACTTTGGAGGCAGTACAGAATAGAGTCCTTAGGTGTCTCCTGGGAGTGCCAATCTATACGACTGCTGCCTTTTCAAGAGCAAAATTGGGGGTGGTTTCTGTGGCTACCCAAATTCGGATGGCTGTCACAAATTTTTGGACTAGGCTGATGTCAATGCCTAGGAATAGCCTCACTCATGCCTGCTGGGAGGAACAGGGCGAGCGGGCTGAAAGCTCATCCTGGAGATTTCGATTCATCGGTCTTCTTAGAGATATTGGATTTTCACTGGAAGCCCTGGAAGGCCTCCCTAAAAACTCATTGAAAAATCTTTTGAAATCCCGAATTTCTGACATCGGAAAACAAGATATGGCCCTGGTGGCAAACTCAGTGATAGCTCCAAATTATGGAAAATATAAAACCACACATAGTTTGGAACAGTATTTGGTCAGTACTATGAATTTTGCCCTGAGACAGGCTCTTACTCTGGCAAGATTTCAGTTAAATGCCCTCCAGTGTTCTGGAGGGTAGACTAAAGGGGATACCTTCTGACAACAGGGTATGTGATTGTATGACCGGGGTGGAGGACCAAGTTCATTATTTATTTGAATGCACTGACTCAATGGATATTCGACACAAATATAGAAGATCGTTTGAGATAAAGGCCCCCTGGGCTGGTATTACTCAAAGATTAGAAAGTATTTTGGCAAGTGAGTCAGAAAGAAAGATGTTCAGGGTAGCAATTTTCTGGCTGGCACTGGTTAAGAGAAGAGCTCAGACCAAAGGTGAGCACATTTATTAATGTTGGAAGATTCGAAATTAGTATGACAGGCAGGGGCCTTTCTCTCTCTTGATTTACCGCCTGCATACTTCTTTTGTAGTTGTTGAGCATGTTGGGAGTTTGAAATTAAGGAATTATTTGGAAAGAACCATGGTGTAAGCTTGCAAATTTATTTTTAATCTTGTCCTTTTTATTTTATGTTTTCTGTTTTGTAAAATTGTACCAACCACTGGTTGCATCAATAAAGTTTATACATACATACATACATACAAAATTGCTTGTTTAAAAACAAAATAAAAACAAAAAACCCTACCCACTCCTGGGGAGAATGCTGAAGGGCAGAGGATAAGTGGGAAACAATATAATTAATTTTAATAGCAGCACTCAGTTAGTGGAAATCCAATTGCTGGCAAGCTTGGAGGATAAATTAAGAATCCCAGTTTTAGAATTTTGCAAAAATATACTTTGTTTTAAAAGATAGCCAAGATTATTATTCAAGAACGTACCATGCTTGTGTTCTGTGATAACAATGCAATGGTATACCAAGGAGAGAGAGTGAGCATTGCAGCAGAGTGATTACATTTTCAAAGACTATTTGATTAAGTTTGTTGCTAAATGGTAATGACTACAGCAGGGACACAATGAGGAAGAGTCTCATTCAACTAAAAATTGACAAAAAGCCAGAGATACAAAGATTGGTCATAAATTGTTTCTTTTGTTGGAAAAAGAAAAGCAGTTATATTTTAGGGCTATTTAAGAGTTCGTGCATCATTTACAACACAGTAAAAAAAAAAAAAAAACCATTTTAAAATTAAGGAATTACACAATTATCCCAAAAAAACAAAGAACAGCAAGTAATGAGACAGAGGATGGAAATCACTTAAGTACAAGGAACGTAACAGTAAATTTTGCATAATAATAAAAAAATATATATTATCCCACTAAATATACTATATAATTACCAAGCAAGAGAATTTACAAGTAGTATCTAAATGCTCCAAGTTAATCGATGTGGTGCTGCAGGAAATCAAATATTTGGAGGAATAATATGCAAAGATGTATTCTATCTGCACTATACAAAACACTGACTCAATTACACTGGAAGGTTTCCTATATTTTAATGCTGTCTTCTTCGTTCCGAGTATCCTGCCATCAAGGCAAGAACCAAAACTGAAGATACTGAATTTACATAAGGAATAAACATGTAATCTGTAAGGTCTGCTGAACATTCTATTTGCTACAATAAATATATTTTATTTAGTTTCATTTCATTTTTTATTTATATATTTTATTTAAAAGCTATCGTTCAAACCACTTTATGTCTCTGTCACTTGGGGCCAACATGGCAACAACACTATGTCTGGACTACCCATCCCCCTCACCAAACACCCGGTGAAACCACCAGGTTTTGCATCTTTTACGAAATGAGGGAAGACCCGGTGAGAGGCGAATCTCCACCAGGAGGGAGTTCCATAGGGAGCTCGGCATAGACACCGAGAACACCCGCTCAAACGCAGCCGCCCAGGAAACCTCCGAGTGGGCGTTCCCAGATGACCGCAGAGGCGGATCCAGGACACGAGGAGTGACACAGCCCCAGAGATAAGAGGAGCCCAGGATGTTTAGGGTTTTCTAAAGGTAATAATAATGTGACTTTGGAACATTATATGTACATTAAATGGCCTGGGCACACATATCTGAAAGACCACCTCCTCCCCTATCTCCCATTGCCGCCTCCCAAGGTCACCCATGGATGCCCTCCTGCACATCAAATGTATACATCACGGGGGTGGGGTGGGAACAGCAAGATGTTCTTGGTGGCTTCTCCACTTTTATAGAACTCCTTTCCCCCAGGAGCAGGGGTGGTGAACCTTTTTTCCTTTTCGAGGGCCACTTTGAAACTTAATTTAAAAAAAAAAACCTCTGAGGGCTGCACAGAATTGTTTCAGGTGAGGGTGCTCAAGGGATGAGCTCAGACATAGGATGCTCCAGGTCACTGTCCCCTAGATCTGTCTTCCTATCCTTGTGTGCATGCCCTTATCTCTGCTCCCCTACCACGAGCTGAGTCTTTCAGTGCTTGTGGGTAGGAACTGGATCCAGAGAGTGGAACGGACCAAATAAACACTAGCTGTGGGCTTCATTTGGCCTCCGGGTCTTACATTGCGCCAGGAAAACACTCAGACTCTGGCAGTTTTGCTTGTGGATGGGAATTCCAAATCTATGAGAAACCAACATTCTGAACGCTTTTCGGGGGAGGAGGAGTTGCTTTGCTGGCAACAGTTAAGTAGATATTGTGTGGGGAGGTTTTAAGTGTCCGGCTTTGGTAAGGTGTTGCTCCTGTTGGTAGTAAGGAGTTTGCTCCCAGTATCTAGTTCAGAAAGATTGGGTGTTTCTTTAAAGGCCTGAGGGAAGAGGTGGGTTCAGGAAAAAATTCTTTCAGGGGCTGGTCCCAGGGGCAGATTGACAAGTCTCCCTACCGGGAGATTTCCCAATGAGCCAATGTCCCCAGTGATGTAACGGGGCCGGGGCCAGGCCAGTATGCCATCTGACTGGTTTCCCAGGTGGCCAGCCCCTCCCCTCAGTTCTCCTCCCGGGCCTCCCCTCACAGGAACTGCAAATGCGCATGTTCCTGTGTCAGCGGAGGCAGGAAGAAAATTGTGTGGCGTCATGTGCGTGGCTTGAGGCAGCAGCAGAGCAGAGGAGCTGAGGAAGCAGGTGGGCACTGTCTGGAGGCAGGTCCTGCTGCTGAGGACCGGGTCAGAGCCGGCCTTGTCTTGCTGCTGCGGGCCGGGAAGGGGCTGCGGGGCGTGTGGAGGGTGCCCAGCCGCTACCTGTCAGCCTGCCTTGGGCTTTTTTTCTGTGTCAGGCTTTGGGGGTGGGGGAGAGAGCGCGTGTGTGTCTCCCCACCCCCTAATCAGGGCATCTTGCTGTTGTTGGTGGGGAGTCCTAGTGGGAAGAGGGTGGCCTGCCACAGGGGTTCTTGCAGGCAGGGAGGGGGAAGGTAGGCCTCCCCAGACAGCTGCTAAGCACCGCTGTTTAAAATAAAAAAAAATAAAAAATGAAAATTGCCTCCTGTTTCATGATGTCAAATGGTAGAACCTTTAGAAGCAGACTCTGCTGAGGCAACGTCATGATAAGCCAAGCGTAAAGGTAAGTCCCCTATATTAACATTCTTTCCTCAAAAACCCAACTTGTTCTACTTAAACGCAAACAAATAGTTTATGAATGCTATTATCATAATTTAACTTATCAGAAAGTCACCCATCCTACTATTAGAAAGGTTTTAGCAAGTATTTTCCTTGTTTTAATAGAATTTTTTGAGAGAATGGTACATTTTAAGTTGCCTTAATGAAAAGATTGTGGATTTGATTAAAGTGTCCTGCTTTTATAAGTGACAAGCATTTTTGAAGGCAAGCTCGCATAACAAGTAGAGATGACCTAATTTAGAAGACAGCTGTGAAGCTTATTCTGCCAATCAAAATTTATTCAGCTAGCATAATTATTTTGTCCACGATACTGGAAAATTCCATTGGTATTATTTTCATTATGGTAGACCCAAAAGGCAGCTATTAAGAGTGGGGGGCCATTGTGTGTTTGTAAAGGACCTACTACACACACACACACAAGACCCACTCCTAACAGCAGCCGTTTGGATCTACCATAATGAAAATAATGGTAGGATCCTGCACCAAGCAGCTGAAAACCTTACACATTATCTTCAATCTGGCAGTAAAAATGATTAACAAAAAAAATTGATAAATGATGAAAGACTAGATTAAGTATTAGAAGAACAGATGGAACACAGGCTAGCCCTTTAGAAAAGCTTCTGTATTTTTAATTTCTCTCCCCACTCATTTTTACATTTTTTTAAAATCAATTTTTACTTTTCTGGTTAATTAACGACCCCCTTCTTGGTACGTCAAGATTTGCATGATGAAAGTCACATTGAAAGCCGGGCTCGCCCTCTTTCCATCAAGAGCTGCCGGACCCCTGGGAGACCTCAAAAGCCCAACCAGGTGACAGATGTGGCCACAGGGGAGGGAATTGCCTGGGCTCGTTGCTACCTCTCCCGGTAGCAGACGGAGAGGGGGCGGGTCCAGGGATCCCTCCCGGCCGCTTCCGGGCCAACAGGGACTTGAAAGGGGGCATACCTGTCAGCAGTGCCGCAGGCCGTGCACCTAAGGGCTGTTGGCAAGGCCTGGGGGCGGGGGTCTGTTGGGCTGATATTTGTATGTGGTTTTAATCTAGGAGCCTCGCCCATTGCAGGACTGTGGTGATTTGTTGGAAGTTGTCTGGTGGTGGTGGTGGTATATTTTGTTTTTGGGTTGTGGGTTGTAGTAGTAGGGGGTTATTGGTTATGTTTCCTTCCCCCAGTGAGAGTGGGGGGTGGGACTGGGATGAAAGGGGTCATGATCCCAAAGGGGGTTCTGTCAAAGGTTCTGTTAAATACTGACCGCGATCGGTGACAACAGGGGGCATGGGAGGTTGGGGATTTCCCTCACCATCTGGGCAGGGGGGAGGAGATCTAAAGGGGGGGGGGCGGCCATAGACATTACGGTGGTGATGGGGCGGGGGGAAGTATGGTCCCTTTAAAGCAAGGATGCTCAACTTGATTCGTGCCAAGGGCGAGTGAACCCAACCCTGTGCCGCACATGGCCCAGTTCATAATTTGCATGACCCCACCCTCAATTCGTATAACCCCACCCCCAAGTTGCATAGCTTGTGTGAATATTAAAAACTAATGTTAATTTTGTCCAATTTCAAGCTTGCATGCAAAGAATCAACACATCAGATTACACTGGGAAGGGGCATCAAGGCTACTTCAAGGCTGTACAAATAAATATTCAGTAATAATAAAATGCAATTTGTAATTAAGTTTATTTAACAAACAAGTCCTGTGCTCCAAAGAAGTTCCACTGTGAGCCTGACATAATGTCACTGCCACAAGTCACATGGCAAAGCAAAGATGGCACACACACTGGGGCAAACCAGGATCACATGGCAGGGTGCACAGGCAGGAGCAGACAAAGCCAGAGCCTCAAGCCACATGGCAAAGCTGGCACTCCCCCCACCCCAAACGTAAATCCACTGACCCCTCCCCCCTTACCCGGGGCAAGGCACGCCTGACAGCAGGTGGCGGCATGGAGGGTCACAGGAAAGGTCTTTGCGGCCAGGGGGAGTCAGGCTGTAGAAAAGGTCCTAGGGCCATACTGTGTGCAGCCCTGCTTTAAAGGGAGTGTTCGATCTGTGAAACAGGACAGGTACTTAGTGCCTGTTCCTCTCACTACCCCCCGAACAGGCGGGGAGGTGGTTCATGATCAGGGGGGCCGCTAGCCTGAATCTGATGCAGTTGAACACGAGGTCAGTTGTTAATAAGGCTACAACTGTCCAGGAACTGATCCTGGATCATACAGCCAGTCTGGCTGGACACTGAGTCGGGACCTATTCTGGCTGACCTTCTTTCAGCTGGGTACTTCGTGTTTCTGGCCATAGTTGATGCTGGACAGGGGGAGGGGGGTAGCCGTTGTTTTTAGGGATTCATGGTCCGTTAGGAATTATCCAGTGCAACTTATGTCAGGTATCAAGGGTCTTCATCTTGTGACTGATTTGGCAGGAAACAGATTGGAAGTGTTGTTCATATACCAGAGCTGGTGTCAGAGGTGGTACTGCAGTCCCCAAAGACGTTGGTCTTGGGGGACTTCAATATTTACATTGACGGCACCCTGGGAGGGGCAGAGCATGAGTTTATGGTCGCCATGGCAACCATGGGCCTGTCTTGTGTGCTCATCGGCCCAACACGTGATGGAGGGCACACCCTGGATCTGATTTTCTGTACCAACCTCGAAGTGAGGGATCCGTTGGTGGGGAAGGTGTTAGCCGTGCCCTTGTCACGTTATTTATTTATTTATTCAAAATTTATATCCCGCCCCTCCTGCCCAAAGGCAGCTTGGGGCGGCGAACAACATACACACAAAAAATAGTTCAACAATAAAACATTTCAAAATAAATCTACACATTTTAAAACAAGTAACAAAAACACACCCTCCCTCCCAAATTCCACCTCCCCCACCCTACCCGGCCCCCTCACCAAAAGCCTGGCAGAACAGCCAGGTCTTACACAAACGTCGAAACAACAAGAGGGCGGGGGCCAACCGAGTCTCCTCCAGGAGTGAATTCCACAGCACAGGGGCAGCCACTGAAAAAGATCTCATCAGTGGCCATCCGTCTCGCCCGGGGAACCTCCAAAAAGGCCATACCCTTTGTCATGGACGGATCATTACCTCCTACAAGCTTGTCTCCCAGAACATGTCTGCCCCCGGAGAGGTATGGAACCAGTTTGGTTGGTTCGTCCCTGGAGACTAATGGAACCAGAGAGGTTCCAGAAAGCTTATGGGGAGTTACCCTCTGATCTTGAAGACTGCTTTTTCGATGACCTTGTCACTGTCGGGAACACCTTGCTGACTGAGGCCCCTGACTGGACGGCTGCTATGCATCTGCTCCCTAAGCATCAGCACCGCAGGGCCTCCTTAGTTTACTGGGGAACTGTGGCAGCTAAAGTGGAAAGGACGGCGGTTAGAGCAACGGTGGCGCTGCTCTCGTGCTGAGGTCAATAGATCGCGTCATAGAGCTAGTTTACAAGCATATGCCGTGCCTATTGCATCATAGCATCCACAAAGTCTCATCCAGCGGAGCTTTTCCAGGTGGTGAGCGGACTGGTCGGTTCGGCCTCCCTCCGCCTGGAACTGGAATCTTTCAGTGCCTGCTGTGACATGTTTGTTGATTACTTTGCGGATAACACCACTCGTATTCACCACAATTTCAACGCCACACTTATTACGATAGGAGAATCAAAGGTTATGGAAGCCCTGTCTTGTCCGATTTCAGTGGGTGTTACCTACTGATTCGGGGGATGTTCTTGGGGCTATCAGACCCATCTCTTGTGAACTTGACTCGTGCCCGTCCTGGCTGGTTAAAGCCAGCCGGGAGATGCTGGGGTCAATGCTGGGAGGGGTGATCAATGCCTCCCTTCAGGAGAGAAGAGTGCCACGCTGCCTGAAAGAGGCAGTGATGTAGCCTCTGCTCAGTAAATCATTGCTTGACACGGATTCCCTTGGCAGTTATCGGCCCGTCTCTAACCTTCCCTTTTTTAGGGAACATTATTGAACAGGCTGCAGCTCAGCAGCTGCAGGAGCATCTGGACCGTATCGGTTTTCTGGATCCCTTGCTGTCGGACTTTTGTCCAGGTTATGGCTCTGAGACTGCGCTTGTGGCTTTGGTTGACTATCTCCGCCAGGAATTGGATCAGGGTTGATCGACCCTGCTGATTCTATTAGATCTGTCAGCTGCGTTTGATACCACTGACCATGAGATGTTCGTGACTCGCTTATGGGACTGCGCCGGGGTGGATAGGATTGTTCTTGAATGGTTCCACTCCTTCCTGGCCGAAAGAACCCAGTGAGTAGTAATCGGGGATCACTTTTCATCTCCCCAAGACCTCTTGTGTGGAGTCCCGCAAGGTTTCATTCTGTCCCCTCTTCTGTTCAAAGTGCAAATGCAGCCGCTGGGCAAGGTTGCGAGAAGGTTTGATGTTCGGTGTCATTAATATGCTGATGACACCCAACTCTACCTCTCGTTTTCATCCGACCTAGACCCGGCAGTCTCAGTGCTTGGCAGCTGTGGGGGGACTGGAGGAAGGCAAGCCAACTGAGGCTGACTCCTCAGAAGACAGAGAAGATGCTAGTGGGGAGGGCGGTAGAGTTGGCACCCACCATCATAAGAGTTCTCCCCACACTGGGCCCCCAGGTTCACAGTCTGGGAATGCTCCTCGAATCTCAGCTCCACCTGGATGTCCTTGTGGATGCTGTGGAGAGGAGTACATTCCGACAGTTACATCTGATGCAACGGCTTCAGCCATACATATCAGACTCCAACCTGGCCACTATCATCCATGCTTTCATCACCTCAAGACTCTACGTGGGGCTACCCATGGTGACAGTTCGGAGACTGCAGCTGGTGCAGAATGCTGCAGCCTGTCTCCTTACGGGATGGGTTGCCGGGAGCACATTACACAGGTGCTCTTTTCTCTGCACTAGTTGCCTATAGTCTTCCAGGCCCAATTCAAGGTGTTGGCACTCACCTATAAAGCCCTACACAGCCTAAGCCCTACCTATCTGCAGGACCGCCTCACTCACCGGGCTCTAGATTGGCTTCTGTGGTCGACCAGGGGCACCTTTCTCAAGGTCCCCCAGGTATCCCAGGGGGAGATTACGGAGAAGGCATTCTCAGTGGCCGTACCAACGCTGTGGAACTCCCTCTTGGCAGAGACCCAGGTGACCCAGAACCTCCCCTTCTTTTGCAAAAGATGCAAGACCTGGTTGTTATGCTAGGCTTATGGTGAGAGAGATGGATGACGGGTGGCGGCACTGGGTTGGGGGGGGGGAACTGATGTCTTTTATGACTGATTATATATGTTTTATAATGTATTTATATTATATATCTTTTATTGTTCTATTTTTAACCAGGCGCGGTGTAAGGCGCCAGGGCACTGCCCCTCCCATGCTCCCTGCTTCCAAAACGTACTTGCTGAAGCCTTCTTTGGCAAAAACAAGTCCTGCGCCACTGTTACACTCGACCGGGGGGAGGGGGGAGGCAGAATAATGCTGCAGGGGCTCCATCCAGCACTTATTCATGCAGGGAAACTGCTGTGCATGCGCTAGCCTAGAGGGTGCTTGATTGGACCCATGTGCACATGCACGGACAGAGAAGCAGGAGCCGAGCATGCCGCCGGCAGTGTGGGGGGCAGGGTAAGTGAATCTCTGGGAACCGGCTGGTAAGGAGCGGGGACATTTCATTTTATTTATTTTTCGGGTGCCTGGGTTGAGCGCCCAGGTGTCCCATGTTGGAAAGACAATTAGCTTTTCCATTGCTGGGGGCAGTGTTTTACAGAGCCCTATGGGCTGCTGTTTTTAAAAAAGGTCTGGGCGCCCGACCTGAACACCCAGGCCGTGTGCGGTTGCACGGGCACCGCCATCATCACCACCATTAATGCAACTGCCCAGGGGTGGGCTTTCTGAAACTCTGTGAAGTGGAGGGGGGAGGGGGAGGAGCTAGGGAGCTGCTGCGTGCACGCTGAGCAGACCTATGAGGGAGGCTCATGGCCCAGCAGCACCATTTTGTGTTGTTATTATTATTATTATAAACATTTATATAGCACCAGCCATGCACCCGGTGCTGCACAGAACATAGAAATAGACGCGGTCCCTGCCTGTGGCTTATAATCTAAAAGACAAGGAGGGGGAGACAGGAAGAGGGGGCAGTGGGAGAGACACTGGAGAAGACAAACAAACATTCAAGCGGATGCGAAGTCTCAGGTGCGTGTGCTTGGCGTGGTTAAAATCAGGTTGGTTGCAGCAGTCTGCAGAGGAGGTCAGACAGTAGGTATATGGGGAACGACTAGCAGGCACTGGGAAAGGCGGCAAGGAAAAAGTGGGTCTTGAGGAGGGATTTGAAGGAACGGAGGGAGGGGGCAAGGCGGATGTGGGTAGGGAAAGAGTTCAAGGCATGGGGGGCAGCGAGGGAGAAGGGTCGAAGGCGGTTAGGTGAGCAGGAGAAACGAGGGAGAGTAAGGGAGGGGACAGAGGAAGATCGGAGAGCGCGTGCAGGAGTGCGTAGGGAGATTAGGTCCGAGAGGTAAGGGGGAGCTTGGTTGTGGAGTGATTTGAACGTGAATACCAGTAGTTTAAACAGGATACGTTCAGGAAGGGGGACCCATTGAAGAGAGAAGAGGAGAGGCTGCACATGGCCGAAGCGACGGGCAGAGTGAATGACCTTGGCAGCGGAGTCTGGGATTGCGATAAGGGGGGACAGGTGAGAGCAAGGGAGGCCAGCAAGGAGGAGGTTGCAGTAATCGAGGCGAGAGATAACGATGGCATGAACAAGGGTTTTGGCCGGGGAGGTAGAGAGAAAGGGGCGGATCCGAACAATGTTATGGAGGACGAATTGGCAGGATTTGGCAGCAGAGTCAATGTAAAGTTTAAAAGAGAGGTGCGTGTCAAAGATGAAGTCCAAGCTACGGGCTTGGAGAACAGGATGGATGGTGACTCCATCGATGCAGATGGGCAGGGTAGCAGGAGAGGAAGGGGAGGGAGGAAAAATTGAGAGTTTGGTCTTGGCCATGTTGAGCTTGAGTTGACATCGGGACATCCAGGCGGAGATATCAGAGAGGCAGTTGACGAGGCGTGAGTGGACAGAAGAGGAGAGAGAGGGGGTAGAAAGAGTTGGGTGTCATCAGCGTAGAGATGATATTGGAATCCGTGGGAGGCAATAATTTTGCCAAGGGACAGGGTGTGAGTAGAGGAGAGGGCCAAGGACAGAGCCTTGGGGAACACCAACCAAGAGGTGGAGGGAGGAGGAGTTTGACTCAGGGAGCAAGACTTTAAAGGAGCAGTCAGAGAGGTAGGAGGAGAACCAGTCAAGGACAGAGCCACGGAAGTCCAAAGGGTAAAGCGAGTCCAATAGAAGCAAGTGGTCGACAGTGTCAAAGGCAGCAGAGAGGTCGAGCTCGGCTGGAAATGCACACAGTTTTTCTGTGTGCTGCTGATGAGGCCCAGACAGACTACTACTAGCTGTCGCTAAGTTAGAAGCTGAAAAACCAGCATTCAGATCCAGAGTCTGCTACGGGGGTGAGTCACAGGGAAATCATGAGGCTGGAGGAAGTAGGGGAGTGGAGGAGGACTTGGAGGATGGGGCTGGGAGAAACTGGGGAATGGTGCTGGACACTTGGGGGTGGGACTGGGAGATACTGGGAATGGCGCTGTGGAGGGGGGAGAGAAGGTAGAAGTGGGGGGAATGGGAGGATGGAGGAATTGGGCTGGGAGACACACTGGGAATGGGTCTCTGGAGGGGGAAGCACTAGGACTGGGAAATGGAATGGGGCTGTGGGGAGTGGGGGTGGGGAGGACGGGAAGGAATGGAGCTGGGAGACACATTGGGAATGGTCCTAGGGATGGGGAGGATGGGAAGGAATGGAGCTGGGAGACACAATGGGAATGGTCCTGTGGAGGGAGGAGAAGGAGGACTCGGAGACACTGGGGAATGGGGTTGGGAGAGTTAGGGGGAATGGGGCTGGCTGGGAGACAATGGGAAAATGGGGCTGCAACAAAGCTGTGAAGCATGTTTTGGGGAACAAATGGAACTTCTTGCAGCTACTTTTGTGGTGTGCTAAGGATAATATGGTTGGCTTAAGATCTGGTTTGCTTTTGCTTGCTGTGTATTTGCATGTGCACTGCTGGTTTCCCCCTCCTCTTCCAAGCTCCCCAAGCAGGTGCAAAGGTCATGGTCATTTTCTGGGGGCCCCACTAGCCATGGCTACTCTTGGTTAAAATTAGTCCCTTTCTTGGCTGTTTTCCACATAAACTGACTGCTTCCAGTTTCTCAGGTGGGGGATCTAGGGGCTTGGGTGGAAGGGTTTCCAATCTTTGCTAGAATTTTACTTGCATTTTAAAATGGCCCCATCCTTGGCAGTTTGGTGGGATGTTGTGGCATGCTTTTTCACTAATGGCTAGTCCTTGCATGATTGCTCCCTGTCTGGTCTGCATCAGAGCTGTGTAGCATATTTGGGGGACAAGTGGAAATCCTCGCTGCTGCTTTTATGGTGTGCTAAGAACTCCACATAATATTGTTGCCAAGATATTTTGCTCTTCTTGCTCTGTGGTTGCATGATGCATTGCTGCTTTCTTTCTCCCCTCCCAAGCATGAATAGAGAGACCATTTTGCAAATTTGTGGGTCCACTGGTCATGGCTTTTACTCTATCAACAGAGAGAGACTGTGGTGGAAACTGAGTATTTTATCAATTGACCGCCGCCTTGTCTATTTAATAATAAAGCTTTACACAAATAACTCCCTCCAAGTTTGTTATTCATTAAACCAGAGATTGACACAGAAAATAGACATAGGGCGCTCTTAAACGAGACGGAAATGGCGGCTGAGCCCTTTAGCAGCCGCCATTGAGACCATCCATTTAAATGCCTGACGCAGAGAGCAACCGAGTCTCCTCCGCGTGAAGCTGGCCCAGTGATCCTGCCCCCTTCAAGGCGGATCGCCGATGTGCTGGCTTTAACCCCCACTTCCGGGTTCCCTAGCAGAGTGTGCATGCGCAGAAGGATGTGCGCATGCGCACATACTCTCTACGCCGTGTCTGATGCTCTTCTGAACATCAGATACGTCATAGAGACCGGGGGGAGGGGGGGAGATGCCGCATAATGAACGATCCCGGTTGTGAGCGGGATCGTTTAAAAGCGCCCATAGACATTGTGTCGGACAGGTATGCATCTTGGCCCCTGCATTATTCAATATTTACTTAAATGATGTGATTAAGAGCATGAAAAGGGAATACCACCACCCACCAAGACTAGGAGGGAGGCAGCTCCCTATACTCTTATATGCGGACGATACAGTCCTGATATCCATCACACAGATAGGTTTAAGAAGGGCTATGGAGGGTTTTGCCTCGTATTGCGCCCGTGAGTGTCTACTGATAAATTTTTCTAAGGTCAAAATACTGGTGGCGGGGGCAAAAAGAGGAAAAGATAAGTAGTTAATGAATAACCACGAGATAGAGCAGGTCTTTACCTTTAAATATCTGGGAGTGATCATAGCTGCCTTTTTGAGTTGGAAAGCTCATTACGAGGGACTAATTCAACATGCCTCCCGTGAGGCTCAGGCTATTTTAAGCTATCATCACTCGAAGGGAGGTAAACTGGTTGACCCAGCCCTAAGATTATTTAGGGCAAAAACTGTTCCTAAAATTTTGTATGCTGTCCCTATATGGGGGTATAAATATTTGGAATTGTTGGACAAATTACAGAATAAATTTCTTTGTTCTATTTTAGGAGTCCCAAGGTGAACCCCTAGAGTTTTATTGAGGGCTGAAACTTTTTCCCAGTCCTTGAAGTCCTAGGTTGTAATAGCTTTCTTGTCCTATTGGTTGAAGCTGTCAATGGCCCCTTCAGTTAGTACTTCCTTAGTTAAGGAAATCTGGAAAACCAAACCATTCGGTGTGTGGGGTCAGGTAGCCAAAAATTTACTCCACAAGTTGGGTTTTTCCAAAGAATATTTAGTCATATCAGTTAAAATTGCACGGAATTTGATTAAAAAGCGAGTATGGGATCAGGAGATACAATCTGAATCGGCCTTAGTTTATGCCCAGAAGGTAGTACCTATTTTTTCAAGCATTAAGCTTTTGAATAAAGCTTCTAACTACCTTGTAAATTGGCCTGATTGGCAGCCAAGACAAGTGTTAACTCTTTTCCGATTGAATATGTTTCCATCAGCAATTCTCAAAGGTAGATTCCGAGCAATCCCCCTTAGTGCTCGTTTATGTCAATCTTGCAAGGTTGGTGAAATTGAATCACTTGTCCATGTTTTTTTTTTTTAATGTCAGGCATATGAAAGATGGAGAGGGAGCTATTTAAATAACATAATTTCTCATTGTCCTGAGGGGTGTCGTAGTAACGTATTGGTGAAATTACTTAGTGGGGAACTTGCGAAACAGGTAGCCTGCTTCTGTATGCAGGTGCTTCGGCATAAAAAGAATTTAAGTAAACTGCCGGCTTAAGTTGGATGAGATTGAGGAATATACTTGAATATAATTAATTGTATGTAAAATAGATAGATATACTTAAATATAATTAACTGTTTGTAAGTATTCAATGAATTTCGTCTGAATTGGAGACATTCTTAACCCATTGATTGTTTGGATATGTATTCCCCAAGGGACAGGTCTCCATGCCCTGTAAAATTTCTTATTTAGTGTATATTGTTTTTAATATGAATGTTTGGATCTGTTTAGTTCCCCTGGTATTGTATATTTCATTTTATTTCATTTTATTTTATTTACATGCAGGTGTACTCAAGTTTGAATCTGGGGTAGTTTGTACTGTTTGTTGGGCCATGGCGGAAGCCAGTGCCCGGGAATAGACTTGACTTGACTCCCTGTCTGGTCTGCATGAGAGCTGTGTAGCATGTTTGGGGGGGGGAGGGGGGGGAGGGGACAAGTGGAAATCCTCGCTGCTGCTTTTATGGTGTGCTAAGAACTGCACATAATATTGTTGCCTTAAGATGGTTTGCTTTGCTTGCTCTGTGTTTGCATGATGCATTGCTGCTTTCCTTCTCCCCTCCCCAGCATGAGTAGAGAGGCCATTTTGTAACTTTGTGCATCCACTGGTCATGGCTACTCTTGTTTAAAATGGTCCCTTTGCTGTTTCATGCTGCTCCCTGCTGGAAAGAAGTTTATTGCCTCTCTGCTTGTGATTGTGTGCTTTTGAGCATCTTGCCTGGGGTTTTGTGGACAAACATAAGTGCATTGTTTAAAGTTGATTTAATCAGCCCCAGGCCCAGGTGGAGTGGATAAGATACCCCCTGATCTCATCTTGCTGCATGTCTAGGCTGCTGTTTTGATGGGGCTTGCTTGGTTCCATTCCAGGCATAGAACACCCCCACCTTTTTTTTTTTAAGGCCTATTTGTTTGGACAGGCATTTGGCTGCCGGGGATACAGTGTAAGTACTAGGGATGCTGGTTTTGATGGGGCTTGTTTGGTTGCAATACAGGCCGGCAACTCCCCAAACTTTTTTTTAAAAGGCCTATGTGTTTGGACAGGCATTTGGTTGCTGGGGATACAGTGTAGGCTGCTATTTTGATGGGGCTTGCTGACAATTTCTGGGGGTGCTGCTGCTCCTTGCTGGAAATGAATTTTTCCTCTCTCTCTGCTTGTTTTGTTTGTGTCCTTGGTCGTCATCATCATAAGCCTTAATGTTGTAGGCACAGGCCATCACATATGAACAAAATATACCAAAACATACAAGGGGAAAAAAGTTATAAAACTATAATACAGTGCTGTAAAAAAATGAATAAAACAAAAATAGAAGTTAAAATTAAGTTAAATTAATTTAACTTGCCCCTCCCCCCCCGCCAATCTCCTAATAATTGCAACTGCACAAAATGTCACCACTTGCGCTGATATTTCAGGGACAGAATAACCCAACAAAAATATTATAACTTGCTGTTGGGAACAAGGCTCTAGGTTAGCTATTATAGACTCAAGGAACTTTGAGTGGTATACTTGTAAAGACTAGTCAAGTAAAATATGTGAGACAGATTCAATCCGTGAACGCAGACAAAAACTGCAAGTCCTCATATTACAAGGAAGCCCAGCAAGTCTGCCTTCCGTTAAGGCAGAGGGCAATATGCCAAATCTGGCCAACGTCAAAGCCCTCCTTTGGAACCATTTCATGTTGGAACTTAAATAAGTAGCCCTCCTCCCCCCAAAAATGGGGAGGGAAGAATTTATGGATTGCAGCTATCTTTTGTCCTTCAATATCTTCCTTTAGGGTTTGTTTTTCTTGATCCCAAACACGCATTTCCTGTCCTGTCACAGGACAGGAAGTTAACTCCGTCCTCCCAGTTCTCCAAGCCAGAAGGAAGGCATGTCCCAAAGTTTACACCTTCAGAAGACTACAGGTGGCCAAGGACAGCACGAAAATCGAGGATTCGAGGGTTCAGGATAAAGGTAGGTGATGGCAATGTGATCTATTTTTTTACACTGCTAGGGAGAAATGTGATCCAGTGGGAGAGAGACAATGGACGGGACTCTCTATCCCCTAGCGGCAGGGCTTCATGCAGCAACAAGGAGTTCCTAAGGTTAAGCAATGTAATCTCCCTCCAGTGTTAACCCTGGAAACTCCTTGCTGCTGGGTTAAGCCACACCACTGGCTTAACCGTTGCGTTGGCCCCACCTACCATTGGCCCTGCCCTCCGCCCCACCAGCCGTCACTGTTTTTAATGTATTTTTATGTTAGAAGGCTATTTAAATAAATAATATTCCCTGGTGAACCAAATACAGTATTTGAGTACTGTTCCAAGTATCATCTGTTGTATTCTTCTGATCAACGTATGACTTCCATACCAAGAACTCCTTCATGGAAAAGCCAGTGCCTTCTTTCCCCTGGCCTTCCATTGCTACCTTGCCTCATTCAAGGTGATAAAGCTAATCTAATTCAGATATGCAGCTGTCAGCTTTTAAGCGTAAATTACTTGCAACACCATGTTTTAGTCAATCTTACCTTACAATAGGCAGCTTGGTGAATGGAACCGGGGGCAACTTTAAACCATCTGGAAGTGTGATTAATTCCATTGTCCCAGGACATTTTGATGTATAGTTTTCTAGGCTCTGTGTTACATCTTTCTTTTCTAAAAGACAATGACAATCTCACTTAAAGTGGAAACAAAGTTGCAATATGTAAGCACAGCTGTAGATGAAGTTGCAGCTTTATTTCAAAATTTCCTTGTTTGCTTTTTTAAAGGTCAAACTCATGACTACTTTAATCAGTTACATTTGCATTTTCTTCACTTTTAAAAGTTTGTATACAAGCACTCACAGAAGACGCACTAAAAACACAACTGCATAAACTAGGAGATTTTTTTTTCATGTTAACACATAGGCATCTCTCAAATATTTTTAGATATTTTTGCATTAGTGGCTTTGGTCGACGACTTTCGCTGGGAAATGGATCAGGGTTATTCAACCCTGTTAATCCTATTAGATCTGTCAGCAGCGTTTGATACCGTTGATCATGAGTTGCTGGTAACTTGCCTGCAGGACTATGCCAGGGTGAGCGGAACCATTCTTGAATGGTTCCGCTCCTTCCTGGCTGGGAGAACCCAGCGGGTGGTTATTGGGGATTGTTCATCTTCTTCCCAAGACTTTACGTGCAGAGATCCGCAAGGCTCTATCCTGTCCCTCTCTTGTTCAATGTGTACATGCAGCTGCTCGGCGAGGCCATGAGACAGTGTGGGGTGCGGTGTCATCTGATGACACCCAGCTCTACCTCTCCTTTTCCGGCAGTTTTGGTGCTTACCCGATGTCTGGCGGCTGTGGGGGATTGGATGAGGGCGAGCTGTCGGAAACTAAATCCTCCCAAGACGGAGGTGATGTTGGTGGGAAGGACAGTGGGTGTGATGTCCCCCATCATCGATGGGGTTCATCCCCCACAGGTCTCAGGTCTGGAGCTACTCCTCGATCCTCAGCTTCGCCTGGATGGGTTTTTAAATTTTCGTTTATGCTTCCTTTTATGTATTTTATATATTTTATGTATATTTTTAAATAGTTTAATTTTTGTAAGCTGCCTCGAGCTGCCTAGACAGGAGAGGCGGGATATAAATGGTGGAAAGAAAGAAAGAAAAGAAAGAAAGATTCAGTACTGCTCAGCGAGATGAGCAGAAAGAACTGAAGAGTTCAAGAATTTCACATTTTCCTTCACATTCCATAACCTTTTTCAAGCTTCGCTTTGTGGCTGTGTGTTTCCTCAAGAATATTTATTACACTCTAATTAGTTATGGAACCAACCCAAAGTCTGTGCATGCACATCTTATTCACAGTTGGAAAGCGTTTGGTATGTGCACTGCCAGCCCCTTCAACTTGCCACCCTAGGCGACCGCCTGTGCTGCCTGTTCCCTGCTCCCTGTTCATGTTTATAGTCACACACAGCATGTTGCACGCACACCAAGCATGCAAACCTTGGATTGGCCCATAAACTCTCTATATTCAGAACTATGCTATCAAACAATGTTTTCTGGTCTGTTCACACAAGGATGCTCTTATAGTAGCATTACTGATGCCTTATATCAGATATAAGTAGCATACGTAAGAGCAGACACACAGCCCATATCCCAGGGCATTAAGGGGCAAAGGTGTAATGGCAATTTTAGAAGTGCAGGAGCATTTCACGAGAGCTCCCCACACCCCAAAGCCTCCAAGGCTGGGGGGGGGGGGGGGGGGG
>QEPC01010034.1:10899853-10910739 GCA_003113815.1 Sphenodon punctatus | reverse complement strand
GGGGGGGGGGGGGGGGGTGTGGAGGGAGAGAGGGGGAGCATTGAAGCAAAGAAGGTGCTGAGAAATTCATCCTTGTGTGTATCATCTAAATCTCTTTCTCGTCTGTATTGCCACCCAAAAAAAAAAAAAAGGCCATCTGGATATTCACGTATTAAGTTAAAAAAAAATAATAATAAAATAAACACACACATACACTATATTTTTCCTTCCAAATACTCATTTCTAAACCTATGCTAAGTTTAATGCTGCCCTTGTTATCGCTTTGTGTAAACAAACATCCCCCCAGAGTACCGTAGATTCATTCCCTTCTTTTATGCATTGCCATCTAAGTTTTTATGTATCTCACTTAATTGCATGCCCTGAGGGTCTAGTCTCATTTCTTTGCAGAGAGTTACTAAAGCAAGTCCCACACAGAATATGGAGATTATGCTTTAAAAAAAAAAAGATCAGATGTTGAAAAAAATCTGTGCAAGAATCTTGAGTTTCACTTTGCAACCTTTATTTACTTTTAAGAAAATGAGGTTGAGGGCGGCTGAGGTTGAGGGCGGTTGGTGTAGAGCAGGTTGCAAGTTTTAGAGAGCTTCCACCAGAAACCTTAATAACCTTCATTCGAGCTTAAGTGAACAGACTGGGAAATTCTGTTCCCCCTTCCCTGTCTCCCCTCCCCCTGTCTTTAGATTGTAGGCTCTGGGGCAGGGACCATGTCTATCTTATTCTCTGTAAAGTGCCTGGTACATCGCTGGCGCTATATAAATGCTAATAATAATAATATAAATAATATGCTTAATTTGAGAGAAACAAAATTAAAAGGCAACCAAAATAAATCCACAACATTTCACGCAATAATCAACATTCCTGAATCGTAGATATCCAAAATTCATTATTTCCCCCCTGAAAAGAATATGGGATGAAAGAAGAGGAGCAATAAATAAGTTTTATGAAGAATTATACTTCTAGGGAAATGTGCTCACAGCTCTTTCCATGGCATAACATTTTTTTAAAAAAATTAAATCAGCCTATGACCACAACTGGAGTAAAGTCTCTGCCTAAAACTATTCATTGTTTTTAATCAAATTAACACATGGTTCTAGTTTGATAAAACCTAGGTATTACAAAGAGCTCCCTGAAGAGCTGCTGGCAGGGCTGTGGGCAGGAACAGGGACACAGGCGGGACACGGACGTGCCTGCTGGTATGCGTGGCCGCTCCACTTCATATGGGACGGGGATGTGTTGGCGCCCATCGCCACACACTTTTTGGGCTTGCTCCACATGGGACACTGGCTTTTTCAGTAGTGCCCCGTGAGTGGGTGCTGCACGGCTCATGGAAGCACTCATTCCCGCACACCACCAAACAGCCGTTCGGGCGAGAGGTTACTGGGTGGCCATACGTGGTAGCATCTTGTTTAAAAAACACCCATTATTATTATTTATATACGCGACACTGTACAATCAGTAGTTAGAGGCAGGTCCCTGCCCCAAGGCTCTTACAATCCAAGACAGTCATGGGAGGGAAGGGAGAGGGGAACATAGGAAGAGGCAGGGAGGAATTCATGAAGCTGCGACGCTGAAAGAATACATGCTTCGTTTAGCTATAGAGAACCTCAGGCTGGTGGCCCGTGGCTGGTTTCTATGTGGCCCCTTTCCAGTTCCTGGATTTGGCCTCTGGATACAGCTCCTGCTCCCAAGCACTTAAAGACTCGGGGTAACGGAGAAGAAATGAAGGCATGGAAGGGGAAAAGACATGACACAGATGCATTATCTGGACCTTCTCTTCCTGAGCACACCCCCAACTTCTATGTGGCCCTCAGAGCTTGGACTAATTTTCAAAGTGGCCCCTGAGAGGAAACGTTCTAACACAAATGCATTCAGGTTGCAGCCCAGTGGCTGAATGCCTGCTGTGCAGCGCAGCATCCAAGATCCAAGTTTGGATCACAGACTATGCCCCTTGCACCTTCAAACCAGAAAACGCTGAAAACGTTGCACGCATGGTTTTAACAAAACATTTAACTCTTATAGCTGTTATTACAATCTAATCCAGGGAGCCTGTTTGGAAGCCCTGTGATCAATGGAAGTTCTTCCACCAGGTCTCTTACCGGCTGCATGTCTGCACCGCCAATGCCTGCTTCCTGCACACCCTCACAAGACTGCTCAAGGGCCCTTTTTCATCTGGCGGAGGGGTACGGTATTTCCCTGCCCTCCGCCTGGGCATCACTCCCTCTCTGTGGCAGAGAGAGAGGGGGCGAGGCCAGGGATTCCCACCCTGTGTTTCTGTCCCAGGCGGAGGACTCCAAGATGGTGTGCCTCTGAGCAGTGCGGCAGGCACGCACCACAGACCGCGCACCAAACAGCCCTTTGGCGAGGTGCTTTGAAGGGGACTGGGCGGCTGGGGAGGGGTATTTTGTGGTGGGGTTGGGGAAAGGTTCATAGGTTGTTCTTGAGAGACATTGGTCAGTAGCGAATTAGTGGTGGATTTTTTGGTTGGGGATGGTTATCTTTTATTTTCGGAGATGGGTGGGTTGAGGGGTAGGGGATTGCTGGTTTCCTTGGGGAGGTTTTAGGGATGTCCTATTCCCACAGTGAGAGTGAGGAAGAGTGTGACTGAGTTTGTGGGGGGGAGGTCTTTCCCCTCGCTGAGTGGGGGGAGGGGGGTTGACCCATATGGGAGAGGTGTTGCTTGCCTCCCTGTGAGAAGGGAGAGTATGGAAGAATTGGGGGGTGGGGGGTCTCCCTTGCCTGCTGGACAGGACAGCCACCGGGGGGGAGCGCACAGCCATTGGAGTCGTGTTGGGCCGGGGGAATTATGGTCCTCCCAGGAGGCTGGTTAGATCTGTGAGGTGGGACAGTGCTTGGTGCCTGTCCCTCTCATTGGCCCCCAGGCAGACGGTGAGGTGGTCGATGACCGGAGGGCCCCTGGTCTGGGTCTGACGCGGCTTAACATGAGGTCAATTGTAAATAAGTCAACAACGGTATGGGAATTAATTCCAGACACACGAGGTCGGCTGCCAGGTATCACAGAGACCTTGCTGGACACCGAGTTGGGGTGGAGCGTGAGTTCATGGCTGCCATGGCAACCATAGGCATGTCCCAAATGGTCAATAGGTCGACGCACAAGGGGGGGCATATGCTCAACCTGATATTCTGCTCTGGCCTTGAGGTGGGTGATTCGGTAGCGGGGGAGGTTAGCTCTATGCCCTTGTCATGGTTGGATCATTACCTCCTGCAGGCCAGACTCCTAGTGGACAACAGCCCCCGGAAAGGAGTGGGACCTATTAGAATGGTCCACACCCAGAGGCTGATGGAACCGCAACAGTTCCAAGACACTCTGGGGGAGGTGTCCTTTGACTTTGATGGCCGCTTGGCTGATGATCTTGTCCAAACATGGAACATCTTGCTGGAAGGGATCATCGACTGGGTGGCTCCGAGGCGTCCACTGCCAGTGCTTCGTCATTGTAGGGCTCCTTGGTTTACTGAGGAGCTGCAATGTATGAAGCGGAAGGAATGGCGGTTAGAGCGACAATGGCATCATTCTCGTGCTCAATCCGATCAGCTACAGCATTGGGCTTATTTGCGGTTCTATGCTGTGGCCGTGAGGACAGCAAAGAAGGAATACATTGCCGCCCTCATAGCTGCTGCGAAGTCACGCCTGGCGGAGCTCTTCCGGGTGGTAAGGGGGCTGGTCAGTCTGGCCTCCCTCCGCCTGTAGGGGGAAGATATCCCAGGCCCACTATGAGGAGTTTGTCACCCACTCTCCGGAGAAGATCGCTCAGATTCAGCGCGATTTCGGAGCCGGGATTGATGCAGAGGAAGAAGAGCTTGGGGTTACAGATGCCTTGTCTGGTCCATCTTTCTGGGATCAGTTTCATGAAGTGACGCCAGCTGATGCTGCTGGTGTCCTGGAGTCTGTTAGGGCCACCTTTTCCGAATTAGATCCATGCCCGTCCTGGTTGGTGAAAGCCTCCAGGGAGACCTTAGGGCCGGCGCTGGCAGGGGTGATTAATGCCTCCCTTCAGGAAGGCAGGGTGCCAGACTGCCTCAATGACACGGGGTGCGCACCCTGTTAAGGAAACCACCTTTGGACGTTGACGTACCGGCCAGTTACCGGCCTGTCTCTAACCTTCCCTTTTTAGGGAAGGTTATTGAATGGGTTGTGGCCCAGCAGCTCCAGGGTCACCTGGATGGCATTGGTTTTCTAGACCCTTTCCAATCGGGGTTCTGCCCAGGGTATGGCACCCAGACTGCGTTGGTGACCTTGGTAGACAACCTCCGCTGAGAGATTGACTCAGGGCATTCAACACTACTCGTCCTGTTAGAGCTCTCAGCTGCTTTTGATACAGTGGACTATGGGTTATTGCTCAGACGACTGTGGTCCGGGGGCTGGGGTGGGGTAGACGGGATGGTCCTTGGATGATTCCACTCATTCCTCTCAGGAAGGAGCCAGCGGGTAGTGTTGGGGGCTGAAACATATAGCCCCCAGGACCTCTCTTGCGGCTTACCGCAAGGTTCTGTTTTGTCTCCATTATTGTTTAACATCTATATAAACCCCTGGGGGAGGTTGTACGACAGTTTGGTGTGCTTTGGCCACCAATATGCTGATGACACCCAGCTATACCTCTTTTTTTCAACTGACCCAGGCCCTGCAGTCTCGGTGTTTTCCTGGTGTCTGGAAGCAGCGGCTGACTGGATGCGACGGAGCAGACTGAGGCTGAATCCCGGTAAGACGGACGCAGTGGGGGTGATGGCTCCCCTCGTTGAAGGGGTCCGCCCCCCGCTGACTCCCCGGGTCCAGAGCTTGGGAGTCCTGTTGGACCCAAGCCTTCGGCTGGATTGCCAAGTAGAGGCGATGGTGAAGGGAGTCTATCACCTGCTACATCTTGTGCGAAGGCTCCAGCCATGTGTTTCGGACTCCGACTTGGCCACCCTCATCCATGTGTTCATCACCTTGAAGCTGGATTACTGCAACGCACTCTACGCGGGGCTGTCCCTGGTGATGGTTCAGAAGCTGCAACTGGTGCAGAATGTGGCGGCCCATCTTCTGACAGGGATGGGCTGTAGGGAGCACATAACACCAGTTCTCTGAGCTCTGCACTGGTTGCCTATAGCATTCCGAGCCCGATTCGAGGTGTTGGTTTTAACCTTTAAAGTCCTATACGGCTTGGGCCCCTCCTATCTGAGAGACCGCCTGACTACTCGGGTCCTGGGGCAATATTCACAGACCGGCAGGGGCACCTTCTTGGAGGTCCCCCGGGTTAGCCGGGGGGCCACAATGGAGAGGGTGTTCTTGGTGGTTGAACTGCGACTGTGGAACTCCCTCCCTGAGGAAGCTCGACTGGCCCCGAGTCTGCTGGCCTTCCGCCGGGCCTGTAAGGCCTGGCTGTTCGTCCAGGTCTTCAGGGAAGGGAGTGGGGGAGACGGGTAGTGGGCGGGGGGCTGGGTTATATTAATCTGGGGGTTTTAGGTTGTTTTAATTGTATTTTTAGTTATATGTTTTTAAATGTTGTTAGCCGCACCAAGATGCTTGTAGCACGAGGGGGCAGCATATATTTTTTTATAAATTAATAATAATAAATAATAATAATAATAATAATAATAATAATAATAAATAAAATACTTATTATTTATTCATTATTATTATTATAAGCATTTATATAGCGCCAGCAATGTACCTGGCACTTTACAGAGAATAAGATAGACACGGTCCCTGTCCGAGAGCTTACAGTCTAAAGACAGGGAGGGGAGACAGGGAAGTGGGAACAGAGGGAGAGACAAGGGAGGCAACATTCATGAGGATGCAAGAACTCAGGTACACGTTCTTGGCTTGGTTACAGTACAATGGGAGTTTGCAGATAACAGGTGGGGGATAATCCTGGGTGGGGATGATTAGCAGGAGTTAGGAAGGGCAGAGCGGAAGAAGTGGGGTTTGACCAGGGACGTGAAGGTACGAAGGAAGAGGGTCAGGCGATGTGGGCAGGGAGGGAGTTCCAGGCATTAGGGGCAGCAAGGGAGAAGGGACGAAGGCAGTTGGGGGAGCAGGGGAGGCGTGGGAAGGGGAGGGAGGGGATGAAAAGGAGCGGAGTGCTCAAACGGGTTCGAAGGAAGATTAGGGCCGAGAGGTAGGGTGGAGTGAGGTTGTGAAGGGCTTTGTAGGTAAAGATGAGGAGCTTGTGCAGAATACGTTCAGGAAGGGGGAGTCAGTGAGGAGAGGAGAGGAAAGGCTGCACATGGTCAAAGCGATGGGCTAGGTGGATGATCTTGGCAGCAGAGTTTTGAACAGAGATGAGGGAAGAAAGGTGAGAGCGGGAAAGGCCAGCGAGAAGGAAGTTACAATAGTCGAGGCGTGAGATGACTAGGGCGTTGATAAGAGTTTTGGCAGAGGAGACAGACAGAAAAGGGCAGATAAGTTCAGTTTTCACCATGTTCAGTTTGAGTTGGCGTTGAGACATCCAGGCAGAGATATCAGAGAGACAGTTGGTGAGATGAGCTTGAACAGAGGGGGAGAGGAACAGAGTGGAGAGAGAGTTGAGTGTCATCAGCGTATAGGTGGTATTGGAAACCATGGGAGACAATGAGTTTGCCTAGGGAATGGGTGGGCGAGAGACAGATTGGGGCTGCTGCTAGTATACCATACACCTACCTGTATGGCAGCATCTCTGCACACTCTAGCGGAGCTGGTGTTGGAGGTTGTCCTGCAGTCCCCAAGGACAGTAGTCCTCAGGGACTTCAACATTCATGCCGACACCAGCCTTGGGGGGTGGAACGCAAGTTCATGGCCACCATGACAACCATGGGACTGTCTCAAGTGGTTGTTGGCCCAACACATGATGTAGGATACCCTGGACTTGATATTTTGCACAGGCCTTGAGGCGGAGGATCCGTTGGTTAGGGAAGTGTCACCTGTGCCCTTGTCATGGACAAATCATTACCTCCTTCAGGCCGGTCTCCTGGCTCATGTCTGTCCCCGTAAAGGTGCAGCTGGTTCGCCCCCAGAGACTTATGGAACCGGAGAGGTTCCGGAACGCTCTCGGGAGTCACCCTCCGCTCTAAATGACTGGTCGCTTGATGACCTCGTGGCTTTTTGGAACACTCTGCTGACTGAGTCCATCAACCGAATGGCTCCTAGGTGCCTGCTCCCTGAATGCCAACAACACAGGTCCCCCGGGTTTATGGAGGACCTGTGGCCACTGAAACAGAAAGGGCGGACTTTGGAGCAATGGTGGCGTCGTTCTCGTGCTGAAGTCAACCGATTGCGGAATAGAGTTATTTTATGAATCTATGTTGTGGCTATGCAGGCAGCAAAGAAGAGGTTCTTTACTGCTCTCATAGCGTCCACAAAGTCGTGTCCAGCTGAGTTCTTCTGGGTGGCATGGGGGCTGGTCAGTCTGGCCTCCCTCCACCTGGAACTGGAATTTTACAGTGCTTGCTGCAACAGGTTTGTCAACCTTTTTGTGGATAAAATTGCTCAAATTCACCACAGCTTTGACGCCGCGCTTGCCACAGTAGAAGAACCAGAGGTGATGGAAGCCCCATCTTGTCCTGCTTTAGGGGATCATTTCAGTGAGTGTCGTCTGCTAATGCGGGGGATGTCCTTGGGGCGGTTAGAGCCACTTCTTGCTAACTAGACCCATGTCCGTGCTGACTAGTTAAGGCCAGTTGGGAGATGCTGGGGCCATTGCTGGTTAGGGTGGTTAGTGCCTCATTTAGGGAGGGCACAGTGCGAGGCTGCCTCTGCTCAACAAATCATCACTGGACGTTGACTCCCTGGTCAACTATCGACCAGTCTTTAACCTGAAGGTTATTTAACGGGTGGTGGCTCAGCAGCTTCAAGGGCATCTGGACTGTGTCAGTTTCCTGGATCCTTTGCAGTCCGGCTTTCGTGTGGGTTTTGGCACTGGGACTAAGCTTGTGACCTTGGTCGACAACCTCTGCCGTGAGCTGAGCCAGGGTTGGTCGACCCAGTTGGATCTCTCGGCTGCATTTGATACCGTTGACCATGACATTTTTCGTGACCTACTTGCAGGACCGAGCCATGGTGGGTGGGACCGTTCTTGAATGGTTCTGTTCCTTCCTGGCCAGGAGAACTCAACGTGTGGTACTGGGCGACCACTTGTCATCTCCACCGAGTCCTGCAAGGTTCTGTTCTGTCCCCTCTCTTGTTCAACGTGTATGTGCAGCCTCTGGGCAAAGTCATCAGAGGGTTTGGTGTGCGGTGTACTCACGACACCCAACTCTACCTCTTGTTTTCATCTGACCTAAACCCGGAAGTGTCCGTACTTACTCAGTTTTGGCAGCTGAGGGACTGGATGAGCATGAGCCGACTGAGGCTGAATCCTGACAAGACGGAGATGATGCTAGTGGGAAGGGCAGTGAGGTTGGCATTCCTCAACATTGGGTGACAACAGACATGACGCTAACCACCCTTTAATCACCCTTGGTGGTTATTTATGCATGTTGCAGGGCTGTATTGGTGCCCCATGCAGTCCTGAAACATGCATAAATGACCACCAAGGGTGGTTAAAGGGTGGTTAGCGTCATGTCTGTTTTCACCCATTGATTGAGTCACTTGTTTAGATAAACCTGAGATGCTATGCCTTAGGGATTTGTTGAGTAAAACTGATGATATAACTATTGCACTGAAAGCCCTGAATGATATTTCTGAGAATCTCCTCCCATACCTGACAAAACCTCCAAATTCAAAAATAGAAAACTCTCCCTTTTGGGGTTGGTGGATTTAGAATGTTTTGGGAGAAAGTCTGGTCTTGGGAGAGTTGCTAGAGAGCTGAAATATGATGTTCTGATGAAGCAGTTAAATCTTATAGGGTGCTACATAATCAATATAAGTTGTTTATTTGCCAAAAAAAGTTAGAATAGTTAAGAGTGCATTGGAGGAAATTATTGGATGCCCTGGAATTAAAGGATCATAGATTGTTCTGGACGTTGATAAATGGTTCCTTTAAAAATGGTTTTATGCTGAAAAAAACTCAAATCCAGCAATAAGAATGGGTTAGACACTTTAGCTACATTTTTACTACTAGCAGACCCTTGGCGAAAGAGTCACAAGTAGAGATGAATCCGACTTTCCCGTCTTGGGATCCAATCACAGAATCTGAAGTGGATATGTAATTAACACATTAAAATATGGGAAAGCACCAGGTGGGGATTTTCTCCCTGGGGAGATATTCAAACAGAACCCCAGATGGTGTCTGAGAACACTGGTCAATTTATTTACCCTTAAAAATGGCTCAGGTAAAATCCCTGATTATTGGAGATCCAGTGCTGTAATTCCAATTTATAAAAAGGGTAAAAAGGCAGGTCCGCAAAATTACAGACCTATCAGTTTTTTGCCAATAATATCAAAGATATATTCTAGGCTGTTACTTGATCGTCTCCTTTTTGGATAAATGCAAATAGGATTCTTGCAGATGAACAGGCAGGTTTTCAGGCCAGGAGAAGTACTGTTGACCACTGTTACATTCTAAATCATATGATAAATCAATGTAGAAAGGAGTTGGATTTGTTTGTGGCCTTCATTGATTTCTCCTCGGCCTTTGATCTCATTGATAGAGATATTCTTTGGGCCAAGCTGAGTCATCTGGGAATCGATTGCCATCTGTTTGCCTTGATAAAATCTCTCTATTCTAATACCAAGCTCCAGATACGTTTAAATAGGAGGGGTGCCTTGTCCAAAGACGTCCCCACATCCAGAGGTGTTAGGCAGGGGTGTCTATTGGAAGCCTTGCTCTTTAACCTATACGCCAATCAACTGATCTTGGATCATAGGGATAACAGGAATTACATGCCCCCTAAGATCAGGGAGCGGTGAATATCTATTTTA
The DNA here is from genome assembly GCA_003113815.1 of Sphenodon punctatus. Lineage (NCBI taxonomy): Eukaryota > Metazoa > Chordata > Lepidosauria > Sphenodontia > Sphenodontidae > Sphenodon > Sphenodon punctatus. The sequence goes on along the minus strand of QEPC01010034.1, from coordinate 10,900,910 downwards.
ATGTATGCAGATGACACCCTGCTGCTATCAACTTCTAGACTTGGACTGAAAAGATTATTAGTAGATTTGGGGGGGAAATTGCCAATTACAAGGTTTAAAAATAAATGATAATAAAACTAAAATTATGGTCTTTGCTAAAAGCTTTAAATGAGTATCCTAGTCATTAAATTGAGCAGGTTTGAACTTTTAAATATTTAGGGATTGTCTTTGCATAGAACAACTCTTGGCTTCCACATATTCACTCTATTAAACAGGATGCAGCGGCAAGTTCAGCAGCTATTTATAAATTTTATAATACCAAAGGGGGTCATTTGATTGCTCCGGCCCTTAAGGCATTTGAAACAAAAAAATTGTCCAAACTCAGTTATGGAGCTCAGATCTGGGGTTATGTTCCAGCAGCCAAGTCATTATTGGAGCCAATTCAGAATAGCTTCTTGAGGCAATTACTTGGGAGTACCCTCTGGTACATCCTCTGCTATGATTAAATTGGAAATTGGAACTGTTTCCTTGGGTGTAAAACTGGAGAAAACATTGTTATGTTTTGTGCTAAAGCTGGCTTGGAGCCAGCCAGATACAATCATAAAGCATTGCTTTGAGTTGGAAATACAGAATGATGCATATCCGTGGTCGAGAGATGTATTAAATAAATTGAATAATTTGGGTCTCCCTATACACTTTCTATTAAAATTCTCCGTGAAGACTGGTGCTAATTTGCTGAAGAATAGGCTGAGGGACATAGATATACAAACTTTAACAAGTCAAGTAAGGACAGTCCATACCTCACCCTGTTATAGTTTTATATTACCACCTAGGAATGGCTGCAAATACTTAAATGAAATGAAAGATCCTGGTTTCTGGAGAGCTTTTACAGCTCTCCGGATGCAAACATTTGAATCAACAGTATTATTATTATTACTATAAACATTTATATAGCACCGGTCATGTACCTGGCACTGTACAGAACATAGAAATAGACGCGGTCCCTGCCTGTGGCTTACAATCTAAAAGACAAGGAGGGGGAGACAGGGAGAGGGGACAGTGGGAGAGACAGGGAAGA
>QEPC01010034.1:10851547-10898858 GCA_003113815.1 Sphenodon punctatus | reverse complement strand
CATCAGCGTAGAGATGATATTGGAATCCGTGGGAGGCAATAATTTTGCCAAGGGACAGGGTGTAAATAGAGAAGAGGAGAGGGCCAAGGACAGAACCTTGGGGGACCCCAACCGAAAGGTGGAGGGAGGAGGAGTTTGACTCGGGGAGCAAGACTTTAAAGGAGCGGTCAGAGAGGTAGGAGGAGAACCAGTCAAGGACAGAGCCATGGAAGCCCGAAGAGTAAAGCGTGTCCAATAGAAGCAAGTGGTCGACAGTGTCAAAGGCTGCAGAGAGGTAAGGAGGACAAGAATGGAGTAGAGGCGCTTAGATTTAGTGACAAGTAGATCATTGGTGATCTTAGCCAGGGCAATTTCAGTAGAGTGGAGGGGGCGGAAGCCGGATTGGAGAGCGTCCAGGGAAGGTTGGCGGAGAGGAGGTCCAGGAAGCGGGAGTAGACGATACATTCCAGAAGCTTTGAGACAAAGGGAAGGAGGGAGACTGGATGGTAACTAGAGGGGTCAGATGGGTCCAAGAATCTGCATCATTTAAATTCATGTTAACACTATGAGATGATGCCTTGATTGAAGCAACTTCTTTTGGTGCAAACGTGCAAGCTATGTAGCAATACAAAGCTCTACTTCAGGCAGTAGAGAGTTCTCTCTCACCCTGCAAACTCTCTCTCTGCATTATATCTACCTATTCCTAGGTAGATATAATGGAATACCCTATCATGAAAGGAAATGCCCCTGTGGGGAAAATACTTAAATGAAATGAAAGATCCTGGTTTCCAAGAGGACCTTGCCCATTATTTATTATCCTGTCCATTCTAGTCTCATGTAAGAGCCGAAATGTGGTATAGGGTTAACCCTTCTCAGGCTTTGTCCTTGCTGGGCTTGTTAACTTTTTGTCTCTCCGATAGGAAGCACTTAAATTTTGAAGTTGTAGCTCGCTTTGCCCTTCGGGCAAGGCTTATATGGAAAAAATGCTGCCTTTAATGGGATGACATATAAAGTATGGATTAAAGTATATATAATCCACTGTACTACTGACGAAGGCGGAAGCCGAAAACTGACAAACTGAATAGTAGCAAATCACCAGGACCAGATGGTATTCATCCCAGAGTTCTGAACAAACAAATATAAATGTTGCAAACCTATTATTGGTAATTTGTGGTGAATGTAACGCCAATATTTTAAAAGGGCTTCAGAAGTGATCCTGGAAACTACAGACCAGTGAGCCTGACGTTGGTGCCAGGCAAACTGGTGGAAACGGTTGTTAAGAACAAAGGGTGATTTCAGAAGTGACGTGGTGAATGTCCACCACAGTCAACCTCAGTAAAAACGTACGTGTGTGTGTGTGTGTGTGTGTGTGTGTGTGTGTGTGTGTGTGTGTGTGTGTGTGTGTGTGTGTGTGTGTGTGTGTGTGTGTGTGTGGGAAAGCCGCGGTGGAAGGAATTGACCCCAGCCGCGGTGCATTCTGGGGCTCGAACCGTGGCCCACGTCTCCGCTGCATGTCCGTTGTGTATCCCCAGTCCATGTTCTCTCTGATTGCCCCCAGGCGGTGTGTCCTATTCTAAGCATATATTTTTTGGCCATCTGTGTTCCTAATGTATTAATTTTGAGCTTCTATATGTTAACTTTCTGTATCAATGTATTAGATTTGTATTTTGCAGCACTGATTTTTAAAATCAGCTTCTGTGATTAGCTTGGTCCAGGCTTGGGCCCTTAGTCTACCTTCCAAAGAAGTTTTTTCTAGACACCTCAATGAACTGTTCGCCGCTGCCAAGCAAACAGAAACACATGGCTAACATAGGAAGGCATCAAAGGGCCTTACCAGCCTAGGTGTCTGGGGCCTTATCAGTTTGTGTGTCTAAATGACAAATGATCCGGCCATAAACATCTCCAAACTGAGAAGGAGTCTAAGTTAGTTTTTTCTAGCTAACATGTCTGTTTAATGAATGGTTAAAACAACCTTGAAGCTGTGATCGGGTCTCTCTGTAATCTGACAATTATTTTTGATTGAAATATGAGGTTTTAGTTCAAACCTTGAAGGAAATTTAAACTTTCTTTACTTGCTCAGAATTAAGAGAACCAATTAGAATCCAGTGTATTTCCTTGCTAACTGAAGTCATTAACGTCAGTTCTTAGGAATGTGAGCCTTCTGACAAACTGCTTAAGAAGGGAGACAAGAGCTTTGCTCTTTAGACTGAAATTCCACATACTATTGGAGTTCCTTTCTCACCAACATCTTCGCAGACAAAGGGAAGAACGTAATGTATGATTCTGGATATCTTTCAGCCAATGAATTGAGCATATGTTAAGCTTTTAGAAGCTTTTTTCTTAAAATAGAAATGTTTAAAGATTATTATTATTATTATTATTATTAACAAACATTTATTATTATTAACAAACACTCACCTCTTATTATTAACAAACACTCACCTCTTTCGCTCTGCTCTGTCTGACTCTTTATCCTGCTGAGCCACTATTCCTATACCTACGATCGGTTTACCCTTATCCTTGCAACATGGACCTGCCTGCTGTCATTCTCATCGTAACCAAGCCAAGTACGTGCACTTGAGACCTCGCATCTTCATGAATGTTAGACCCCTTGTCTCTCCTTCTGTTCCCCTTCCTAAGTCTCTCCCCCAGTTTCTGTCTCTCAGATTGTAAGCCCTAGGGGCAGGGACCCTGTCTATTTTATTACTTTGTAAAGTGCCAGGTACACTGCTGGCGCTATATAAATGTTTGTTAATAATAATAATAATAATAATTTATATAGCGCCAGCAGTGTACCTGGCACTTTACAAAGTAATAAAATAGACAGGGTCCCTGCCCCTAGGGCTTACAATCTGAGAGACAGAAACTGGGGGAGAGACTTAGGAAGGGGAACAGAAGGAGAGACAAGGGGTCTAACATTCATGAAGATGCAAGGTCTCAAGTGCATGTACTTGGCTTGGTTACGATGAGATCATGTAACTTTAATTCGCTATCAATACCATTCTATGTAAGCTACTGATATTTTCTATTTAAATTTAAGTAAACTATGCCTATATTTTTAATATATTCAAAAGTCTCATGTTCCATTTATTTATAAATATATTGACATTTTACAATACTTGCTTTGCTAGTCTGGCATTAAAGTAAAGTGTAAACTCATTTTATACAATTTGGAGCAGAGTGGCCCAATCCAGTGTGACTAGTTCAGCTGAAAATCTTAGCCCTCTTTCCTTTTGTAAAAGAGAGTAACCCAATGCGACAGGTGGTCACGATCCTATCACTTCTGTTGGGGCCACACGTGTCACCACAGCCCGTGGTGAATTCATTCACACCGGGGTGGGATTCACTGTGGTGAATTGAAATGAGTCACTTCTGAAATCACCCCAAATTACTGAGCATATTGATAAACATAGCTTGATGGGGGAGAATCAACATGGATTTAGGAAAGGGAAGTCATGCCTCACTAACCTATTGGAATTCTTTGAGGGTGTAAATAAGAATGTGGATAGGGGTAAGCTGGACAATACAGTGTATCTGAATTTTCAGACGGCATTCGATAAGGTCCCTCATGAGAGACTCTTGAGGAAATTAAAGAGTCATGGGATAGGAGGAAGAGTCCTATCATGTATCAGCAACTGGTTAAAAGATAGGAAGCAAAGAGTAGGACTAAATGGTTAGTTATCACAGTGGGGAGAAGTAACTAGTGGAGTGCCCCAGGGATCTGTACTAGGACCAGTGTTGTTTAATATATTCACTAATGATCTGGAGAAAAGAGGAAAGAGTGAGGTGATCAAATTTGCAGGTGACACAAAGTTATTCAAGGTAGTTTAAAACCAAGTGTACTGTGAAGAACTGCAGGAGGAACTTGCAAGACTGGGCATCCAAATGGCAGATGAAATTTAATGTGGACAAGTGCAAAGTGATGCACATAGGGAAAAATAACCCAAACTATATGTTTACAATGCTGGGTTCTAAATTAGGAGTTACCACTGAGGAAAGGGATCTTGGAATCATTGTGGACAATACATTCAAATCTTCAGCTCAGTGTGCAGCGGCAGTCGAAAAAGCAAACAACGTTAGGGATCATTTGGAAAGGGATAGAGAATAAAACTGAAAATATTGTAATGTTGATATATAGATCTATATTACGACCGCACCTGGAGTATTGTGTGCAGTTCTGGTTGCTCCATCTCAAAAAAGACATCATAGAACTAGAAAAGGTACAGAGAAGGGCAAGAAAAATTATCAAGGGCATGGAAGGGGTATGAGGAGAGGCTTGATAGGTTGGGGCTCTTCAGTTTGGGGAAGAGACGACAGAAGGGATATGATAGAAGTTTATAAAATCATAAGCGGTGTGGAACACAAATAGGGAGCGGTTCTAAGACTACTAGAACAAGGGGACGCTCCATGAAATTAATTGGTAGCAGAGTTAAAATAAATAAGAGAAAGTATTTTTTTCAGCCAGCAAACAATTAACTTGTGGAACTTACTGCCAGAAAAAGTGGTCACAGCTGGTAGTGTAGCTAGTTTTTTTTAAAGGGACTGGATAAGTTCTTGGAGGATAGATCCATTAATGGCTATTATCCAAGTAGGTTTTGGAAATGCAACCTCTTATGGTTGGGGGGCTGGAACAACAGGGAATGGATTGCCCGTTGTGACCTGTTGAGTACTACTCCAAAGAGAAAGATATTGGCCACTCTTGGAGACAAAATGCCAGGCTTGATGGACCATTGGTCTGACACAGTATGGCACTATTTATGTTCTTACGTTAACAAAAATGACATTGTAACTAGACAACCCTGTTTATGGCTGACTAAAACTGCATAACAACGCTGTTACACAAATTATGCTGCTGTTCTCTCCTTGACAGCAGTAATTTTGCCTAGAATCATAATTCCTTTTCGATTAAAACATCTTCCATGGTTAATTTTAGAGGTTTGTCACTGTGCTTCAATGCACTGCATGAATTTGGATTTATCTGGATGTCAGAGATTTATTAATATATCTGAACAGTCACCTTCCAACACATTCAAGTTACACTTCAGCAGACATGGCATCGCCAAAAGGGCGGACAGTTCCTATAGGTGCTATTTAAAATGTCCACCTCCTCCCCTATATCCCATCACATTCCCTAATGTCAGGCACCATGGTCATATGGTAAGGGCACATAGAGAGGTTTTCTCTATAGCTGCTCCACATTTATTTGGTCAGATATTTGGTGGGCAGTGATAGGGCTTGGGGATCGGTTTTAACTGGATTTTTTTGTTTGTTTATATTTCATTGGGTTTTTATTTTTGTGAACTACAACCATTCCAGGGCAGAGGAAAAATCAGATCACAAGAAACCCACATGGTCACACATGGTTTATTTTGTGTTTTTTTGTGGGTTTTTTTTTAATATACATCACTGAAAAGGACAACCCATGAACATTGAGGGATAAAATAAGGCAAGCAAAAGCAGAAAAATGAGTTGCAACAGAAGAGAGAAACTGGAGACAACAAGAAAGGGTTCTACAACCAAGTCAGTGGAAGAAGGGCAAGGAAACTATGGGTCCATTGCTCCATCATGGAGACGGTGAACTGTTAACCTAAGACACAGAAATTACTGAGAACTCAGTGCATACTTAGTTTTTTTTTAAAATAGGTAAAATGACACCAGCTGATTGGTGAAAACACAAAGAAGAAAATTTAAATCAGCAAACACCATAAAGAATATTCTCCCTTGCTATTGAGGGTATTTAAAAAATGCAATGCAACTCAAACTAAAAGGAAGACAATTTTAGATTAACCTAAGCAGCACCTCTAAAAAGGCTAGATAAGCATATGTCAGGGGTTGTCCACATATAGCAAATCCTGCAACTCGGCAGAGGGCTGGACTAAATGATCCTTTAAGTCCCTTCCACCTCTATGACTGTTGGTCTCAAGCTGTCCAAGGCCAGTAAGTATATCCCAGAGACCCAGTTGGTGGGGATGGGGGGAAATAGGTGCCTAGGGGTGGGGGCAGTGGCATGGGCAGTTCGGTTTCCTTTCTATTGACTTCAGTGGGAAGACATTTCCCATTGACTTCAATGAGATAAACACAAAAATAGAGCTACTCATAAATGGCAAGTCTATTTACAGGTGGTTCTGTTGAAACCGAAGCTCCCATCCCTACTGACTACAGCAAAATCTTTTTCCTGAGCGCGCACACAAACTGAATACTACAATTATGAACAATTTTAACGAAGATAAATTGCTTGGCACCAAAAGGTTATCATAGCTCCTGAAGCGGGCTGTCTACACACACTGTCTTGATTTTCTCCCTTCTAATTCCTCCCTTTACCCCCTTCAATTGGGCTTCTGCCCTCTCTACTGAACTGAGATCGTCTTCACCAAAATCACAGATGACCTTCACTTAGCCAAGTAACTCTATCCTTGTCCACCTCAATCTCTCTGCTGCCTTTGACACGATCAACCATGGCCTCCTCCTGGATCACTACGCTCCCTTGGTTTCCAGAACTCTGTTTTCGACCAGTTCTCTTCGTATCTATCAAACTGCTCCTTCAACATTTCTCTTGCTGGTACCTCCTCTACATTGCTTCCCCTCTCTGTGGGAGTTCCCCAAGGCTCTGTCCTGGGCCCTCTTCACTTCTCCCTTTTCACTCACTCTCTGGGTAAACTCATTGAATCTCATGGCTTCCAGTATCACCTGTATGCGGATGACACGCAACTCTCTCTCCACTCCCACGCCCTCCTCCTCCCTCCAGTCTCTTACTGCTGACTGTCTCTCTCTGTCTCACCACCAACTCAAACTTAATATGGCAAAGACCGAACTCATCTCCCCCACCCCCAAAAAAAGTTCTCTTCCTACTTCCCCTCTGTTTCCACTGTGGGTGTTATCATCCAGCCTGTCCCTCAGGTGCGTCCAACCGTGTCTTACTGTTGCCTCTGCAAAAACCCTCAACATTTCTTGCCTTGACTAATGCTACTTAGCCCGTAGCCTAGGCTTCATCTTTGACTCACCCCTTTTTTTTAAACCCTACATTGACTCTGTTGCTAAATCCTGTCACTTCTCCCTCCATAACATTGCTAAGATTCGCCCTTTTCTCTCTGTCTCGTCTGCCAAAACTCTTGTTCATGCTCTGGTCATCTCTCGCCTCGATTACTGTAACCTCCTTCTCACTGGCCTTCCCCGGTCTCACCTTTCTCCCCTCATCTCTGTCCAAAACTCTGCTGCCAGGGTCATCTACCTCGCCAGTCGCTTCGACCATGTGCAGCCCCTCCTCTCTTCGCTTCACTGGCTTCCCCTTCCTGAACGAATCCTGCACAAGCTCCTAGTCTTCACCTATAAAGCTCTTCACAACCTTGCTCCCCCCTACCTCTCTGCACTTATCGCCCTCCATACTCCAGCCCGTGCACTTCGCTCCTCCTCTGTCCCTTCTCTCACCCTTCCACGCCTTCCCTGCTCCCCTAAGCGCCTTCGTCCCTTCTCACTTGCTGCCCCCCATGCCTGGAACTCCCTCCCTGTCCACATCCGCCTTGCCCCCTCCCTTCATACCTTCAAATCTCTCCTTAAAACTCACCTCTTTCGCTCTGCTCTGTCTGACTCTTTATCCTGCTGAGCCACTATTCCTATACCTACGATCGGTTTACCCTTATCCTTGCAACATGGACCTGCCTGCTGTCATTCTCATCGTAACCAAGCCAAGTACGTGCACTTGAGACCTCGCATCTTCATGAATGTTAGACCCCTTGTCTCTCCCTCTGTTCCCCTTCCTATGTCTCTCCCCCAGCTCCTGTCTCTCAGATTGTAAGCCCTAGGGGCAGGGACCGTGCCTATTTTATTACTTTGTAAAGTGCCAGGTACACTGCTTGCGCTATATAAATGCTTGTTAATAATAATTATAACTTCCTCCTTACTGGTCTCCCCTGCTCTGATCTCCATTCAACATTCTGCTGCTATAGTAATCCACCTTGCTCACCCTGCACTGGCTCCCTCTATTGGAACGCATTCAGCACAAGCTCCTGGTCTTCACATTCAAGGGTCTTCATGGCCTTGTTCTCTCATCTCTCCACTCTCTTGTATCCTGCCACACTCCTTCCTGGGATCTTCACTCCTCTTCTGCCCCCACCTTCATCTGCTTGCGACTCCCCTGGTCCTCTAAACATCTTTGCCCCTTCTCTCTTGCTGCCCCCCATGCCTGGAACTCCCTCCCTGGATACATTCATTCTACTCCCTCCCAACTTTCAAATCCCTCCTGAAAACCTAGCTCTTCCGCCAGGCTTTCCCTGGTTCATTATGAGTGAAACTGCATCCTCTTCCCTCCCTCCCTCAGTATCTCTTCCCTGTAACTAAATTAAGCACGTGCACCTGCATTTTCTCAGCCTCATGAATGCATCCTTGTCTCTCCTGATGTTCACCTCTGCCTCATCCTTGTGTATCTTGAGCCCCTTGGGTTAGGGACCTGCTGGTATATAAATAATACTAATTCCAATACTAATAATCGTGTAAGCCACAACTGAAATTGGCTTTTTAAAGCAAGCTAACGTTGGATTACGCTAAGAATGTGTCTCTGCTCCACATGCTATAGGGAGTACCCTGTGTCATGCCACTTGAGAATGTCATCTGTCTCATGAAAATTCCACTTGCAATGTGCAACACTATCCTTTATATCTGCTCTTAATAAGGAGAGGTTTAAATTTTATGCACTGGTTGACAAGTAAAATTGCATATTTCCCATTTTAAGATGCAACCTAAGGTATCAATTTTAAATTTAGATTTCACAAAATTAATGCATATGTATCGTTAAAAAAGATGGCTTGCTTTTTTTTTTGTTTTAAGTGTCCTTGTTTAATGGCAAGTTTTAATTAAAATATACACCTCCTTTAAGTTTTTAGTCATTTCTCTTCACCAAACAGCATTAACACAGGAGTTAACTGCACTCACATTAAAATATTTAAAACCTGGAGCAACACACACAGTTAATCCTCACTTTATAGTATTATTTAAATCTCTATGGAGATTAGAAGAGAAACCTAACTAACTCCACTTTCTCCCAATGAATGCTCTTTTTCTTTTTTAAACTCAAATTTGATGTCAGGGCAGCAAACTTATATTTTACTATAGGGAATTAGAATTCTAAGTTTTACATGAATTAATTATGCAGTGCAGTCCATTCCAGGTCATCTTATCAGTATGGCTAGCAAAAAAAAAACCCTGAAAAATCTATGCACCAGAACTAAACCACCACCCACCATACAACCCTGCCGTCGGCTGGGGGCGCCCCCTCGGTGTTCCCCGGGCGCCTACTATTAGGAGGGCATTCTCCGTGGCTGTGCCGCGGCTGTGGAACTCCCTCCCATTGGAGATTCGCTTGGCTGCTGACCTCCCCTCTTTCTGCAGACAATGTAAGACCTGGCTGTTCCGCCAGGCCTTTCCTGAGGGAGATGGGGTGGGTGGGATGTGGTTTTTACATTGTTTTCACTGAAATTATTATGGCTTATTTTAATGTTTGAAATGTTTTAATATAGTGTGAGCCGCCCCGAGATGCCTGAGGCAGGAGGGAGCGCCATATAAAGCGTAAAAACAAACTTTTTTTTTTTTTTCCCGGTCGGCCAAACAATTGATGAGAATTTTGCCTTTTCTTCCATGTTTTCCTCTTTTCAGACATAGGACGCTAATTAACAGATCAAGAGAGTCGATTTCTTAAAACTGTTTATATAAAGACAATTAATTTTGTTTCTTACTTCTTAACTTCTTCTCAGTAACCAACAAAAATGAGAGACCTTCCCCATTGCGCTGAATTAACAAGTCACACTCTGGCCAATGGGGACCTTCCTCTGGGAAAGGGTGCCAGGATTGGTCAGAGAGCTTCTTCCTGCTTCACACACCCTTCTGCAAAAGTTATTGTTTTCCTTCACTGCCTTGGCTTTAGAGGCAAGGGGTAACACGTTTTGTGTTACTTGTTTGTTTAATTTTATGCAGTACATTTCAGGCTTCATGAGATGTTGCAATCACGAACTCATGAAAGGTATCTAACTAAAGCATGGGTGAACAATGTCAGGGCTGGATGACAAATGTGGCCCACAGTTAGTTTTCATGCCGTCCTTTTCCATTCCTGGATCTGATTCCTTCATCCAATTCCTACCTTCAAGAGCTGAAAGAGTGAGCTCAGGGTAAGGGAGCAGAGATGAGGGAGGGCATGCACTCAAAAACAGGGGACAGATCCATAATCAGGACCCTCCTCTTCCTGAGCACACTCTTTAGGCAACTTGCCCCTAACTTCTATGCAGCCCTTGGAGCTTCTATTAATTTTCAAAGTGACCCCTGAGAAAGAAAAGGTTCCTCACAGCGGAACTAAAGTTTGCTTTTTAAACACACATCCCTGCAAAACCAGTTACACGATTACAAAGCATCATTACCCTATATAATATTATATAGTGGTTTCCAAACTGTGTCTACACGCAACTCCATTTGGAGTCTTAAATATCATTTCATTACCGCACATAGCACTGATATCAAAGTATATTAAATATCACTCGGATCACGACTCCGTTCACAGCAACAGCGGTCCCAACCCTCAGTTTGGGAAGATCCAACATCAAACTGTATATTCCCATGAAAGGAGGAAAAACACAATGTATTAATGCACAGAAAGGCCTCTAAATAGGTTTTCTAAAAATGTGTCAGAAGCCCCACCTCCCCCACCACCACCACTGTAAAAGAACAAACAAAGAAAGGCAGACAGCCATATTTCCTAGCAGTGGGTTTCAAACCACCCTTAGATAGGAGGAAACCCTTACAGCTGCCAGACCCAAACAACAGGCTGAGTCATAGTTTTTGAAAGGTATTGGGATGGGTACAAAAATCTTGCCCTAATGCCTGGAGAATTGGAGATGTAGCAATTAGCGCAGGAATGATAGAAGCACTACAAATAGCCATGCTGCGGAAAACAACCAGTGCTATTGTCACAAAATTATACCTGTCTAGTCTTTCTAATATCTCATGTAGCTGGAAGCATTACAAGGAACAGCAGCAGCACAGCGGAGCAGCTCAAAACATGGAATATCAAACACCCATCGGCAGCAATAAAGATATACAAGCAGTGAAATTAAAACCTATGTCATTTTCAGAATTATTTGGGATTGTTTGTTGTTTTAAAAGAAATCTTCCATCACCAAGCGTAAAGATCACAATGATAAAATACCACTATGTGGCATAAGTAAAAAGGAATCAATTTGGACAGCTATGCAGGTAGTATCATTAAGTATTTATAACATGCCTGCAACATACCTGGCACTGTACAATCATTAAAGAAAAGTCCCTGCCCCAAGGCACTTACAGTGTACGGCAGACAAGGGAGAGGGGAACAAAGGAAGAGGCAGGAATACATTCATGGAGTTGACAAGTTACAGGTGCATGTGCTTGGCTTATTTACAGAGGAGAAGATGGCCCGTAAATGGAAGGCAGTAGAAGCAGCATCGATGAGCAGCTTGTGGGGAAGAGGCGCTAGGGAAAGCCAGGTCAAAGAGAGGTTTTCAATAGGGATTTGGAGGTTAGGAGGGAGAGAATTCCAGGCATAGGGGCCATGGGCATCGGAGAAAGGGTAAAGATGGTTCAGTGAGCAAGAGACGTTTGAATGTAACGGCTGGAAGGGGTAACAGCACTGACAAATGGTCTAATGCAGAACACGGCGGCTCGTCTCCTTAATGGGACGAGCCGACGGGAACATATTACTCCCGTGCTCCGTGTGCTGCACTGGCTGCCTATAGCGCACCGAGCCAGATTCAAGGTGTTGGTCTTGGCCTATAAAGCACTACGCGGTCTGGGCCCTTCATACCTCAGGGAGCGCCTCACCCTCCGCGCACCAGAGCGGCCCCTTCGGTCTGCCGGGGGTGCCTTCTTGGAGGTCCCCCATATAAAACGGGGGGCCACAATGGAGAGGGTCTTCTCGGTGGCCGGACCGTGACTCTGGAACTCCCTCCCGGAGGAAGCCACCTGGCCCCAAGTTTATTGGCCTTCCGCTGGGCCTGTAAAACCTGGCTGTTCTCCCAGGCCTTCGGAGGAGGGGAGGGGGGTTTGGGATGGCATTTGGGGGTGGGGGTGGTTGCCTTTAGAAGGAGTTGTAGATGTTTTCATTCTTGTGTTTTATTGCTGTTTAAATTATTGTTAATTTTTATGTTGTGAGCCGCCCCGAGATGCCGTGGGCATGAGGGGGCGGCTAATATAAATAAATAAATAAATAATGCTGTATATTTAAACAACAAAATGTTCAATCGTAACAGCTTTATTTGTATTCCATTACAACCACTTGTTTTAGTTTTGTTTAGAAGATAAAGAATTGTGAACTCGCCTATTTTTGCAGTTTAATTTCATGCACCAACCATGCAGAGCAGTATCTTGATCTATCCCAGCAATGAGAGATTTTCCAGGAGAACATTAGGCACTACACAGTTAGTCCTGATTAGCTCATTCTTCACAGGCCTCGTCATTTACTTCATTATTAAAAATGCATCTGTCTAAAACCATGGAGAATATTTCTGGTATTTTGACAGAAAACTAGAAAGGCAAGGCAAATTCCTACACCTAACCAACTCTGAAATCTGTTGAAATTAATACACTTCACCTGCTACAGAACATAGACATTTCCCTAGTATACGGTATTCATTTGTTATAATGGATCATAAACACATGCTAAATTCAACACCCCTGCGTACTAGGTTTCTCCTTGGTTTTACAGACCAGGAGAAAGGTACAGAGTTTGAATAATTTATACCAGGCCACAAAAGGCAAGTTTCAGAAACAGAATTACAATTCAACACACAGATCTAACACTGGCATAAAATTCCTTATCTATTTCTACTTCAAACAAAAAGTGATGTATGGAATACCCATTTATAAATATTGCTTACTGCTTTACAGTATGTTCCAAATATGTACGGCACACAGCCAGTTGGCTATCATACATTTTGAATACCTACTCAGAATGCACATAACTACTATAAATGACAAAAGCATAAAGTAATTCTACTACTGCTGTTTTATCATGTATAAATCGCTTTTCAAATGATCAAATGCAACAAAGCAATTTACAAAAGCAAATGTTTCATCTCCATTTTCCATTCCTACAGTTTCGTCTTGGTTTTATCCAAAGGTTTGCCTAGAAGCCCAAGAAAATGCTATCAGTCATCATTAAATTATGCCCTGCATATATATAAATATTTGCCATGGCTTGCTAACTACTTCATGTTCCTTTTGCAGCTTCCTTGAACTTTGTCTCAACGCAAATACCAACTGGGGGTAAAACTGCATTGCATTTTAGCTAAAGATGTATCTTTGCAAAAGACTTTCCAGCATGACTCATTAACCTAGGGTGGCCTCTCATGCAACGCTGAGTAAATCGGACGTCCCCAGGGCCCTGGACCGTGTATAATGAGATCCAGATTAGTGTTACTTGCGAGAGAGTCAATGGGAGCTCCAACCCTACTTAAATGTGGATTGGGAGTTTAGATTTCATCTGAACTCCTAAGAACACAAGAAGTGCCATACTGGGTCAGACCAACAGTCCATCGAGCCCGGCATCCTGTCTCAGACAGTGGCCAATCACAGGGGCCTGGGAGAAGCACCCAACAGGTCACCATGCTATCCATTCCCTGTGGGTCATCCCCAGGCTCCTGACAGTAAAGGGTTTTGTTCCCCAATCCTATCTGGCTAATGGCTGCTAATGGACCTATCTTCCAGAAACTTGTCCAAACCTCTTTTAAACTCAGCTACACTGCTGGCCCTGACCACCTCCTCTGGCAGTAAATTCGACAACCTAATTGTACGCTGAGTGAAAAAACACTTTCTACTCTGCCACCTGTGAGTTTCATGGAGTGTCCCCTAGTTTTAGTACTAGCTGAGAGGGTAAATAACCGTTCCCTGCTTACAAGTTCCACACCACTCATGATTTTATAGACCTCTCAGCCATCTCTTTTCCAAGCTGAAGAGCCCCAACCTAATCTGTGTTTAAAGCAGGGCTAGAACTCCCATTACTTCCCTCACACCTAACATTAATCCGGGGTTCATTATACATGTTCCAGGGTCCTATGGACATCAGATTTAATGAGCATGATGTGAGAATCCACCCTTAAAGGGTGAAAACAGACATGACACTAACCACCCTTTAACCACCAAGGGTGGTTATTTATGCATGTTGCAGGGCTGTATTGGTGCCCTATGCAGCCCTGCAACATGCAGAAATAACCACCAAGGGTGGTTAAAGGGTGGTTGGCGTCATGTCTGTTTTCACCCAAAGTTGCCAAAAAAGTTCTTGGGTTTGTTGGTTTTTATTTTGGGTTTTTTTTAGTAGCCTCCAACAACATGGACACAAACTAAAAATCATTATGTACCCCTTAATTTACCAGATACCAAAAACATCTGAACTTGAATAAAATACTAATCAAATATTTTAAATCCACTGTCAAGTGTTGACATGTAATGCAGTAATTAGCTTATCAAAGATCTCTCAAAACAGAAAGCCATAGTAGTTTTCACATTTTCCTTTCAATTTCTGTTATGTACTTCACTTTCTCCCCCTACAATTTCCTACCACTCTTACCACCAGTTCAACTCTACTGTAGTAATAAAGATAATGTTGACAAGGCACCTGTAGAAAGTGGCATTTTAAGCAAGTTATTTAATGACACAACTAAACTGCACTGAATTTAGATATTACAACAGAAAAAAGGACATTCGCAAAAAACATCCAAACTTTAAAGTTTCTAGTGTGCACAGGAAGCTCCTAGTGAACAATTAAATGGATTTTACTGTATCTTGCTGCCAGAGACTTGCAACAGCAGAATAAATAGCGTTTTTTCCCCTAGTTCCCTTGGGAATCTAGTCCACAAACTACAGTAGTAGAGCTCCCTGAAGGAAGTCTTCCTGGTACATCATCTAGAATGACTGCATCCATTGTTCAATTTCAATCCTTATTTCACTTTTTTTAAAACCCTCTAATATGAACAGTCATAGTTCCCCAGTAATTGTCGGACCAATCTATAATTTAGCATTCAATGATTTCTCATACAATCAATCCCTTTATGTATATATGAACTATTTATAAAGAGGAAGCAAAGATTTTGCAAAATACCAGTTAAGCCTCTTCAAAATTTGAATATGAAAAAGTTGTAACATGTCATTATTGTAATATTAAACATTAAGCAGTTACAGACAGACAGTAACTTTCTAGTTTGTCTCACTGGCTATCTTTTGCTTGTATATGAAATCATTCTTCAGCCTTCCAGTATGTTATGAGTGAATTTGTTAGTTTGCGATCAATTATTGTTACTCACCTATCCTAATAACATTTCTTAAAGTAGTTTTAAAGGAAATTAAATTTCCTTTTAATAAGATATTTGGGAAGATCTATACATTTAGCCACTGCAAGGCATCCATATATATCAGAGAGACATCATATACTTTGCTTTTGTTTAAAAATATCGTACCTTGATCAGAAAGAAAATCCAACATTGTTTGTAGGAGAAAAGACAAATGTCGGACAGAAAGAGCAGGGTTTCCCATTCTTCTGGAGGCGTACACTAGCTCATGAAGCAAACGCATCTGCACTGCGGCCCATCCTCTATGAGTTCCTGCAAAGAAATTCAGAAATCTTTTGTTACATTAAGGAAAATCAATATAGAAATGACCTAAACATTCATTTTTAAAACAGAACACAAGTATAGTAGATATTTTTATGTAAGGGCCATAGTAATAGAGTTTAAGTAGGGTTTCTCACTCTTCCACTAAGCAGTAAATTTATCTTTGCAATTTGGGAATTCTGACCACCACTTAATTTATCAAATAATTACAGAAGTCTCAATGTGCAATTAACATTTGCTTAAATCAGTCAAATGTGTCATACATCCTTTTAAAAGCAAAAGACTTTTTCTAAAGCCTTTGAGTCATTATCACATCATTACCCTGTGAAAACTTGCAAACTAAATAATATTAAGTGACCACATCTTGAATTTTGTGTGCAGTTCAGGTCACCACAAACTCAAAAAAGATATGAGAGTTAGAAAAGGTACAGAAAAGGGGAACAAAAATGATCAAGGGTACGTAATTGCTCCCATATGAAGAGAGACTTGCTAAGGTTAGGGCTCTGCAGCTTGGAGAAGAGATCAGAGAGGATAGGATAGAAGTTTATAAAAACATGAGTGGTGTGGAATGAGCAAACAGGGAGCCGTTAGCGCCTCTGAAATATTACTAGAATAGGGGACACTCAATGAAGCTGGCAGCAAATTTAAAACCAATGTTAAAAGTATTTTTTCACTCAATGCATAATTAACTTGTGGAATTGGTTGCCAGACGATGTCGTCAAGAATAATACGATAGCTGGGTTAAAAAAGGATTGGACAAGTTCTCGGAGGGAATGTCCATTAACAGCTTTGAGCCAAGTAGGTTAGGAGATGTAATCTCCAGCTGTCAGGAGCTTGGAGTGAACAACAGGGAATGGATTACCCCATTATGATCGGTTGGGTACTTCCCCCAAACAACCAAGACTGGCCTCTCGGAGACAGGATGCTGGGCTAGATGGACCATTGGTCTGACCCAGTAATGGCCCTTCCTATGTTCTTATTATCTTTTGTATAGTTATGCCATTTATGCACTCTCTCTCTCTTTTCCATGAATAGCAAACAAATGATGACTAAGTAGTAGATTTTAATTTAGTTGCTTGTGTTTTCAATACTTTCAGAAACTCCAGAACACTTATTTTCTTTCCAATATTATCCAGTATTTGGCAAGCAGTCTTCTAGGTATTTCTAAATTAGAATTGATATCTTTTTCTTATTGTCCTCATCAGTACCACTGCAAAAAGTAACAAGAAATATTTTGATTGTATAAGTGCTTTTTGGTTCAAAAACACTTCACAAACTTATTTACACACACCCATTCTACATAAAGGTTGCAATCTACTTCTGAATTGCAACTACTTCTGGGGCCTAACACCACACCAACACCACATATTCTCCTGGTCTCCAAATACTATCAGAAAGCAGGGAGACTACCAAGACCCTGTTTGCATAGGAGATATCGCAAGGGGAGAAAACAGTCAACACCACGCACATTCCAGCAACTAAATTCGGGCTGAAGTGCACAATAACCTACTCTCTCTATTTACATAATAAAACAGCTGGCCTATCCACTGTTTGGAATTTTCATTTCAAGAAAGGAAGTTGTGCAAAAATAGCTGACCGTAACACAAGCAGCTTTACCCTGTTTTCCCACGTTCAGCTTTCTATTAACTTTATGTAGCATTTTAATCACTTTTTAAATAAGAATGTTACAAAAAACATATGGGATACATTTTCTGTGATGAGCTGTCTAAGATAAAGTGGGGGGGGGGGGATGGGAAGTAATATTTAAAATGAGTTAACCCTCTTTTTTTTAAAAAAAGCTAAAATACTTTATCCATATAGCAGTTATGGTTCATTAGGAAAGCATGTGCGCCATGAAATGTAAATATTATGTCAATAAATGAAGTTCATAAAACTCAAAACAGTACAAAAGTACCTATTAGTTTTCTAAAGTTTAGAGAGGAACCTTACCTAAGGCTTCCTGAAACCCAAATAAATGTTTTCTACTGATCACCCTTGTCACGTGATTGTTGAGCTCTTCAAAGAATTCTAACAGATTCTGGAAGCATAACTTCCTTTTACACATACGCACACAAAATTACTCTTCTCCAGCGGATCATGTTTGTCTATATGCCTAATACTTCTGTTTTTACTATGGTCTCTACCGTTTTGCTTGGTACTGATGTTCGGCTCACTGGTCCATACGTAATTTTCTGGAGCCTTTTTTCCCTCCTAAAAAAGTCAGTGTTACATTATTTAATTTCCAGATCTAGGGTACAAAGGTTAAATTTTGTGATCGAGCACGTATCACTCTCAGTACATCTGTAATTTCATATTTGAGGACCTTCAGAAATCTTGACTGAATAAAGTCAGTTTTGTTTAATTTATCAATTTGCTGTAGAATTTCTTCTAATGCCCGATCAAGCTGTGACATTTCTTCAGATTTATCACCTAAAAAAAATTAGCTCTGTGGATGGGCTCTCTCTCCAACATCAATTACAGCGAGGATTGATGCAAAGAATTAGTGTAGCTTCTATGCAATGTCCTTATCTTGTTTCAAAGCTCCTTTTACACCTGGATAGCCCCGTGGCTCAGCTAACCATCTGGCAGGCTTCCAACCTTATTACTAGAATTGACATCTCTAGCAAGTTGCTTTTCAAATTCCTTCTTAGCCTGTCTCCTGATAGTGTTACATTGAAATTGCCAGAGTTTATGCTCCTTCCTATTCTCATTTGGACTTGATTTCTACTTTTTAAATGATGTTATCTCATCTCTAATATCTTCCATTAATTTGCAATGTATCTTACTGTATTGTTTGATTTGGGATATACATTTCATAAGAGCCTCTAAGGATGTGCGAACGCGGTTCGGAGTTCGGCCCAAACTTGACCTGTTCGGGATAACCAAACCGAATGCTCGAACTTCCGAACAGTTCAGAAAAGTTTGGATGAGTTTGGGGGCGGGAAAAACTTGACTTTGGGCGGAAAAAACATGACTGGAAGGGGGAGGCAGCTGAGGAGCAGACTTCCTGGTACCAGGGGTGGTTTCAGGGCCCAAAATATTGATACTGAAAAAAAAAATTGGTTTCAGTACTGATAGCACTTTTTTGAATGTTCGGCCGAACTGAACTCCGCCGAACCGAACAGCCGAACCCGAACTCGGGTTTTTAACCGAACGGCGTTCTCCTCACTCATCCCTAAGAGCCTCTATTATGGTTGTTTTAAACAGTCTGCACGCCTCCTGCCTGCATTTGATCCTCTTAAGTGCTTGTTTTAACTTTCTTTCTAGTCAGCATCTGCACTGTTGTGCAATTCTCCTTTCTGAAGTTAAATGTTACTGGGCTGGATCAATATATATATCCACAAAGTAATTAAATTCTATGGTCACTCTTACCAAGAAGTTCCGTTACCTCTTGCACTAGGTCCTGTGGTCCATTGACTACAATGAAACCACACTGCTTGACAGTAGAACATTGTTTTATGCTGCCAGTAAATGAAGTATCAAAGCTATTTCAAAAAGGGCAACATTTGTTTTCTGAACAGAGATGCCCTATTTAATAGTCAAGAAAGTGCACATTCCCTTGAAAAACAAAACTAAATGAATACCCACTATATGGCCCACTTACACTCCCAAAGCAGAAGAAGGGGACTTTAATGTAAATGAAAAATCAAGCTCAACATGTAGAAGATAATTTAACTGGCTACTGACATTCTCAGATACAATGAGGAGTACAGGCTGATCTGTAAATGTTGCTGTTGCCTTCATCCAAGATGAAGAGATTTCTTTCTGGAGATGTCCCATGTGTTGCAGCTGGGTGTCAAGGCGACAGAGTTTTATTTCTCTTAGATGTTCCTAAACAAATTACACTGATAGAAAACACAATAGTACTTTGATCTAGAATCTTGCATTGTGTGTTTTTGCAGTACCTTTACTGAAGTCCTTAGGATCCAAAGACAGACTATAGCCAGGAAGGGTCTCCAAAAGGAGTTTGTAGCAGGCCCTCCAACCAGGCTCTGAAATACTAGGAGCCACACACTGCATTGCTGCAACTCGCTTGAAGAAAGCAGATTTTCTGTGAAATCCAATACATTCATAAAGCTCAGAAAGAATGCTGTAGCGCTGGATTTTTTCTTCTTCTGAGAGCTAATACAGAAAGGGGGCAAAGATTTATGCAGAATGATTTAAATAATCAAAATTGCTAAAACATACCTAACTGAAATACATCAAATGAACCAAAGCAGCTGGATTGCCAATGAGTGACTATCCAAAGCAAGTTACAGCTATGATATCGGCACTATACGTTTCTACATGTAGTTCTGTACTGGTATTCTCAAGTTTATATGAAGTCTTTGCCTTCTGACCTGCAACTTCTTCTAGTTCTTCCCTATATTTCTCACACCTTCATAAAATTATAAACTGGACTTAATGCTACTATGGGCCGCTTATATTAGCTAGGCAAAACACAAATGCCCAAAGTGTGTGTGTTTAGGAAATTCCTAACATATGGTTCCCAGGAGACCGGGGGTGGGGGATGGGAGACAGAAAAAAAATAGTGCTTTGAACTTCGTCCTACTGTTCATCCTTCATCCTATACTTGGGAGTAATAATGACACCATTAGTATTATGGCTTCTGAGTAAAGGCAGAGTGCCACTGGCATCAAGGAGGACTAAAACGTACAAACTTGCTCCATTTTAAACAATAGCACAAAGTCCCATCCAAGCTCATTATCTCTCTCCTGTTTAACCCAAGAAGCACAAATCAAAATAAGTCAACAGGAGAAAAATATTTTGTTTGGGAACTTCAGAGGCCACTAAAGAATATTTCAGTTCTCTGCTATTCCATTAACAAGCAGTAACCTGTTCTTATCGTGTATCACTGCTGACACCTACTGCACAATATTTGAACAAAACAACATAAACGGAAGACTGCCTAAATCACTGAACTATACACAAAAATATTCTGAGCAATCAAATAGGATGCAAGCCACTTGACTCAAAACACATAAGCCTTTTTTTTGGTTTGTTTAAAGGCCATTTTTAAGTAGAGTTCTATAGAAACACATCTAAAGAAAATTCCATTGGTTACAGTACTTCAGGCACCGATATGTAGGGCCAAAATCCAGCCATATGTATTGCCTTTGTTTATTTGCTTTAACTACTAACCAAAAATTAGAATTTACTGTATATGTAAAATTAATGTAGGATTTAAAAGTCTTGGCTAACAATGCACTGATTCTGCTTTCTTAAAATCCTCCTTTAAACTAGATTGTCAAAACTGCAGTTTCTTACTTAATTTTAAGAACAGTGGAACAATTGCTATCATCCACTTAGATTTGTTTTATATCGTATCACTGAGCTGCACCAAGAAATTCTACTTCAGTCCTATAACTTTTGTTTCGATCTAGCGGAAAGACTTCTGAACTTGATTAAAAAATAACTGATCGATAATGCACCATACACTTTCGTAAACAGCTTCAGTGCTTTGTTAATCTCTGCACTTTGTGAATGTCTAGTTTCAACTACCAGAGAATACACTTCATTAAGCTTTTATTTCTGGTAGATTAAAAACACCAGCAGAAAATTGTCCGTTTACTCGTAACTTGAGAGGACTGAGACAGGGAAGAAGTCAAGTTGAAACAAATAGGCCATCTGACCACTGAACAAGCATTAAAGACCCTCATAAACCTACCCACGACCTACTCCCTCACAAGGATTCACCTGCATGGCGGCCCCAGGGAAAACCCGTTTGCTACATACCTGTATGTTTTTTTTACAATTTTTTCCAACTTAAGAGAAGGGCTTCTACAAATGAAAAAAATTACAGCTAGTTTGACACCCACATGTTCTGGGATGCTTTAAAAACACTTCTTGGAAACACATTTCCTGCACTAAAAAACAGCCCTACCAAATTAACTCCTCAGCACAAGAGATTCAGGAATTGTGACCGGCTCTTTTATAACCACATCTGTCTGGTCTGGTTCCCAGAAGCTTGATATAGTTTTTATAAACCAAGCAAATATTGACATAGTTTTCATATAGTTTAACAGAAATGACACAGAGAATTAAGAATTGAAACATGACAGGACTAGTAATGGGGCATTTCCCCCCCAGCAGTTTATAAATGCAAGGAATCCCCATGTCACATGCAAGCGTTACCTACGTAAGATAATTACTAAACTGTGACTCTTCTAGGTCAAGTCTATTGGCTTTCAATGGATTCCAGGTTTAATTCATGTAGGTTTTTAATGTGCTTTGGAAGCTTTTGGCATTATTTATTTATTTATTTATTTATTACATTTTTACCCTGCCCTTCTGCATAGACTCAGGGCAGCTTACAACATTCAAAATATAAACACACATTAAAATCTCAGACTCCAGCCACCCACTCACCCCATCCTTTATCCCCTGCCCATCAACCGTCATCCCCAATGCCCCCCCTATCCCAACTAATCCTATTCTCACATGCCAAAGGCCTGGCCAAACAAAAAGGTCTTGCATCTCCTCCGGAAGGTGAGCAGGCTCAGTCTTAGGCAGACCCCCAAAGGGAGGGAGTTCCATAATTGTGGGGCAGCCACCGAGAATGCCCCCGTGTGCCCCCTCGTTGTGACAACTTCACGGGCAGTTGGCGCTCGCAAGAGGACGCCCTCTGCCAACCTCAGAGGCCACGACAGGACACAGGGAAAGAGGCGGGTCTTTCAGATACCTGGGGGCCCAAGCCGTTTACGGCTTTATAGGTTAAAACTATATAAAGGAACTATAAAAGTCATTAAACATTATCTGCAAGGCAGAGAAGTAAAACAAGTTAATAATGACTTGCTTGGTATAGATTTTTATTTTATTTTTTTAAATAATGTTAGACTACGAATTCTTACCTGACGAAGATTAATATAGACTGCATTCTGAAGAAATTCAGAAGCTTCCATGCTTCTTTTCTGTATTGCCAGGACTCTCACTGCCTTCACACACGCCTCCAGTTCAATCACACCAGCATTCTTATACTTGAAACAAGAAAACAGAGAAGATTAAGCTACCTACATATGCAAGCATGCCTCCATCTTTTAGGCTTGAAAAATACTTCAGCGCATGTAACTCATCAGCATAATTTCACTTCATCAAAACTGAAGTAATTACCTCTGGAACACAGTTGATTAAATTATTTGATTATTAACATAATGCCTATGAATGAACAAGTGGAAATTAAAATGTAGATCATCCATTAGAAGGTTATGAAGCAGAACTAATTTGCCCACCTTCCTCACTTTGGCTTTATTATTCAATGACTTGAGAATGAAAACAGTATTTTAATATCAGAAATTGGACAAGGAGAGAAAGTTCATATTATTTTCAAGAAATTGCTGACCTTCATTTAGCAATTTCATTTCTGCACATAATCAGAGCATGCCTACAGCAATGCAACTAGTTATACCTGCAGAATGATATTTGGCACATAGAAAAAAAATATCTATATGCATAGAACAGTACAATATTCCTTTTGCAACCAAGTCAAATTGCTTGGGTTAAAAAGGACTTTCAGCAAGTAGCCCAAGACCTTGGAACACTCTCCTACAGGAACTAGGAATCATCAGACACCTCAACATCTTTGTGTGGCACACTTGGACCTTGCCTTTATTAAAGCAAACACACAAAAATCATACCCTGTGCAGAACACACACAATATCCCTCTTAACCTTGAGAAATAAAGGGCGAAAACAGACATGCTTCTCAACTCCACTTTAACATTTCTTATGCATGTTGCAGGGCTGCACAGGGTGCCAATACAACCCTGCAACATGCATAAGCAATGTTACAGCAGAGTTATTTGCATGTCTGTTTTCACCCAAAGTGAGAGAATGAACTACAGACATCAGAAGTTAGTGACCACTCCTCTTTCCTCCTCTCCTCTTTCCTCCCGGACTTTGAATCCTGGCTCACCTTCTTCCTCTCCGATGATATCCCCACTCTTATCCTTGGTGATTTCAACATTCACGTTGACACGCCTTCCGCCCCCTCTGTTTCCCGCTTTCTCTCTCTCACTTCCTCCTTTAATCTCCGACTCTGGACCGACTCCCCCACTCATACTGACGGCCATTCCCTCGACCTCATCTTCACTCGAAACTGTTCTCTTACTGACCTCTCCTTTGACCCCTGCCCTAATTCTGATCACTTCCTCGCCTCCTTCAGCCTTTCCCACCGACCCCCCTCCTCCTCCCCCTCTATGCGCCCCTTCCGCAATATGCAGGCCCTTACTCCCTCGGAGTTTGCCTCAAATCTTTCCCCCCTTCTCCCCCCCGTTTTCGCCTCCTCCTCCCCTGACTCTGCCGTCTCTGCTCTCAACGCTTCTCTCTCCTCGACCCTTGACTCTCTTGCCCCCCCCTCTGCTCGCCCCGTCCGCCCCCTCAACCCCCGCCCCTGGCTTACCCCTACCATCCGCTACCTCCGCTCCTGCACCCGGGCTGCCGAACGCCTCTGGCGCAAATCCCGCTCCCTCCCTGACTTCCTCCATTACAAATTCTCCCTCTCCTCCCTCTCCTCGGCTATCTCCCTAGCTAGGCATCGCTATTATGCCTCTAGGATCGAATCTTTCTCCCGCGACCCTCGCCGCCTTTTCTCTACTTTCGACTCCCTTCTCAAACCCCCCTGCCCTCCTCCGCCCTCTTCCCTTGCTGCTCAGGATCTTGCATCGTTCTTCACCTCCAAGATTGACAAGATCCGTCGGGATATTGCCTCCCACCCTCCTCCGCCCCCCGCTCCCGTCCCACCCCCTCCCCCGCCCCCCTCCCTCCTCACATCCTTCCCTCCTGCCTCTCTCCAGGAAATCTCCGCTCTTCTCTCTTCATCGAACCCCTCCACCTGCCCCCTTGATCCGATCCCCTCCCGCCTCCTGACCTCTATTGCTCCCACTGTCGCTCCCCCCCTTCTGCATGTCATCAATCTCTCCCTCTCCACAGGCTCCTTCCCCTCTGCCTTCAAACATGCCACTGTCTCCCCCATCCTCAAAAAGCCTACCCTGGACCCTTCCGATCCCTCTAGTTACCGGCCAGTCTCCCTCCTTCCCTTTGCTTCGAAGCTCCTGGAACGTGTCGTCTACTCCCGCTGCCTGAACCTCCTCTCGGCCAACTCCTCCCTGGACCCTCTCCAGTCCGGCTTCCGCCCCCTCCACTCTACTGAAACTGCCCTGGCCAAGATCACCAATGATCTACTTGTCGCTAAATCGAAGCGCCACTACTCCGTTCTTGTCCTCCTTGACCTCTCTGCTGCCTTTGACACTGTCGACCACTCGCTCCTCTTGGACTCGCTTTACTCTTTGGGCTTCCGTGGCTCTGTCTTTGACTGGTTCTCCTCCTACCTCTCTGACCGCTCCTTTAATGTCTCCCTCCCCGAGTCGACCTCCCCCTCCCTTCCCCTCTCGGTTGGGGTTCCCCAAGGTTCTGTCCTTGGCCCTCTCCTCTTCTCTATCTACACCCTGTCCCTTGGCGAAATTATTGCCTCCCACGGATTCCAATACCATCTCTATGCTGATGACACCCAACTCTATCTCTCTACCCCCTCTCTCTCCTCCTCTATCCGCTCACGCCTCGTCGACTGCCTCTCTGATATCTCCGCCTGGATGTCCCGACGCCAACTCAAACTGAACATGGCCAAGACTGAACTCCTCATTTTTCCTCCATCCCCCTCCTCTCCCTCTGACCTGACCATCTGCATTGATGGGGTCACCATCCGTCCTGTTCTCCGTGCCCGCAGCTTGGGCTTCATTTTTGACACGCACCTCTCCTTTAAACCTTACATTGACTCTGTGGCCAAATCCTGCCGATTCGCTCTCCTCAACATTGCCCGCATTCGCCCCTTTCTATCTGTCTCCTCGGCCAAAATCCTTGTTCATGCCATGGTTATCTCTCGCCTCGACTACTGCAACCTCCTCCTTGCTGGCCTCCCTCGCTCCCACCTGTCCCCCCTTGTGGCGATCCAAAACTCTGCCGCCAAGGTCATTCACTCTGCCCGTCGCTTCGACCATGTGACGCCTCTCCTCCTCTCCCTTCACTGGCTCCCCCTTCCTGAACGTATCCTGTTCAAACTCCTGGTTTTCACGTTCAAATCGCTCCATGACCAAGCTCCCCCTTACCTCTCGGACCTAATCGCCCTACGCGCTCCTGCGCGCGCTCTCCGCTCTTCCGCTGTCCCCTCCCTCGCTCTCCCTCGCTTCTCCTGCTCGCCCAACCGCCTTCGTCCCTTCTCCCTCGCTGCCCCGCATGCCTGGAACTCCCTCCCTGCCGACGTCCGCCTCGCCTCCTCCCTCCGCTCCTTCAAATCCCTCCTCAAGACCCACCTTTTCCATGCTGCCTTTCCCAATGCCCTCTAGTCTTTCCCCTTGCTCTTACTGTCAGCCCTCCTCTGCTGACTGCTGCTACCGACCACCTTGTAACCAAGCCAAGTACACGCACCTGATACTTCGCATCCGCCTGAATGTTTGTTTGTCTTCTCCCCTGTCTCTCCCGCTGTCCCCTCTCCTTGTCTCCCCCTCCTTGTCTTTTAGATTGTAAGCCACAGGCAGGTTCCGCATCTGATTGTATGTTCTGTACAGCCCCAGGTTACTACTGGCGCTTTATAAATGTTTAATAATAATAATAATAATAATAATAACCACTCTAAAACACTTAAGATACGGCTGTGTAGAACAGAATTCCTCACTTCCCCTCTGCCTCAATTTGGTCATGCTTTAATTATTAGCTTTAAAAGAAAGGGGTCATGTAAAATCAAGTTACCATCACTTGCAAACCCTTTAATAACTTCAAGAATTCTCTCTGAGAAATGCTCTACCACACAAATCGATGAACTATACATGCAACCATTCATTCACAAATACATATAGAGTAACTAGTTTACAGATAAAGGCCACATTTCAACAAATGCTTTGAAGTAGTTAATCTTTAAATCACTAACTCCTGAGTTGTTCATATGTCAGGAGCTCTAAACTGAAGTTGTTCAAGAGTTGGCAAGGAGGATGTGCTCCTGAAAAAATGAGTATATACTCCCCATCTCTTTTATTTATTTGTACATTTATAGCCTGCCCCTCTCGCTACAAGCGACTGAGGGCAGCTGACAGAGTTCATAATAAAAACACAATGTAAATATAAAAATATAACACATATAAAACATTAAAACTCCAATCATACGCAAAATAAAACCTAGTGCAAAAAAACAACCACCACCCAACATTTATCCCAGCATACCCATCCCTCCCCTCCTGCCCCACCAAATGCCTGGCAGAAAAGCCAGGTCTTACAATTTCGTCGGAAGGCAAGAAGATTCGGGCTGACACAAATCTCCACCAGAAGGAGCCGCCGAGAATGCTCTCCCGTCTGTCTGAACCTGTTGGTAACACAGGACTTCCAGGGGGCACCCCCGGACGACCAGGGGCTGAGGCAATCACTCAGATATGTAGGGCCTAGACAGTGAAGGGCTTTAAAGGTCAATACCAGCACCCTGAATTGGGCCCGGAAGACAATAGGCAGCCAGTGCAGTGCTCGGAGCACAGGTGTTATGTGCTCCCTATGGCCTGTCCCAGTAAGGAGGCGGGCCGCCACATTCTGCACTGGCTGCAGCTTTTGAACCATCATCCTGGATAGCCCCACACAGAGCGCATTGCAACAGTCTTCAAAGTAACTGTCGTGTGAATCCTTTTCTTCAAAGTAAAAAGAGAAGGGTACATTAGGGGCTAGTTGCCAAGAAATTACATCCGCTTGCAGCTGCAATGATAATGGTGTTGCAGCTAGTGTGACAACGCGAGACTGTTACCATGGATTCACCTAGTAAGGTGCTCAAATCATGAGTTCATATTCTGGTGCCCAATACATGGGTTTATTGTGTTGACAATTAACTCTACCCATGTTTGGGTTTAGCAGATGCAATCTGATTAACATTACACAATAAT
This sequence comes from Sphenodon punctatus, assembly GCA_003113815.1. NCBI lineage: Eukaryota > Metazoa > Chordata > Lepidosauria > Sphenodontia > Sphenodontidae > Sphenodon > Sphenodon punctatus. The sequence goes on along the minus strand of QEPC01010034.1, from coordinate 10,871,354 downwards.
TATATAGGAAAGTTGATTACACATGCATATGCAGTTTAATATATATCCAGCAGTTACCATGGTTTCTCGTCAACACGTTCCATTTTTCTCCTTACTGTCCTTTTCAGTTCTTACTGCTCTATCTGGGACCCCTCCTGGGAATGTTATGCTAGGTCCTCCCCAGTACAGCACAGCACTCAAAGTCGGAGACTGCGGCCGCTTGCCCACATTACACCACCTAAAGTCAATTCCTATCTAAAGTTAGATTGTGGGCAAGCAGCCTTCCTCATTCAGCAGGGGAAATGTTATTCTAGCCCGGATGACAGGGCTGAAAATCCAGTCAAGTCACTAACGTGAGTAGAAACTACAATTAAATTTGAATGTTATTTATTATTAACATACATTTATATAGTGCCAGCAGTGTACCTGGCACTTTACAAAGTAATAAAATAGACAAGGTCCCTGCCCCTAGGGCTTACAATCTGAGAGACAGGAGCTGGGGGCGAGACTTAGGAAGCGGAACAGAGGGAGAGACAAGGGGTCTAACATTCATGAAGATGCGAGGTCTCAGGTGCACGCGCTTGGCTTGGTTACGATGAGAATGACAGCAGGCAGGTCCATGTGGCAAGGATAAGGGTAAACAGACCGTAGGTATAGGAATAGTGGATCAGCAGGATAAAGAGTCAGACAGAGCAGAGCGAAAGAGGTGAGTTTTAAGGAGGGATTTGAAGGTATGAAGGGAGGGGGCAAGGCGGATGTGGACAGAGAGGAAGTTCCAGGCATGGGGGGCAGCAAGCGAGAAGGGACGAAGGCGCTTAAGGGAGCAGGGAAGGCGTGGAAGGGTGAGAGACGGGACAGAGGAGGACCAAAGTGCACGGGCTGGAGTATGGAGGGCGATAAGTGCAGAGAGGTAGCAGGGAGCAAGGTTGTGAAGAGCTTTATAGGTGAAGACTAGGAGCTTGTGCAGGATTCGTTCAGGAAGGGGGAGCCAGTGAAGCAAAGAGAGGAGGGGCTGCACATGGTCGAAGCGACGGGCAAGGTGGATGACCCTGGCAGCAGAGTTTTGGACAGAGATGAGGGCAATGCATTCAAATTTAACATTAGTTAAATTAATGCAAAATTCCCTGCTGGAAGTTGGGGAAGGAGAGGAGGAAGAGGGAGGGGCTGCAGGTGAGAGAGTGGGGGAGGGAGGCAACTTGTAGCACCCCCACCCACCCCGGGGAGAGGGAGCTAGGGAGGAGAAGGGAGGGACTCACCCAGCCAACACTGGAACCTGGCACAGCTGCTGCACTGGAATTTCCCTGCTGCTGGGCAAGCCGGGTGAGTTGTGCACCTGGCTGGCAGTGGAGCAGCTCCAGCAGCACACTACAGCCCAGCATGGCAAGGCCTTTCCCTGTGGGCGCAGGCCTGCCATGCCATCAGGCTGCACCTGCATAGGAAGGCCCTGACGTGCCAGGTTCAGGCTGCACTGACAGAGCCACTCCAGCCCAGCCCGAGGGGAGGGGGGGGGGGGAGGAGCAGCAGAAGGGGGACGGTACATACGATGTTTACAAGACGTATGGTACCTCGTCCTCTCAGTGATATTTCTGTGCCTGTTTTGGGCTATACAGACAAGGATACCTGGTATTTCCCCTTTGTTGTTCTATGGTTAATGTTTTACTTTTTGTGGCTTCCCATCACTAGGAGTTTTCAGATATGGATCTCTCAGATATGGATCTCTCAGATACGGATCTCTCAGATACTTTTAGTTATGATGATCTATCAGCTGGATCTACTTCAATGTCATCTTCTTGGTTTAATCATTCTGGAGGGTCCCCCACTACAGCCAATTTGAGTCACTATAAGAGATTGTAAGTTAAAAAAACAGAAGCTTGATCTTCACTCTATTACTATCTCTGATTATTGGAGATCTAAACTCATTCCAAGGGGCCTTCGTATTAATAAAGCCCGTGGAATGTTTATTTCTAATTATTCTTTCAGGAGCAAATGGATCACTATCCGAAGTAAGTGTTCATTGGATTTGATATTACTAATTTATACCATTAAGGAGGAGTCTGTGAAACTGGAGCAAGAAATAAGTGAGATTAAGGAGCAATTAGATCCTAAATTGACCAGTGGATCAATTAAGCCCTTATGGGACAAGATGGAAATGGATTTAACATCACAATATGATACAATTAAGGATATGAAGGTTAAGAAATTTAGATGGGCTAAACAAGATTATGGGAGTAACAGTATTTATTCATGGTTAACTAAGTGGCTAAATAGGAGATCTTTTCCTAAGAAAATCCTGAGTTTTAATTTGGAGAGCGATGTAAGGAGAGAGATTACTTCTGCTGATGAGCTTTCTGATGATTCAACATTACATAGTAAGTGATTTTTTCCAAAAGGTTTTGGCGATAGGAGGGTTACACGTACTCTGGCAAAAGACAATGCCTTTCAATCCCAATTCAGGGACAGGCAGTACGAGAAGGGACGCAAGAAATAGAAGTCAATTTATCTACTCGAGTGTTGGTTTATAGTGAGAGAGAATTACTGAATTTAGGATTGACCTTTGTTCCCACCCAACACAATAGGACTTTTAATATTAGATTGGATTTTTTAAAATGTATTTATGTAACAATTTACATCTCGCCCCTCCTGTCAAAGCAGCTTGGAGCAGCTAACAATACATAAAAACAAAATATAGAATATAATAAAATACAATCAATAAATAATATAAATAGAGCAAAAAGATAATAATCCCAAACAAGGATGTTAAAAAGAACAAAAACCCTACCACCATCACCTTCAAACCCCCACCCTCACCCATCTCCCTCACCAAAAGCCTGACGGAACAGCCAAGTCTTGCATTGTCATTGAAAGGAGGAGAAGTCCAGAGCCACCCAGACCTCTGCCAGAAGGGAGTTCCACAGCCTAGGTGCAGCCAATGAGAACGCCCTCTCCATAGTCACCCGCCGATATACCCGGGGGTCTTCCAGAAGGGCGCTCCCAGCCAAACACCGGGGTCAAACCAGAGTCCAGGAAGTGAGGTGGTCCCACAGACACACAGGGCCCAGGCCATATAGGGCTTTAGGTAAGCACCAACACCTTGAATTGGGCCCTGGAAGACTATAGGCAGCCAGTGCACAGAACGGAGCACTGGTGTGATGTCCTCACGGAAACCCATCCCCGCAAGGATGGTTCGGAAGCTGCACCAGCTGCAGCTTCCAACCATCACCATGGGTAGCCCCACGTAGAGCGCGTTACAGTAGTTCAGTCTTGAGGTGATAAAAACATGGATGATAATGGCCAGGTTGGAGTCCAAGACGTACGGCCAAAGCTGCCACACCAGACGTAACTGGAGAAGTACACCAGCTGCGAAATGTGTTCTGGTTTTTTTAGACTTATACTAGGGCTGAACTGAATAGTACTTCCGGGTATTCGGACCGATTTTCGAAGTTCCGAATAGTCAGTCCGAATACTCTGAGGCAATTCGGTGTTCTTGCCAAAGCTTCAGACTTCAGAGACCGAAGCACAGAACATCAGAAAACTTCAGAAAGTCGTTGCAAAGTTCTTGAACCCACAGCCAAAGTACTACCCAGAAACGCAGGCTAGCAAGAGTTGGACAATCGCTCCAAAAGACAACCCCCCAAAAATGCAGCATGGCCCACCAACAGCAGTGAGTGCACCCACTTTATCATTATGCTAACCAAGCAGTGCACAAAAATGCAGGCTAGCAAGGGACATTCGGTCACGATGAATACAACAACCCCCACAAAACGGTCTGCAACTGCATGGAGAAATAAATGCCACCAAAAAAGAACCCAGCAAGCACAGTCCCGAGAAGCAGTCACAAAATTAAGAAACCAGACATTCAGACCCTTCCCCCTCCAAGGGCACCCTCTTCCTTGGCATGGCATTGTGGCAATGGTAACTTGAACAGACCAAGCAAACTTGAGAAGCGGAACCAGGCAGAGACTCCCTCTGCCATGATCCCTCCTCATGGCGCCAAGTGCCAACCAAGCAGCAGGCAGCAATGGGGCACCCACTTATTTTTTTAAAAAAATACTGCATGGCATGGTAAAGGGTAACATCCACATCCCCCTGCACTGGCCCTATGGACTGGACAGGACAGGCCCCCCTCTCTCCACCCCAGCCAATTACTTACAGATCCAGCAGCACTGTAACATGCAGCACAGCCAAATTCACCAAAGAGAACAGACAAAATGGCTGCAGTGCAGCCACTTTTATTCTGCCCTGCCAGCCAATTCAAAAGTTGACCATCTGACTTGGACAGCCAATCAAAACTTGCCATCTGGCTTACCATCACTCAACTGCCCCCTCCCATACCTCCCCTCCTACCTAATATGGCACCAAGTTTCATTTACAGAAGAAGCTCAACTGCCCCCCAGCCCCCCACGCACACAGAGGTTTCCGAAGTTGTCCGAATAACGGCCTTGGTCCTCAGAACTTGGCTTCCCTGAACTGAATACCTTAATATTTGGCAAATTCCACAGTTTTCTGAAGACTTTGTTTCAGCCCTATCTTATATGCCTTTAAAAGGTTTTTTTTGCAGGGGAAAATATGAGGATAACAGTTTATCAAACACTCCATTTCGACCAAAATCGACTTTTACTCCGGTGGGTAATATTGACCCTGCCATTACCACTTTTGAGAGGTTGGTTTTAGGGGTTATTAGTAAGTTATTTCCCAAAAGAACTCTGGTTCAATACAATTTGATGAGTAGTGACTGATTTGATTATGAATTTGGCTAATGATGGGACTATTGTCATTAAACCTGCTGACAAAGCCAGTGCCATTGAGGATTATTGTGCTGAAGTAATGCCATTATTACAAGACCGTGACAGATATGAACCACTTGAAAGTGATCCATTGAATGAGATTCAATTGACTATTAAACAATTGTTACAAGAAGGTTTAGTCAATGGTTATGTATCTTAAAAGGAATTTGAATACTTGTTTAATGAATTTCCTAGGACTCCTGATTGCTATATTCTTCCAAAAATCCATAAAAATAAATGTATGGCCACCTTCAGGGAGGCCTATCGTCTCAGGCTCCAATTCTATTTTGGAACCTATAGCAAAGTATGTTGACTTCTTTTTAAAACCTATATTACCATTAACTTTATCTTACATAAGGGATTCCTCTCACTTTTTAAGCATTTTTAAAGGAATATATTATGATGTACTCAAGTGACAAAAAGGGCTTTGTTTGTAATCTCAGATGTTATTTTGCTCAAGGTGAAGCTTCAACCATAGTGAGATCAGTTCTGGATCTTCATAGAACAAAAGGACCACCAACCGGCTACTTGACCGTTACTGGAACTAGTCCAGTTACTGGAACTAGTCATGACAATAAATAATTTTTGATCACACTTTTTATCTTCAGATCACACTTTTTATCTTCAGAAATTAGGTATTGCCATGGGATCATCCATGGCTCCAGAGATGGCCAATCTTTTTATGGATGCATGTGAGCACATTTTCATATTTGATTGTGATAAGCATTTTTTTGTTGCTTCTATTTTTATTTGGAGGAAGTTGATGACATTTTTATGATCTGGTTGGGGACAGAGAATGATCTGATTATTTTTCATCAGTGCCTTAACAATTGTCACATGAATATTCAGTTTGATTTATATTATAATAATAGTATTATTATTTTTTTATATTACTGTAGCTTTAGGAGAAGGTTCATTTGATATCTTTACTAATGTTAAACCTACAGATGTTAATAGTTATCTGCATTTTACTAGTTCCCACCCACTGCATTTGAGAAGTAATATTCCTTATGGTCAATTTCTAAGGACTAAATGAAGTTGTTCCTCCGGCCTCCCTCCACCTGGACGGGGACCTGTCCCAGGCCCGCTGTGAGGCGTTTGCCATCTACTTTGCAGACAAGATCGCTCGGATCCAGAGCAACTTCGACAGTGCATTAGAGACAGTAGGAACAGAACGTGAGGTGATGGAGGTCTGGTCCACCTTTCTGGGATGAGTTTCAGGAAGTGACGCCAGCTGATGCTGTGCAGATCCTGGGGTCAGTGAGGGCCACTAGTTGTGAATTAGATCCTTGCCCGTCCTGGTTGGTGAAAGCCTCCAGGGAGATACTGGGATCGGTGCTGGCAGGGATTATCAACGCGTCCCTTCGGCAGGGGAGTTTGCCCCCCGGTCTCAAGGAGGCGGTGGTGCGCCCCCTGTTGAAGAAGCCATCTTTGGATGTGGCTGCACTCGTCAGTTACCGACCCGTCTCTAACCTTCCCTTTTTAGGGAAGGTTATTGAACGGGCAGTGGCCCTACAGCTCCAGGCTCACCTGGACAGCATCGGTTTTCTCGACCCCTTTCAATCAGGGTTTCGGACCAGCTATGGTACAGAGACGGCGTTGGTGGCCTTGGTAGATGATCTCCGCCGGGAGATGGACACAGGACGTTCGACATTACTGGTCCTGCTAGATCTCTTGGCCGCATCTGATACAGTGGACCATGGGCTGCTGTTGAGATGGTTGTGTGACCTGGGGGGTCTGGATGGGACCACCCTTGGTTGGTTCCAGTAATTCCTCTTGGGGAGGACCTAGCGGGTTGTCTTGGGAGCAGAAACATCTAGACCCCGGGCTCTGGACTGTAGTGTTCCGCAAGGTCCAATCTTGTCTCCTTTATTATTTAATGTATATATTCAGACCTTGGGGGAGATCGTGAGAGGGTTTGGTGTGCGTTGCCACCAATATGCTGATGATACCCAGCTTTACCTCTCTTTTTCAGCTGACCCAGGCCCTGCTGTCTCCATGCTATCTCAGTGTTTGGAGGCCGTGGCGAGTTGGCTATGGCAGAGCAGACTGAAGCTCAATCCTGATAAGAAGGAGATGATGGTGGTGAGCCGGGCGGGGGAGGTGGTGCCCCCTCTTGTGGAGGGGGTGCGCCCCTCCGTGGCTCAGCAGGTTCGGAGTCTGGGGGTATTATTGGACACGGATCTCCGTCTAGATCAGCAGGTGGATGTGGTGGCAAAGGCGGCTTTCCACCAGCTGTATCTGGTGCGGAGGCTGTGCCCGTATATCTCTAGACCCGACCTGGCCACTTTGATCCATGCCTTCATCACCTCGAGGCTGGACTATTGTAACGCGCTCTACGTGGGGCTTCCCTTGATGCTGGCCCGGAGATTGCAGCTAGTGCAGAATGCAGCGGCCCGTCTCCTAACAGGGACAGGCCGATGAGAGCACATAACATCGGTGCTCCATGAGCTGCACTGGCTACCTGTAATGTGCCGAGCCAGGTTCAAGGTGTTGACATTGATCTATAAGGCCCTGTACGGTCTTGGACCTGGCTACCTCAGGGACCGCCTCGCCCTCCGTGACTCAGGATGGACTCTCCAGTCCACTGGGGGGTGCCTTCTTGGAGGTCCTCCGCGTAAAACAGGGGGCTACAATGGAGAGGGCGTTCTCAGTGGCTGGGCCCCAGCTGTGGAACTCCCTCCCAGAGAAAGCACGACTGGCCCCGAGTCTGCTGGCCTTCCGTCAGGCCTGCAAGACATGGCTGTTCTCCCAGGCCTTCGGAGGTTGGGAGGGGAGGGTGAGCTAAATTTTTGTATGGGGGTATTTTAAAATTGTTTTAAATATTTGTGTAGATTTTTTATATTTTTAATATACTGTTATAAATTGTTTATTTTATGTTGGAAGCCGCCCCGAGATGCCGTAGGCATAGGGGGCGGCATATAAATGGAAGAGAGAGAGAAAGAGAAGTTATTTTAGTTCGGAGTCTATAAAACTATATGGCAATTTTTGTGCTCGGGGGTACCCCAAATCCTATTTAGACATTGCACTGAGTAGGGCACAGTGTTTTAGACAAGAAGATCCGTTGAAGAAGTGACAAATTGATTCTAATATCAAAAGGTTAGTGTGTTCTCTTACATATGAGCCTGTAGCTTCCCAGATCTGATCCATTATTTTGAAGCATTGGAGGATAGTGTCACTGTCACACATTTCGTGCTGTGACCAGCCTCCTAGATTTCCATATAAACGTACCAGGAATTGAAAAGAAATGCTGATGAAGGCTGACATTAGGCCTGTGAAGAAATTTAGAAGTACAGGATTGAGTTGGTGCGTTACAGGCCATTTTAAATGTGGCCATTGTGTTTATTGCAAACAGACAAAGAACGCAAAATCATTTACTAGAAATGGAAAAACTTGTATGTTGAATAATTTTACTAACTGTCAAACTAAAAGTTATTTATGCCATTCAGTGTCCTTCTGATAAAATATATGTTGGAAGACCTCAGGGAGCATTAAAATGCATATACGTATAGGTGAACGTATTAGCTGCTTGAAGAGGGGTGTTATAACTACCCCTCTGGTGTCTCATTTTTAGAGATGCGGCATGGAGATGGAGATATTAACTCCTGGGCTACTGAAAGGATTTTTGACACTGTAAATAATTCAGAGTGTTTACTCCAAAGTGAGTCCTTTTGGATATTTCAACTTGACACAGTTCCTGCTGGTTTGAATGAACCTCTAGGTTTGCATTGTTTTTTAGGATTTTTTTCATTTGTATACTGGTGTTAGGATACATGTACCTTTATAATAATTTTTGAATTGTTGTGATATTTGAGCAATAAATAATTATTAATTAGGTAACCCCCATTTAAATGTCTGTTGTAAGTTTGGGTGTGTTTTTTTAGATGGGTATGACGTTTGGAATCAACTTTTTTGTGTGTTTGCAATATTGATTTTCTTTTGAGGTAGGGAATTTGTTTTATCCCCCTCACCCTTTTTCTCTCCCCCTCCTTTTATTTTTCCTTCTTTCTTCCCCTTCCCCACCCTGTCTGTTTGTTTCTCCGTCCTGCTTTCTTTTTTTGGATGTATCTGTGTTTTAAAAAGAGTTGCATGTGTGACTCCTGGCAATTAAGGCTGATTGGCCTCGGAAGTGCTCAACTGATTTCGTTAGTTGGGCTCATGGGATTAGTACATTTGTGAATCAGGAGTTGATTATATAAGAGAGAGAGAGGCTTAGTTGTAGTTTTCTTGAAGGCAAGGTGCTTTCTAATCGTGCTTTGAGACCAATGTTGGTCTGTTAGGATTCCCATTGTGGATTTACAATTAAGGTGTTTTGTTTCGTTGTTTTTTTAGTATCCGAGTGGTTTTGTTGGTGATGGAGGCTTTAATACTTTTTTATTTTTAGCAGTTTTTGATCTGTGCGTGTTTATGCATGCAATCAATGGGTCAGTTGTGATCGAGGATTGGGTAAGAGATCATTCCTTCTCTTTTTCTTGTTTCTGCTTCTTTAGTTTTTTACTTTGTTTGTTTCTGGTTTTTCTGTTTTTTATTATTCTTTTTTCCCCCCCTCCTCTTTCTTTTTTCCCTCCTTCCACTTTCCTTCCCTCAATTTTTGGTTTGTTTTTATTTTGGTTTTGGGAAAGACTGGGTGAGTTTCTTATTTTTTATGTGGCTTTTATTCTTTGAATGGAGACTACCTGAATGAGATTTACTGTTTGGTAATTTATCAAGCGTACTGATTTCCTCTTTTGTACTTTTAGAATGATTGTTAATTAATCCCTGAGGAAGACCTATACAGGCTGAAACATGTTGGATCAAGACTTTTAAGGAAGAAACACTTATGGAAGTAGTTTTGGAATTGGACTCATCCCCATATCACTGAAAGTGGTTTGGATATATGGACTTCATTAATTATTATTATTATCATCATTATCAAACATTTATGTAGCACCAGCAATGTACCTGGCGCTTTACAAAGTAATGGAATAGACACAGTCCCTGCCCTAAGGCTTACAATATGAGAGACGGGGGGGGGGGGGGGGGGGNGAGAGGTCTCAGGTGCACGTGCTTGGCTTGGTTACATCGAGAATGATGGCTGCCTGGTTCACGTAGTGAGGATACGAGTACACAGACCTCAGGTAACAGATTGTACTGGATGGAGGGGATCAGCAGGAGTTAGGTGAGGGGAGCAAGGAGTCGGGGGGGCAGAGTGGAAGAGGTGGGTCTTGAGGAGGGATTTGAAGGTATTATTATCTACATTTGATATGTGGATTGATTTGTAGCACAGTTGTGTACTTATTCTCTTTGTTGTTACATTTATATTCATGCCTTTGCAATACATATTATATTTACAATATCTATGGTACCGTGTCCTCTTTGTGGTATTGTGTGGTTCTTTGGGGCTATACAGAGAAGAGGACCTGGTATTTCCCCTTTGCTGTTCTAATGTCATCAGGAGGCACCCGGAGAGGAAGGCCCCGACATGCCGCGTTCAGGCTGGGCTGCCGGAGCCGCTCCACCACCAGCCACTCGGCCAGGGAAGGAGGAGGCAAACACACACACACACACACACACACACACACACACACACACACACCATCCAACCCAGCCTAGTGCCTGAGGGATGGGGGGAGGAGGAGGAGCAGGAGAACCTAGTCGGTTTGCTGGCCAGACAGAGAGAGGAGGGCCAGGCCCGCAGAATCGGGCCCAGAAGGAGAATCGGGGTCTAGGAGACCGAATGCGGTCAAGAGTCCATTGTTTGTCACAACAGATCCATCCACTGAAAAATAAACTTGATCAACATGAGCATGCAGCCCATCGTTATCGGTCTGACACACCTTGGACCTGGTGTTTTGTACCGGCCTTGAGGCGGATGTTCCGTTAGTGGGGGAGATATCAGCTGTTCCCTTGTCATGGACGGACCATTACCTCCTACAGACCTCGCTCCTAGTGCACATCTGCCCCCGGAAGGGTGTTGAGCTGATTCGGATGGTTCACCCCCGGAGGATGATGGAACCGGAATGGTTCTGGAACGTTCTGGGGAAATACCCTCTAACCTTGACAACCATCTCATCAATGACCTTGTTGTGTTGTGGAACACTTCGCTGGTGGAGGCCTTTGATCAGACAGCTCCTAGGCGTCTGCTGCCCAGGTGGCAGCTCTGCAGACCTCCCTGGTTTTCCGAGGAGCTACAGTTGCTGAAGCGAGATGGGCGGCGGTTGGAGCGACGGTGGCGTCGTTCACGTGCTGAAGCCAATAGATTGCGGCAGAGAGCCAGTTTATGAGCCTATGCCGTGGCTATGCGGGCAGCAAAGAGGGATTCCTATGCTGCCCTCATAGCGTCCGCAAAATCCCATCCAGCGGAGCTGTTCCAGGTAGTGTGGGGACTGGTCAGTTCGGCCTCCCTCCATCTTGGAGTGGAATCATCTACTGCCCGCTGTGACATGTTTGTGGATTATTTTGTGGACAAAATCACTCATATTCACCACGCTTTCAACGTAGCATTTATTACACTACAAGAACCAGAGGTTATGGAAGCCCCATCATGTAAAGTTTTCTAGGATCAGTTTCAGTCGGTGATGCCCATCGATGCGGTGGATGTTATTGGGGCAATCAGGGCCACTTCTTGTGAATTAGACCCTTGCCCGTCCTGGCTGGTTAAGATCTGCCGGGAGACAATGGGGCCGTTGCTGACTCGGGTGGTCAATGCCTCCCTGCGGGAGGGCCGAGTGCCAGGCTGTCTCAAGGAGGCAGTGGTGCGGCCTCTGCTCAAGAAACCATCGCTTGACGCTGGCTCCCCCGCCAGCTATCAGCCTGTCTCTAACCTTCCCTTTTTAGGGAAGGTTATTTAATGGGTAGCAGCTCGGCAGCTGCAGGGGCATCTTGATCGCACGTGTTTTCTTGATCCCTCTCAGTCCGGCTTTCGTCCGGGTTATGGCACCGAGACTGCACTTGTGACTTTGGTAGATGACCTGCGCCGAAATAGTTCTTCATATTTTTTAGCCGCCTCCCACATGCCTATCGCATCTCGGGGTGGCTTACAAAGTCATTAAAATATATAACAATAAAATCCAATAAAAATCCAAGACAACAGCACATTTTAAAAAAATCTTTTAAAAACTCAGATTTATCCCCAACTACCCCACCCTCCCCTCCGAAGACCTGGGCGAACAGTCAGGTCATGCAGGCTCGACGAAAAGCCAGCAGACCTGGGGCCAGATGGGCTTCCTCTGGGAGGGAGTTCCAAAGTCGCAGCCCAGCTACTGAGAAAGCCCTCTCCATAATGGCCCCTGTTTTACATGGGGGACATCCAAAAAGGCGTCCCCAGTAGACCAAAGGGATCACTCTGAGGCACGGAGGGCAAGGCGGTCCCTGAGGTATGAGGAGCCCAGGCCATGCAGGGCTTTATAGGCCAACACCAACACCTTGAATCTGGCTCGGTACGCTATAGGCAGCCAGTGCAGAGTACGGAGCACAGGTGTTGTGTGCTCCCGTCGACCCATCCCCGTGAGGAGACGGGCCACCGCATTCTGCACTAGCTGCAGCCTCCGAACCAGTATCAAGGGAAGCCCCACGTAGAGCGCGTTCCAGTAGTCTAGCCTCGAGGTGATGAAGGCGTAGGTGAGGGTGGCCAGGTCAGGCCTGGAAATGTATGGACGCAGCCTCTGCAGTAGATACAACTGGCGAAAGGTGGCTTTAGCCACCGCCTCCACCTGTTGCGATCCAGACGGAGGTCTACTTCCAGAACCACTCCCAGATTCCGAACCTGCTGGGCTACAGGAGGGCAGACCACCCCCCTACGAGGGGAGCCGACACCTCCCTCGCCCTACCCACCACCATCATCTCCATCTTGTTGGGATTGAGCTTCAATCTGCTGTGCCACATTTTATTTATTTATTTATTTAGTTAAATTTATCGGCCGCCCCCTCATGCCTACAACATCTCGGGGTGGCTTACATCATCATAAAAACACAATACTACTAAAATCAACAATAAAAAAAAAACAACCCACAACAATTTATAAAACATCACTAAAACCCAAAATCCAATCTGCCACGGCCTCCAAACACTGGGAGAGTAACAAGACAGCAGGACCTGGGACAGTTGAAAACGAGAGGTAGAGCTGAGTATCATCAGCATATTGGTGACATCGCACCCCGAACCCTCTCACAATCTCCCCCAAGGGCTGCATATACACATTAAATAATAACAGAGATAGGATTGAACCCTGCAGAACGCCACAGATCAAGGTCTGGGGGCTTGATGTTTCAGTGCCCAGCACCACCCGCTGGCTTCTCCCCGAGAGGAATGAGCGGAACCACCCAAGGACAGTCCCATCCAGACCCCCCAGGTTTCACAGCTGTCTCAACAGCAGTCCATGGTTCACTGTGTCAAAAGCGGCTGAGAGATCTAGCAGGATCAGAAACGTTGAACATCCTGCGTCCATCTCCCAGCAGAGATTGTCCACCAAGGTCACCAACGCCGTCTCAGTACCATAACCGGGGTGGAACCCAGACTGAAAAGGGTCAAGGAAACCAATGCTATCCAGATGGGCTGGGAGCTGCAGTGCCACCACCCGTTCAATAATATTTATATTTATTTATTTATTTATTTGATTTATACCCCGCCCCTCCTGAACACAGCTCGGGGTGGCTTCCAACAATAAAATAAATTTAAAAAATTTAAAACATATAAAAATACAATCTCAAATATTAAAACAGGGCCTGGGATACAAAAATCAATAGGGCAGGGGAGATAAAAATCCCCTAGATCCAACCCCTCCCCAAAGGCCTGGGCGCACAGCCAGGTTTTACACTGTCGTCAAAAAACCAAAAGGGAAGATTAGAGACAGGTCAGTAGCTGGCGAGTGCATCCACATCCAAAGATGGCTTCTTCAGCAGGGGGTGCACCACATCCTCAAGACTGGGCGACAATCTCCCCTGCCGAAGAGACGTGTTGACTACCCTCGCCAGCACCAAAGTCTCCCTGGAGGCTTTCACCAACCAGGACGGCTATGGGTCTAATTCGCAACTGGTGGCCCTAAAAGACCCCAGGACATCCACCGCATTGGCTGGCGTCACTTCCTGAAACTCATCCCAAGAAGGTAAACCAGACGGTGCCTCCATAACCTTGCGCTCCTCATCCACTGCTTCCAATCCGGTGTCAAAGTTACTCTGGATCTGAGCGATCTTGTCTGCAAAATAAGTGGCAAACTCCTCAAAGCGGGCCTGGGACAAGTCCCCATCCAGGCGGGGTCATTCGACTATATGGATCGGGGTCATTCGACCCTGCTGATCCTGTTAGATCTGTCGGCAGCAATTGATACCGTTGATCATGAGATATTGGTGACATGCCTGTGGGACTGTGCACGAGTGGGCGGGACTGTTCTTGAATGGTTCCGCTCGTTCCTGACCAGAACCACTCAACGGGCGGTTCTTGGGGACTGTTTTTCGTCATACCGAGACCTCTTGTGTGGAGTTCCGCAGGTTCTGTTCTGTCCCCTCTCCTGTTCAACGTGTATATGCAGCTGCTCGGCAAGGTGATTAGGGGGTTCGGTGTACGGTGTCATCAATATGCTGATGACACCCAACTGTACCTCTCTTTTTCAACAGAGCCAGGCCCGGCAGTCTCAGTGCTTACTCGGTGCCTGGCGGCTGTGAGGGATTGGATGAGGGCTAATCGACTGCAGCTGAATCCTGACAAGACGGAGGTGATGTTAGTGGGTAAGGCGATGGAATTGGCGGCCCCCATCATTAATGAGGTTTGTCCTCCATTGCCCTCCCAGGTACGTAGTCTAAGGGTGCTCCTCAATGTGCAGCTCCGCCTGGATCTCCAGGTGGAGGCTGCGGGGAGGAGTGCTTTCTGCCAGTTGCATCTGCTGCGACGGCTTCAGCCATTTGTTTCGGACTCTGACCTGGCCACAGTCATTCATCCTTTCATCACCTCTTGACTAGACTACTGTAACGCGCTCTACGTGGGGCTACCCATGGTGACTGCTCGGAAACTGCAGCTGGTGCAGAATGAGGCGGCCCGTCTTCTAGTGGGACTGGGCCGCTGGGAGCATATTACACCAGTGCTCCGATCTCTGCACTGGCTGCCGGCGGCTTTCCGGGCCTGATTCAAGGTGTTGGTTTTAACCTATAAAGCCCTAAACGGTCTGGCCCTGCCTATCTGCAAGACCGCCTCACTCCCCGTGTCCTGGATAGGCCCCTGCGGTCGTCCAGGGATGCCCTGCTCAAGATCCCCCGAGTTTCTCGGGAGGCCACACAGGAAAGGTCATTCTTGGTGGCCGCACCGCACCTATGGAACTGCCTTCCAGTGGGGGCCCGGCTGGCCCCGGACCTCCCCTCTGTTCGCAAAAGTTGCGAGACCTGGCTGTTCTGCCAGGCGTTTGGCGGGGGAGAGGGGTGATGGGTAAGGGGTGGTTGTTTTATCTGTTTCCTCCTTTTAATGTGTTCTAATTGTTTGTATTGTTGTAAGCTGCCCCGAGCTGCCTGTGGCAGGAGGGCAGGGTAATACGTTAATAAATAAATAGTGATCTCACGTAATTGCTGTTTTCTCACGAGATTGAATCTCACGAGAGAACAGAGAATACTGGCAAACAGCCTGCATTCCTTTCCCAGTTCTCGCTTCAGTTGCCCAGTAACTTCACCATGAACGTAACATACGTAAATTCATACTAAACACTTCAGAGTCACAATACGCTTGTACTATAGCGTACCAACGTACTTGTGCCATAAGCCATCCCAGACTATAAGCCTCTCTCACCAACCAACAGCACTGAAGTGGAGTAGTTACCTCAGTTCAACCCTGTTCATTGGAATGTGGCCCAAACTTTCCAAATAAAACTTAACATTTGTAAAATCCTGTAGGATCACTAATTAATGTGGACATGGCATACAGCACAACAGAATCCTGCCGTGGGATTTACAGAACTGGTGGGTTAATGTGTTCACCTGTTTTGTGCACGGACGGCTGGTGGGTTTTGAGTTTGGAGGGGCAGTAAGGCCGGCAAGCCGGTGGGCGGAGCAGGGGGACGGCAGACCAGCGGCATGGCATAACCCAGCAGCAAGGAGTTCCCAGGGTTAACATCGGATGGAAGAAAATACACTCTACATGCACATCAAGCTTCCTAAGATCAACAGTCTAGGGGGAGGAGCATGCGGGGTGGGGGAAAAACAGCCTGGGGGGAGGAGGCGGGGGGGGGGAAGGCGGATGCAGGGTGCAGGGGGAGGGAAATAGCCTGAGGGTACGGGGTGGGAAAGCAGCCTGGAGGGAGGATAGGATTCTTACCTGCTCGGTGCTGGCTCCGGCGATCTTCATCCGGAGACTCCGGGCTGTGCTGCAGGCGGGGGGGGACTTAGGGGTTTTTTTATTTTAAATTGCCCCCGTGTCCTGCTCTCCTCCGCGGAGGCAGGACTCACACGGGCAATTTAAAATAAATACATTTTTAAAAACCACACGTTGAAGCGGCTGGCCTGGCAGCGGGCAGCTGTGCTCTCCAACAGCGCGCCGCCGGCAGCCATGTTCTTTCTTCAGCACGTGAGGCAGGGACCAGCGTGCATGCGCACTGCTCCCTGCCTCAGGCGCCCGGCCCAAGGCATCTCGCCAGGGCACTTTCAACAAGCGCCTTGGTGAGAGCTTTCCTTGCGTCCATTGAGCGCAATGGAAGCCCTAGCTCCTCCCTCCACAGCACGTCCTATACATGCTGTGTGGACGGAGGAGCTCAGTCGGGCTGAGCGCTCAGCTGCCCAAACCGTGTTTTCCATTGGAAAACGCAGTTGGGCTTAGTTTTTTTTTTAGTCTTCTGGGACCCACTCCTCAGGAGTGGATCCCAGAAGACAATTGAAACAGCGCCGCAGCAGCCTCTGCCTTTGCTTCAGAGCGGAGGCTGTGCTGCGGCGCTGTTGTCAGAACAGCGCCGCAGCACAACCTCTGCTCTGAAGCAAAGGCAGAGGCTGCTGCGGCGCTGTGGGAAGCGGCGGCGGTGCGGGGTTTTTTTTTTAAAAAAAAACAGCTGCGCTGGCGGGCCCTCGGCGCTTGGGGGGTCAGTGTCCCAAATGCCCTCGGAGGCCAGCCGCCACTGGTTTTGTGACAGCTGCATCCCTACAAAAGAGCAGGTTGTGTGTGCTGCAGCAATAATGTAAAGCTACTTGCATCATGTACCCTTCCATAATATCTATTTAAAAAAAGAATATCAGCACAGACTAAACGTATATGTCCATTAAAACAGAGTATAAACAGCAAAGGAAAATAATTACAGAACAATGGAACTGCTGCAAGTATAGAAACCTCAATGCAGCAGTATTACCTTGGTGTAGTAAGAAATGGCCTCTTTGTATTTATCTATGATGTCCTCAGGGCTGAGGCAGTTCTTGGCACGTCCTATTTCAGCGCTGGTATCTGCATTAATACCATTAGAAGTGAGTGCACCTACATCGGAGCGGAGAAGAAAGCATCAAGTTATAACTGGATGTTTTAGAATATATAGTAAACGTAGACTTTAGTAATGTGTACTTAAAACTTCATTAAGAAGCTAATTCCCTCCAGTTAATAAATCTCTATAAAAAGTCTTAAGTAGTCAAAAATTGACACACAAAATCTAATGGGAATTAGACATATCAATTAAACAACATTAAATGTATGGTCTTCTACACCCAATCAGATATTCAGACTTTGGGAATAAGACATTAGATATTAGAGAATTAACCCCAAGTCTACATTTAAAAAAAAAAAAATTGGTAAGTTGCTCCTATTGCTTTAATATTTTCATTGGTTTAATTTTTTTATTTATATTTTCCTTTATTTATATTGTAAGAGTACTCATCAATTGCTGCATGCATGAAGTAATTTATTTATTATTTATTTATTACAGGCATTTATATCCCGCACCCTCCAGCACCACTGGCAGCTCGGGGCTGTAATGTAATGAACTTACATTATTGATTTAATTAGTTTTGTAGGCCAGAATAGACAATAAAAGAACAGAAGAAATTCTACTTGGGACCTGGCAAGGAAGAGGACAAGTTCATCTAAAGGTTCACAAATCCATTATAGCAGGAATCACATGAGAAACTCTCTTTAAAAATCTACATCAAATGGATTTGGAAAGGTTTTATGTGCCTCATTACGTAAACCGTGCAAAAAAATCAACTTCAAGTACCCAAATTCCATGCCCATTTTTACATTGCAGCAGTGAGCAACAGGCTACTGCTCCCTTTTACCCTGTAAGGGCTCTTAACTGCCACTCTACTCAGGGGGAAATTATGAAAAATGAACACCTTCCTAATCTATATTTATTCCTACAATTTACCTCATCTTGATGAGAAAAACAATTTTTTGCTGCTTCTTACTTCTGTTTATTAACACAACAGAACAGACAAAATTAGGACAGTAATAGGGACCCTCCTCACAATTGTGAAGGAGGTTCTATATTAGTATTGTTTATATAGAGAGATTTCAGTGTTCAAAGTGCTTTACAAGCCTTATCTTGTTCACCTTCACTAGAATCCTGTGAAGTGGGTCCAAAGGGGTAGCTAGGTGGGAATGGGCCCTTGTGCAGAAGATAGAATGGCGCACACCACTCCAACCTGCAGATGCATTCTACACGAACATGGGCCACCCTAGGTTTGTGGGCCCTGGTGCAGCGGCCCCTGCCACGCCCCTGGGTAAGTCATTATTATTCCCGTTTTATGGATGGAGAACTAAGGCCAAGACAGGCACTTGCCCAAGGCCACCCAGTGCTTCATGGCTACGACAGGATTTGAACCCTGATCTCCAAATTCCATATCCAACACATTCTCTAGGCTATAGTGGATAGATGCATTATTAACCATAAATATACACAAAGGGCAAATCTCCATTCATCCAGGGGATGTGTAAAGGTGTTACAGACACTGATGAAATGCTGCACTAGACTTAAACAGGTGCCAAATTCTCTCTCTCAGCAAGGTATGTCCTTCTCTAATTCTCATTTCCACATACAGCGTCGCTCCTCGGAGCCCAGCAGAGCCCTTCTGTCAGGCCAGCACTTTAGTACTCTCCGACCACCCATATATATTTATGTATGTACGTATGTATATTATTATTAGCAGCAAGCATTTATATAGCGCCAGCAACGTACCTGGCGCTTTACAAAGTAATGAAATAGACACAGTCCCTGCCCTACGGCTTACAATCTGAGAAACATGGCGGGGAAGGGAGAGTTGAAGGAAGGGGAACAGAGGGAGAGACAAGGGGTGTAACATTCAGGAAGATGCGAGGTCCCAGGTACACGTGCTTGGCTTGGTTACATCGAGAATGGTGGCTGGCTGGTCCATGTGGTGAGGATAGGAGTACACAGAGCTCAGGTAACAGATTGTACTGGATGGAGGGTATCAGCAGGAGTTAGGTGAGGGGAGCAAGGAGTCGGGGAGGCCAGAGCGGAAGAGGTGGGTACTGAGCAGGGATTTGAAGGTACAAAGGGAGGAGGTGAGGCGGATATGGGCAGGGAGGGAGTTCCAGGCATGGGGGGCAGCTAGGGAGAAGAGACGAAGGCAGTTAGGAGAGCAGGGGAGGCATGGGAGGGTGAGAGGGGACAGAGTAGGATCAGAGTTCATGGACTGGAGTAATGAAGAAAATTATCAGAAAGGTAGGGGGGAGCAAGGTTGTAAAGAGCTTTATAGGTGAAGACTAGGAGCTTGTGCAGGATTCGTTCAGGAAGGGGGAGCCAGTGACGAGAGGAGAGGAGGGGCTGCACATGGTCGAGGCGACGGGCGAGGTGGAGGACCCTGGCAGCAGAGTTTTGGAAAGAGATAAAGGGAGAAAGGTGAGAGCAGGGGAGGCCAGTGAGAAGGCAGTTACAGTAATCAAGGCAAGAAACAATCAGGGCATGAACAAGGGTTTTGGCAGAGGAGACAAGAGAAAAGGACGAATCTTAGCAATGTTATGGAGGGAGAAGTGAATTTGGCAGGAGTGTCGATGTAGGGTTTAAAAGAAAGGGGTGAGTCAAAGATGAAGCCTAAGCTATGGATTTGGGGGACGGGAAGGATGGTGACCCCGTTGATAAGGATCAACGGGGGGGGGGG
>QEPC01010034.1:10814845-10844829 GCA_003113815.1 Sphenodon punctatus | reverse complement strand
CCCCATGTGCCCCCCCGCTCCCTCTCCCCCGTGTGCCCGCACTCACCCCCATGTGCGCCCCCGTTCCCTCTCCCCCCGTGTGCCCGCACTTGCCCCCATGTGCCTCCCCACTCACTTCAAATTCTGTCTCTCCTCCCTTACGCGTGCTATCTCCCTCGCTAGACAGCATTACTACACCTCTCGCATTGAGTCCTGTTCTCGGGACCCTCACCGCCTGTTCTGCACCTTTGACTCCCTCCTCAAGCCCCCGTCCTCCCCCTGCTCTCACCTTTCTCCCCTTATCTCCGTCCAAAACTCTGCTGCCAGGGTCATCCACCTCGTCCGTCGCTTCGACCACGTGCAGCCCCTCCTCTCTTCGCTTCACTGACTCCCCCTTCCTGAACGAATCCTGCACAAGCTCCTAGTCTTCACAACCTTGCTTCCCCCTACCTCTCTGTGCTACTTTTCCTCGTTATTCCAGTCTGTGAACTCCGCTCTTCCTCTGTCCCCTCTCTCTCCCTCCCACACCTCCCCTGCTCCCCTAACCACGTTCGTCCCTTCTCGCTAGCTGCCCTGCATGCCCGGAACTACCTACCTCCCTACATCCGCCTCGCCCCCTCCCTTCGTACCTTCAAATCCCTCAAGACCCACCTCTTCTGCTCTGCCCTCCCCGACTCCTCGCTCCCCTCACCTAACTCCTGCTGATAGCCTCCATCCAGTACAAGCTGTTACCCGAGGTCTGTGTACTCATATCCTCACCACATGGACCAACCAGACGTCATTCTTGATGTAACCAAGCCAAGCACATGCAGCTAGGACCTCTGCTATCCAATACTGACTGGATCCAATTCCTGCCCACAAGCACTGAAAGACTGAGCTCAAGGTAAGGGAGCAAGGATGAGGGCATGCACCCGAGAACAGATCCATGTTCTGGACCCTCTTCCTGAGCGCACCCTTTCAGCCACTCCTTCTTTGCGGCCCTTGGAGCTTGTACTAATTTTTAAGTGGCCCCTGGGAGGGAAATGGCATACAGCACTCAATGCCTTCTAAACAGAGAGCCAGTGCGGTGGAGTGGATAAGGGGCTGGACTTGGACCTGCCATGGCAGGGGGAGTGCATGGGGGCTGCCTCCCCCCATAGCCAAGATAACACCCGCCACAGCTCCCTGCCCTCCCCGCACAGTGCAATCCAGAAAGGCAGAGTTTACTCTCTCCCCAGTTCTCAGCATGGATGCCCGATTCAGGAGTCATGGAGGCCTTGAGCCAGGTCATGGTCAAACCAACCCCAGCCCCAAGACCCAGCCTTACCTCTAGGCATATCCACCCCCACCCCCCAGCACATCCATGATGCTTGCTTAGCAGGGGGCTTGGCTTGGGGGCAGCAGCCTGAGAAGGGCCCTAGGAGGGCAAAATTCCTAAGTCTGGCTCTGGCAGAGAGAGAGCTGGGGAAGTGCTGCAGGAGCAGGCAACTTCAGCGTCTCTGCCCCCAGGCTGAGAGTTTGCCGCTGAGGTGGGGGGGTAGGAGGTGAGAGGAGCCAGGGAAGTGCTGCAGGTGCAGGCAGCTTCAGCGCTTCTCCCCCAGGCTCAGAGTTGCAGTGGAGGTTCAGGGTCAGACACAAGCAACATTGATTGCGGAAGCAGCATTTCAGGCAGCCGGCCAAAGCAGCACAACTGGTTTGTAACGCACACAAATATTGAGTCCCTAGCTGCAGTACGGGCCATGGAGCCTCCTGGGGGAGGGAGCTAACTAGCTCATTAATATATATGTATGTAAAACATAACTTGTTGCCCACTACTACAAGTTCTCTACTCTGAATGACATATATTGTTGTCTTCATGGCCATCTCTGCAGAAACAGTCATATTTTCTGAAACATCATGTAACCAGAACATAGATGTAGTAAAATCTCTTGCCATCTTTATATGCACTGAAATCACTCTCAGGAGTTTGGATCATGTTGTAAAAACCCCCAAGAAATTAGACAAAAAACCTAGGGTTTAAAAAAACCTAGTTAAGGCAGATTCACATCAAGCAAACTTTAACAAATCAGGAAACTGTATGTTAAGGCTACTGCCTTAACTCGCATACCTTGTAAGCAGTGAAGTTGTTGTGTGGCGTCGCATACTGTGCTCACTTACAACTTAGGCTCCATGCACCCACACTTTACCTTGGTCTTTCAGCCCCAATCCTCTTCCTTTGCAGGTTGGGGGCAATGCTAAAGCTAGGATGACACGCTCCTCCCTGTCCAATATTACATTGATACTCTACTTCCAATGTGGGAAGAATTTCTCTCTTTTTTACTTGTATTCCAAATCTCCATCCTGTGGCACCAGAACAAGTATATCTCCCCACTGCACAGGTGACTAAGGGCATGTAAATATTCCCAACATAAAACAACTAGATGCACCAGTTGTGTGTCCTTAAATTTAAATTTATTTTATTTGAGATCACCACCTGCTCAAACCCACTACTTATCTGCGCACACACACACACACACACACACACACACACACACACACACAAACCCCCTCTAACCAACTAACCACCACTTCACTCTCAGAGGATAGAAGATTTCTGACTTCAGCTGCCCTCCCACCCCAGTTTAACCCACTAGCTTCCAACTGCATAGTCTGGCCTCTACTACTACCCAATAACCCCCAGCCCCACTAGCCTCCAAAAAAATCACAAGACTCCTGACCACTATAATAACCATCATTACTCATAGCAAATACCTCTATGAGTGCGTAAAATGACAACTAAAGAAAATCCAGGAGAGGTGCTGTCTAATACACAATGGGGCAATAGAGACTAGAAGAACAAGGGGGTAGCTATGGTGCTTATTAGCATTATAGTGTTCACCATAGTCTGTCACTCCTCCCAATCACTTACATCACCCAAAATACTGACATTCCACCCATTTCTTATGGCATTCCTCCTCTTATTCCACCAAGTTCCTTCCTGCTGTACTCGATTCTATGACCTCCTCCCTGTCATTTCACTGGGTGATTTCAGATATGCCGGGGCACCCATTGGCCCCGGCACAGAATCACCATTTGATTCCCCTCCGGAATCAAAACTGTCCATCAACAGAGTGCCGGTCGATTCCGGAGGGGAATCGGGGGAGGGGGCGGGGCTGCGCGGCACAACGTGCGGCTGGACAGCCCCCCCCCGCCCACGCTCCCGAGGCCGCCCGCCGGCCCACCGGGGTATTGACCACGGGCCGGAATCGGCAGCGGGCATGGCCGCTGATTCCATGCCGTGGTCCGGGAGCAGACGTGACGTTACCCTGGTCAACCACGGTGAATCCGGCCATGGTTGACCGTGGTAACCTAACGTCTGTTGGGCCGAAAAGTTATTCCCGCCGGGAGTTCACTCCCGCCGGGAAACACTTTTTGGCCCAACAGACGTTACGCCATCACGGTCCCCATAGGGGGATTCATCGTGGTTGACCGTGGTGGTGTAACGTCTGAAATCACCCACTGTCTCTCCCTGCTGCCTTCGTTATTCCACATCCTCTTCCTTCCCCAGTCCCAAAGAGCCATCTCCATTGTATCATTTCACAGTTAATGAGATACAATTTAATTTCAAATTAGCATTAATGTTTCCCCCATTCCTTCCATTGGCCATTCCATGGATTTCATGTCAATGTCTACCCACATTCTAAAATAAACACATAGCATTATCCCTAGTTTTAGTGTTGTCCCCAACCTGCAAAGGAAGAGGATTGGGGTGAAAGGCCATGGCAAAGTGTGGGTGCATGGAGCCCAAGTTCTAAGCAAGCACAGTATGTGAAACCTTACAACAACTTCACTGCTTACAAGGTGTGCAAGTTAAGGCGGGAGCCTTAACATACAATTTCCTGATTTGTTAAAGTTTGCTTGATAGGAATCTGCATTAACTAGGTTTTTTAAACCCTAGGTTTTTGTTGTTCTACAGACACTAAGTGTAACAACATTTTAGGTTTCTGAGATAAAACTGATTGCTACAGCAACCAGAAAAAAACATCCCTCATGCACAAAACTGCATAATTAGGTGCATTATACATTTCTGCATTCACCATAATTAAAAGGCACTGCCATCAGAAGGACTCAAGACTTGGAAAATTGGTCTGATTGACTATAGCAACTCATGTTATTGAATATGTACCCAATTTACTAATCCTACAGTTCCACTAGAATTACTTCTTTCAGCCAACTGTTACAGGTTGCTGTTGATCAGAAACTCCCAAATCAGGATTAAGACCCATGCAAAGATGGTTTGACTCTGCTTATCACCCCAACCAACGGTTTCGGAATCTCTAATTTAAAGTCATCCAATTTCAGTTTCAGATTATTTAGAAATAATCAAAATGTATTACCTTTGCACTAATTTATAGATATTAGGTTTATCCTTGTTTTTTGGTGTACAATAAATTTGTGCTTGTTATAATATTTTTTAATTGTATGACAGACTCAAGAGTCACTTTATAAATGGAATAAATTGCAATACACATTCTTTATTCATTAAAAATTAAGTTCAGCATGTCCTATTTCATTAACAGCAGTCATTGGTACTCAACTGCATGTTGCTCCTGAGTTTGAAGGTGGTAACTATTCCATTTCAAATAAAACTTGTCTGGCAGAAAGTCTTAAGTAAGAAAATTGCCAAGTCAACTTCATTGCCCTATAAAATGTTCCTAGCAACATTTTCATGTTAAATTGATTTACTAGTCACACTTGCCAAAAGCATTAATCTGTTGTAATACTAAATAGAGAGAGAGAAAATTAAATTAAACCGTTTTATTGTGCAATTATTTAAACAGAGGTTTCTCCAAAATCACTATGATGAAAACAAAAAGTTTAGGTTAAACATTTTTAGGAGTGTCTGCCAATTTTGGGAGGTACCAACTTTACTCACTTGGAGCCTAATTTTCCAGAATCACTTAGCACTCACAAATCATTAGCAGGAACATGCACTCATTTGTGAAAGTCAGGTCCAAAGTTTACCAACTTGATACCCCCAAAACTGAGGACGTGGGAGGCACTTAACAGTCTACACTAACTTCCTATAGCTTTCCAGCACAATTCAAGGTGTTGGCTTTCACCTTTAAAGCTCTAAATGGCCTAGTCCCCACATATCTGAAAGACCGACTGCTCCACCATATTCCGTCATGATCCCTGCAGTTGGCTGGGAACGCCTTCTTGCAGGCACCCACGTGCCTATCAGATTCATAAAATGAGGGCGTGCAGAGACTCTCTCAGTTACTGCTGCTGTGTTGTGGGACTCCCTTCCCCTGGAGCTTCAAAGGATGAGCCTGAGCATTCTCCGGAGGCAATGCAAGACATTTCTTTTTGGCCAAGAATTTGGTAGGCATGGATGGGTTGGGTTTAAGGGGTTTGTGGGTTGTTTTTTTTTTTTTAATGTTGTATATGTTTTAGTGTTGTAACCCATCCTGAGCCTTATAGGAAGGGTGGGATATAAATTTTAATAAATAAAACTGACCAATCAACCACTTTTGAGAACCTGCCTGTAACTATGGGTGAAAACAGACATGACGCTAACCACCCTTTAACCACCCTTGGTGGTTATTTATGCATGTTGCAGGGCTGTATTGGTGCCCTATGCAGCCCTGCAACATGCATAAATAACCACCAAGGGTGGTTAAAAGGTGGTTAGCGTCATGTCTGTTTTCACCCTATATTAAGACAGGAGATCAAATATTTAAACACACTTATTGGCAAGAAACAATCATGAAGATAACGTACCTGGGTCGATGAGAACTTCTTGTGCCCCTAAAAGGAGGAACCAAAAATATTTTTTATTTCAACTAAGTGTAGCCAACATAATGTAAGCCGTTGCTAATACATTTTACACATAATCATTAGCAGAACTATAAGAAAACATAAATCACTAACATCACTGTTTAGTACAGCTGTTAATCAAGTTTGACAAAAATCACTGCACGTCTATTCTGTGTGTTATAATATGCTTTACCTTAGGATATACAATTACCAATATTAAATGCTCCTTTTAAATATATTAATCATATGTCAAAAATGTAATTCGTTCTAAAACCACAACACAACAGTTGTGCGATGGGGAGTAGAGTTTGATTGCCATTTTCTAAATTTTACTTCCATCTCTAATTTATAGTCAACAAACATCCACAGAACATCCATATTGTCTATCCGATAAAGTGTCAACAGTTACTAGAGAACTGGCATTGTTTGCTAAGAGGGCAAGTGTAATTAGGAAATGATTTGTGGATTCTCAGATAATTAAAAGCTTCTAAACTATTTTCTCATTTCCCCCCCTTTTGTGAAGGTATTTTAATATTATTAGATCGAAATTGCTTATGGCGCAAATGTTGTTGAAAATGTTGATGTATATGTATGGTCTTTTTTGTGTGTGTATTATGTCATTCTAACTTGTCATGGCAGCAGCCAGTACAAGGAATAAAATTTTAAACTTAAACTCCACAGAACAGTCCGCTTCTACAAATCTCAGAATCCTACAGTTGTAAAAGGGTCACAAGGATTATCAGAAATATAAATATTCCCATCTAACTTTACCGAAGGAAATAGTCCAAAGAGGTACAAACAATCTTCTAAAGATGCCAGTGAATAGTTTAGACTAGAATACCTCCCACGCAGCTGTCATAGGGAGGACCTGTATATTTTATTTTACGCTTTGTAACTTGATTTTAAAGAACAAGGCCATTTGGAAGAAGGGGTGAAGGGCAGGAGAGGCTTTTGTTAACAATTCTAGCATTTCAGGACATGTTTCTTCCACCAGAGTTGAAAGCTTCAGGTGGTTGGATTCAGTCAGTATTGGATAGCAGAGAAATGCTTTCCCAACACCCAGGGAAGGGGTGACATTCTTGTATGGGATCTGTTTTAAGGCCTACCTAAACAATCCTAAAACCACTTATCCACAAATCTGTCCTGCTGTTATATCTGTCAAACTACTCCTAAATAACTGGTTTCAGAACTGTAACAGTCAATACATTATTTTATGCCAATTAAGATACAAGAGCGAATTTGGATTTCAGAGAAATAGCATGTCATTTTCCTAAAGTTCTGGCAACTTGGAGCCCTAAACACTGAAAAAGGCCACTAAGTTCTAAAGAGTGACAGCTTGACAACTCAAACAATTCTCAATTTTTATTAATGTCTGATCACTGGGGCTTTCTGAAATTGATTTTCACAGCCTCTAAACCTAGAGGAGATTTAGAAGGTAAGGAAAATCATCAGGAACAAATTTAGTATGTCTAGTTTTATAAGGTTATCTTACTAACCACCTCTAAAATGTAAAGGACTGTAAAAAGATGGAAGGGAGCTGACAAATCAGCAAAGCATACTAGAGAGGGAACAGCAGCAGCATCACTAAACCTTACAAGAGAAAGATACCAATATGGGTACAAAGCTTGCTTTATACGTTGAGGTTAATTGGATTTTAGGGGGGAAAGGCAGCGGCTTTGGGTCGGAATATAGCAGGTGTTCATCTAAAATAGATTGCAACCGTTTACCCCAAATAAAACAGATAGTAACTGGGATCAGTGGACAACATCTTTCCAGCTATAAAATATAGTCTTTGCTTTAAGATACGTCCCTTCTGAAAAAGGATGGGGTGGAGAAACAAATACAGGAAGTTATATTTCTCTCAAAAAAACAACATTTCTGACTCATAGGAGAAAGGGGTTTATTAAGATAAGAAATGAATCCAGATTATTTTTTTAAGAAATATCTGGCAGCAACAACTTGGACATACTGCAAATTACTGATTAAAAGTCAAGTGACTAAAAGCAATAATAATGCATCCCAACAATGTATATTTTATGGCTGGGGGTTTTTGCAACTAAGTATTTGACAATGCACTACATTAATTATCTTAAACATATTTACTCAAATGTAATTTACTCTTTAAATTCTTCTTCCAGTTTACTCAAACAAATTTACTCTACATACCGTAGGTAGGAATGAGTTTTTATTTGAACAAGTCCTCAGGCTCAATTTCTTCTAGGGGATGCAAGGACAGAATATAGCTAAAAAATAGCCCCAGTTCTTCCAGGCTGAGAGTTGTACACTGTCTCTTATTGGTGCACTACAACCAATGAAGGCAAACAGTCCGTTTCTTGACTGGTAATTAACTTTACAGCTAAGATTACGCTGAAATGGCTGGGTGCAAGTCTGGCAAGAGACTGAATATTAGAGTGGAATACCACTTTTCTGAATTACACATTTTTATACATTCAAATTTTTTGTACAAGTTCTTCAAAATCAGAATGTTAATACATTAGGGAGAGCAAGAAACCGCCACATGCTCCCTCTTATCACCACTTATCCTTCCCACATCATTTGCCTATTTCCTGAAAAGAACATGTATTTTTCCCTTGGCTGAAACTTTGGCCAAAGTTTTTAAGTGCTGACCAGATTTACACATAGCCAAAGAAATTCCGAGCCAGTACTTTGCGATTCCTTCTCTTCATAAGGACAATATTTCTTCCTGTTACAAAAAAACTGGAGAAAGGATTTCTGAATTTAAAATTCCCAATATAGAAGAAATAGAATTTAAATTAATACAGCTACTTCACACAAGTGATTACAACCAGCAGCAGAAGACAACTGAATATTACAAGCTGATAGCACCTCTACTAAGTATCTGAAAAACAAAACGTAAGAGTCAAGTTTAGGGTTTACCTGGTCTGTGCCTGTTGCCAGCCTCAGCAGGAAGTGAACTGCCTTGGGCCCTGCGACCCCCTGTTTTGCCTCCTGTACCACCGGGATAGTGGTAAATAACAGATGCAGAGCATAATCCTTCAAGAGCAGCTGCAGATTAAAGTTAGAGAATATTAGCAGGGAGTTTACTTATTTACATGATTTCAGGTGTTGTAGTTCTAAATGCGCTAAAAATCTTCTTCCTTACACCAAGGAGAAATTTTGCCTTAACAAGTGCATCAAGGATCCGCTGGTTCTTTCTGTAGGATGACTGGCAAGAGACAGGAAGCAAAGCACAGCTCCTCTCCCAGGAAGGAAGAAAGACAGCAAAGTGGCTAAGGCTCCAGGCTCTTTTGCAAAACAAAGAGCCACTCATAATTTTCGTAAAACATGGGGGAAATGGTAAATGTAAGGCCTTATTTTTATTATTTATTTTATTTTTAAAACTTATTTATTTTTGCACGTAATATTTAGCAGTGGCAGAGCAGCAACCCAAAAGCCATCTTCACACCCAGGAAAGGGCAACATCAGCTAAAAGGTAGACTACAAAACAGTGCAAAAGGACAACTGATTTGCATGAAATGGAAAAATGAAGCTGATATGAAGTTAGATTGATGGACATTTTTTTGAGTAACAGCAGCACATTTTTCACCCAAGCCAACAGGGTTAACTCTCAAACAAACAGTCGAAGCAAAAGGTTTTTAAGCCCTGCATACAAGCCACTATAAAGACTGAGATCAACATTTTATTAAAAAAAAAAAAAGTTGTGCAAAATACAAATTTCACAAGTAAACGCTCCAAACAAAATTCAGTTACTGATGCACACACTTTATTGTTGCATGTACTATCTTTTCATTTGCTGTATCAAATAAAATCCTCTCATTCTGCTCAAGACACCTATTTTGTCTCTGCTTTCAAGTCACACTTTACTGTGATGTTTCTAGGAGCATCTGAAGTGAATGACTGCATTTTTACATTGCAGCAGGAAGGCTGTAAAAGGCCATCATTGATAGTTTAGTTCAGATAATCTTAACAGAACTGCTATCTTATCAACAGGGCTGTAAAAATCCACTGACCTGCTTCCCTCTGGTGAGTGTACTTTTTGAGCTGGTTTTGTATTTTTTACAGCCTTGAGCTCCCTCCCGCACTGTAAATTCCGGCCTCATAAGCGGTGTGGCAGGTTGAAGGTAAGCAGTAAAAGGTGCTTGCAGACACACCTGCTAGGGAATCTCAGTAGCAATGAGAGTTGGTGGCCTAGTGCAAGAAGTAAAGCCCCACCCAGCCGCGTGAAGCGAAAGGCAAGCTGGCTGATGACCATTCCTCACAAGAATACGATTTAGTAGCCTATTTAAGAAGCTTGGCTCCAACTGAGGGAGAGGAGGGGACAACTGTGTGTTCTGGGAGAAGCCTAGAAGCAGGTTGCTGGGCAGAAGCTAAGAAACCCTGAGAGGATCTGAACAGAGGGAAGCTCTTCAACACTCAGGTGGGACTCTGGGGCCTCTACCCAAAGGCTGAGTTTTTGCACTACTGGTGCTGTAAGGGGAGGTTGGAGGCCAGGGCCTATACTAATTGTGGGAGCGTCCCCAAACCTAAGGGGCATTGTGGTTTTGGGAAAATCAGGAGAGGCTGAAAGATTAAAGCAACCTTGGCTAGAGCTGTGGCAGGTCCTGCCACAAGCGGATTTTTACATCTGACTAGTGAAATATCCATTTATTTTTACAGTACTGATTATCAATTACTCCTACCTCCAAGCCACAAGAAGTCATTGACAGATCGCAGAAGTTCCACAGCCATGTGGTAGTGCACCAGGGAATCTTGTAACATCCCTGCTTGTAGACACAGGTCACCGACATGTTTCCTCATCCGACCTTGGCAACTCTTCTTATAGTGTCTACAAGAGAAAATGTGCAGCACAGCATTACTCCTGTTGTCTTCCCCCAAAAACAGGTGAGCGAGCATTCTTTCAAAGACTTCTTTAAATTCTTGTTTCTCCATTTACCCATCGACGACTGACACTAAATAAATATAGCCACTAGAGCTTCATCACTGAGCAAATAGGCCAACCCCAGCTGCCCCCAGTGTATTGGGCAAGAGGAAAATCAGAGCTGAAACATCTTAAAGGGAAATGGCAGAGAAACTGTCAGCCTGTCTACGTAATAATATTGTACCAAAACAGGCAAATGGCAATGCTTCTTTATGAAACAGGAGAGAATGGCTGGCTAGACAGAGAATGGCCTGCTGAAAGAGTGCATCTTACTTTTTACTGCCTCTTGAATGCATGTGTTACCCTTACACCATTACCAATATCTTGCAATTGGTAAGGATCATCCTACTTTACCTCGTGCTCTCAGCTATCACTACTCCAGGGAGCACTGGTGCTTTCTATAGCATCCTGTATACAGACATTTCAGACATTTTGTTGTTTTGCGGCTTGGGGGGGGGCAGATGACAGAGATGCCCAGAGACATGGGAAGTTAAACCCTATAGCTTTTTACGAAGGAGTCAAGAGCATCTAGGGAACAACTGAATACATCCTATTCACACAAGGCAGTATTCCCCATGGTACCTTCCCAAGCATTCACTCCACACTTGGCAGTTTCCATATCTTGGGGTAAAAAGGAGTTTACCCCCATTTAAAACAGGAATAATCACCTCTTGAATCCCAGAGATAAGGCTACTCTGGAAAGCAGGAGTCCAGGCAAATGTCCTGGGATAAGTGACAAGGTAAAATACCTTGGAACACACCAAAACCATCTTACACACAGAGACCTAGACACAAGGATAAAGGGTTGTTGAAAGTGTGTCTCAGCAAAGTCAGTTACTAGAAACAGTAATTCATTTAGAAACGAGTCGATTCCCAATTTGGAACGGCTGCAGTCCTTGATTAACAAACAAGAACTTTTCTGACAGAAGTTGGAAAATGCAAGCGAAATAAAGTAGCAAGATTACAATGCGCTTTCAGGACTCCTCAGAACCAAGGCCAGCTCACTTACATTTGCAGGGAAAATCTGTGATCTCAAAGCCTCCCCAAAATCTCTGTTCATATTCTACTTTCCCTACATACATAGAAGCTTCAGGGCTATTTCTTTGCAAAAAAAAGAAAATCATCTTTCACTTTTAATTATGCTAAAAGTACAACTCGCATTTCAAAAAATGCAGTTTCAGTTAAAGTGTTATTAACACTTAAACAATTTAAAATTAACCAAGATATTGTGCAACTTTAATAAAATGCCAGGGTAGCAGGTTATTTGGGCTATTGGCCCTTTAAGGGGAGGGAACAGGAGTGTAGGAGCTGCAGGTGCTCCGTGAGGCCGGCGCTGAAGGGACTAAAGCCTATATAGCGCCTGAAGGCCTCACACCTGGGAGTGGGCGTGGCTAGGCCAGCCGAAAGACTCAAGGGCCTGAGGCAGGCTCAGTCAGGGGACAAACAAGGAAGAGGCAAGAGCAGGGGAAAGGCTCTGCCTGAGAGAACCTGCCCGAGGAAGAGGCCCTGCCTACGAAGGGTGAGCCAGCCCGTAGCCAGGCAGCTACCCCCGGTAGAAGTGGGATAGTGCCTAGAAAAGGGCCGAGAGAGAGAGAAAGGAGCTAGTGGAGCCCAGCAGCGAGCAGGGCTGCTCACTAGACGGGACCCAGATCAGAGGGTTGGTGCCTGAACCAAGGGGTCTCTGTAGACTGTGAGTAGAGAGAGCCAGAGAGACTGGGCCTGGCTACTAGAGGTGATAAGAACTGGTAATTAAGACATTAGGAGAAGAGATCGAGTGTGGTGTGACTCCTTGGGCAGCATCCATCCATTACACACCCAAGCACCGCCTGAGCCTCTACCGCCAGTAACTGAACACTGGGCATTCCGCTGCACTGCCCACTGGATGTTCCTGGAGATTTAGCCAATTTCAAGAAAGAGAGAAAGAGAGAGACACACACACACATTGCCCTTCTTGTAGTGAAGAAGTTGAAAGCAAAAGGTGTTTCTGGCGACTCCTATCTGAACCAATATTAGACACATCCCCACTTGTCTTACAATTCTGATACAAAAATAAAAACTTCTTTGAATATTGTATTTTTTCCCCATTTGTTTGCTTCTTATTTCATTTTATTTCATGTACAATCATAAAAATAAAACATTTACTGCCTCGCCTGTTTGTACTGGATCCTTTGCTAACAGAAGAGTGACAAGAATCAGCATTACTTTGTCAGCATTGTGAGGTGCTGGAAAAATCAGAGAGTTTGTGGGCTGTTCCTCAATAATAATTACTACAATTGCCAAGGGTTATGAGTCTTGGGTGTTTTGAGCCAAGTGCTTCCCCGCCCCATTACCCACCCATCATGCTTGTTACAGGTCAGCAAAGGGTGCCGATGTGTCCCTGCAACAAGCATGATGGGTGGGCGATAGGAGACACTTGTCTAAAAACACCTTTTTTCATCAGACTTGTTTCCTTTACTGTATGTACAATGTTTGAAATTCTGGTTTCAAGCCAAACATCCCATCTAGGAGCATGTGCCAGACCCAACTATATTAGTCCCATATTAGACCTAGATCAGAAGATGTTCATAGTAACTCAAATTATCATGACAGTATCACTTTCGTGCATTTCTCTCTAGGTTTAGCAACGGAAGTAACTGAACCCAATTGGAGATAAATTAGCACACTCCGAACCACACTCTGAAATACTTTCAAATATGGAAAAACAGCCTACGTCTCCCAAAGCCCAGCAAGGCCTCCTATTCATTAGTATTTGTGCTAGACACCTCCCTAAGACATACCCACGTCTGCTAAGAAATCTTTTGTATTGTGTATGTACTTTCAATACATTGAACAGGTAAACTGGCTGAAAGATAAATTACCAGGACTCCAGCACATTAAACACTGTTCTTACCCCATAACTGAGGTTATCTTCCCACCAATAAAAAACCTTCCTTTTTCAAATAACTTGATGTCAAATTTATATCCTGGTAAGAATAAGTTACTACATAAAGCCATTGTAGTGAACCATTTCCTTCCCAGGGATCACTTTGCCACAAAGTAGTTGGGGCAGGGGCGTTCAAAGAGTCTGCATAGGAAGGGGATGCTCCAGATAACGTATCTATCTCCTGTGCTTATCTGCAGGCCCCCCCCCCCATCTCTGCTCACTTATCCTGAGCTCAATCTTTCATCGCTTGGGAATAGGATATGGATCCAGGGAAGAGGTCCTAGCCACTGGCAGAGATGTAAAATTTCCAGAAATTTTGAAGCCATGGAAAAAAACCGTTTTTTCCCGGGGTTTTTTTGTTTGTTTGTTTTTTTAAAAAAAACAGAAATTTTGAAAAAAATTGAAATATATGCAAAACTTATTTTCTTAGCACCCTTTTCAGATCTAAATTCACTTTGCTACTTTAAGAATATAAAAGACATTTGTGGGGGGAGAGTAAAGGGTAGCAATACAAGAATACCTTGTCTTAAACAATTTATTCATTGTTAAAAAAACGTATTTTGTGAGGTTTTTTTATTTTTTCCAAATATTTTCAATTTTTCCAATTTTTCAGAAAAAAAGGCCTGGGGGGGGGGAAAAAGCTGAAAAACTGGGGGGTGGGGGTTGTTTCCTATTTTTTCCAGGTTTTTTCTGGGCTTTCACATCTCTAGTCACTGGCCACATCTAGGCTCCAGGCCTAAGAGTCTAAAAACCCACGACATAAATCACTCCTTTTAGGATTCAACAATGTTCAACTTTGCTTTAATAATGTGTCTTTGCCAGACTACCAAGAAGAGAAAAATCATACTGACACGCCCTCATTCTGAACACATGAGCACCAGGACTTTAATTCACTTTATACCTTGAAATAAAGCATTTACTTATTAGTTATTATACTATTACTAATATTTTATTTATATTTATTTATTATTAAAATGTATATGCCGCCCCCTCCTGCTATAAGCATCCCCGGGCGGCGAACAACGTTTTAAAATACATAACTAAAATACAATTAAAAACAGTCTAATATCCCCAGATTAAAATAACCCATCCCCAAACCCTCCCTAACCCAACCCACCCACTCGGTAAAGGCCCGGTGGAACAGCCAGGTGTTACACTGTCTACGGAAATATACTATTACATCCCTCAGACCAAGTAGGTTTGGGGGGTCATAACCTCCAATACCATAAGAACATAAATAGTGTCATACTGGGTCAGACCAATGGTCAAACAAATCCAGCATCCTGTCTCTTGGGAGAAGTACCCACAATGGGCAATCCATTCCCTGTTGTTCCAGTCCCCAATAGTTAGAGGTTATGTCCCCAAAACCTACTTGGCTAATAGGTCCATTAATGGCTATCCTCCAAAAACGTATCCAATCTCTTTTTAAATCTAACCACTCTACCGGCCTTGACCACTTCTTCTGGCAGTACATTCCACAAGGTAATTGTGCACTGTGTGAAAAAACACTCCAATCTGTTGCCAGTTAATTGCATGGAGTGTCCCTTTGTTCTACTACTGTTAAAGAGGGTAAATAACTGCTCCCTATTTATGTGTTCCACACCAGGAACTGGGAGTGAACAACAGGCAATGGATCACCCCATTATGACCTGCTGGGTCCTTCTCCTAAATGACCAAGTCTGCTTGCTGTCGGAGACAAGGTACTGGGCTCGATGGACCATTGACCTTGACCCAGGATGGCACTACTTATGTTTTTATGTACAAAGAGGGTCACTATAATAAAAAAAAAAAAATCCCATGTGCCCTCAATCAAAACTTGCGTCTCTCCCTCTGGGTTTTCATCATTTGAATTTTAAAAACATACATCCGTTGGCAATATGAAGGACCCATTACAGAACCCTATGCCACTACATGAACTGAAACCAGAATCGCATACTCTTCACCAGTTCCAGCACCTCCGGATCTTACAAAAGTACACGTGATTTTCTAGCTTGTGGTTTCACCCCTTTTCTCCACATCAAGCCAAATATTCTCAAGAAAGCTACCATGATAATTCTGTGCAAATTTACAATGGCTAAAATTGCATAATCATTAGATGGCTAGCAGAGAATTTAATCACAAACCAGAGGAGGAATTTCTAAATCAAAGCTTCATAGAAAAAAAAAAATCGGAAGGTTCACAAGGCATGCAAAGTGAATTGGTGAAAGCTTTCATGCTAAGTGTTGCACAAACGTTTTCCATCAAATTCAAATAGTAACAGCTAGCATGCATAAGTACAGATACCACTAGTCATAACATTCTTCAGGCTTCGAAAGGTCCAGCAACCGCATTTAACTTGACAGGATTTTTGAACTGGGAAATGAAATACAGGCAGTCAGCTTTATCATGGCTTTGAAGATTTTTTCTTTTTCTTTTAAAAAATCCAAAGCTTTGGGAGGCCAGCAGACACCTAAGCAAATTTTTGGCAAAAGGAAAAAAAAATGTGAACATTGTGAAAGAAAATGGCCAAATTTTGCCCAAGAGGTCAAACTACAGTAATAAGGGTCTCAGAAGCAGTAGTTATTTACTGTACCAAAAAACAAAAACAAGAAGCAAGACTAAACTATGCAACTGAGGCAAAGTGGGAGGGCAGCACATAAGAACGATCTTTAAGAAATACAATGTGACCACAGCCTACCTTTTCAGACCCAACAATACACTCACAGGGCAGTATGAGAGGAAAGAAAGAAAAGCAAAGTAAGAAGAAAAAACACAACAAAAAATTAGAAACACAGGAACAGAAAAAACTACACAGTCACATACATAGTTATGGACATTGAGCACAGTGTTTGACAAAAGTTCTAAAAAACAAATTCCCCCTGCTGTACATTAATGGTTTTGCTGCGTTTGATCGAGCAAGATCTTTTTACAGGTTCTTGCTTTAAAAAAACCCAAAAAACAGCCCTCGATCCAGCTAGCTCCCCCGCCAGCACAAGGGGCCTTGCGCCAGCGGAGGCGTAGAGAGAGCACGCGGCCCAGAGCACAGGACTGCGGGTGCAGGTGAAAGCAGAGTTCTGCTGACCCTGCACCAGCACAAGGATTGGGAGCACTGCCCTTTCAAGGGGTTCACAACCCCAGGGCAGGCACCCCAGGGACGGCGGGCAGCCCATCAGGGTTTTCCCGCATGGGGAAGCCCACCGCCCCTCTAACCTATGAATGGAGCGGCTGCGCCAGTGGGGACTCACACCTGCTCAGAGCAGGCGTAGGTCCATCGCAGCCATGCACTGGCTGTCCCGACCCCAAGGAGCTGCTTCACGCCCGGGCAGCCCCCGAAACCGGCCCACAGCCTTCACTGTCGCTTGCGGGAGCCCTGGACAGTTCCCCGTGTGACCCAGCATCCGAGAGGGACAGGAGGGACAGGGTCTCACGGGGGACTGTCCTGGGCTCCCGCAAGCGACAGTGAAGGCTGTGGGGCTGCCCAGGCCAGAGTGCAGCAGCTTCCTGGAGTCAGGGAACCCCAGCAAGTCCCCTTTCCTGCTCCTGCGCGGCGCAGGGACCAGAGCAGGATTCGGCACTGTGGTCGCCGGCACCCCAGGGGCTTGCGCCGGCACTTCCTTACTGCTGGATTGCAGTGTGTGTGTGTGTGTGTGTGAAGTGATGCCTTGTTAGTGCAATATTGGTTGCTGCCCCAGTTTTGTAGAATTCCCTTCCCAGGAAGTTTGCTGGAGCCCAAGGCGAAGCGTCTTCTGGAGGCAGTGCAAACTTTTTTATTTGAAAGAGCATTTGGCAAGCGGGAAGAGGAGTTGGTTGGAGGTTTTGGGTGGGGTTGAGAGCTGGGATGACAGTTTTTTGGGATGAGGAGGGGAGTTTTTGTTGTACGAGTTTTATTATTGTTTTACTGTGATGGTTTTGTTTTTATGGATAAGCTGTCCCAAGTCACTGTGGGAAGGGCAGCATATAAATTCAAATAAATAAATATCAACACTTTAATGAAGTGCACATTTTAATACACAGTTGTATTTGTACAACTTACAATTGTACAACTTACAATTAAAGTTGCTTTGCACAACTTTAAAAAAAGATGACTTTTTTTAAAATTGCAGCTGGGGAAATACTAGAAAATTGAGAAGATTGGCTGAAACGGTCAAGAATAAGCTGATCTATATAGAAAGCTCCTGCCTTGAAACCCGAGAACAACAGCTGCTCCATAACAAAGCAATATGTGGCTATCATCATCAGGGCAAGTATCTTCCCTGAATGCCTTTCCAGTTCTGGCCTACCCGACAGATAAGCCTAACAGGTTCCAAAACCTTTTAAAATTTGCTCTTTCCAGATCAGTGCCGATTCCCTGTCATTGCCCTGAAGTTGCCATCGCCCTTAGACCCAAGGTTTTGAGCACAGAAGATGATAATTCTCGTTTCCCCACATTCATATTACCCTTAATGTTCTTATCTATCTGCAGCATCCCCCGAGTCTCACTGTCCAATTTGTGGTCAAATGACTCTTCACTTGTCGGTTGGGAGTATAAAAAAGTAAGTACTTTGCACTTGTACGGCAGTCTCCACTTGGGAATTTTAACACACTTACCGTTTTACATTGGGAAGCATTCTCCCCATTTTAAAGGTTAAGAAGCTGAAGAAGAGCAACATGACTTGTCAGAAATCACACAGAAGATGTGACAGTCAAGAGAAGAACCCAAGTCTCCCAGCTCCAAGTCCTGTTAATCATGTTAGTGAAACTATCCTTCACAACACTTTGCACTCCTCACTCTAAACAAGTACTCTACCATTTGAGCCAATGTTGGTTTTGGTACAAATCCTGTAAATTGCTCCCTTCATAGCTTCACTCCGCATGGAACCTGGGACAAAATATTGTCTAGCAGATACACTGGTAGATACAAAAAGATCTCAACGCTATTTTTCTCTCAAAAGAACCTAGATCGTTTGGTCGGGATGGGAAGCATGAAATGATTCAACCCTCTAGTTTATGAGCTCTTTCTTCATCTAGAAAGCCGCTTTGGTTGAAATTCTTGTTACGTCAAAGGTTACATTTTTCCATTTAACAAACAGGTGAACGTGC
Source organism: Sphenodon punctatus (assembly GCA_003113815.1). NCBI lineage: Eukaryota > Metazoa > Chordata > Lepidosauria > Sphenodontia > Sphenodontidae > Sphenodon > Sphenodon punctatus. The sequence continues at coordinate 10,826,191 of QEPC01010034.1, read as the reverse complement.
TACTTTTAGCATTTTAGTACTTTAAACAATCTGAGACTCCTCCCTGAAGTTCAAAATAAATTGCAAGAAAGCTGTAACACATTTTCTAACTTTCAGTAGAAGACGGTCGATTCCACCTATTCAGGTTATTTTCTTATTTAGGTAAAATATTGCAAGAGATGTTACATTTCATACAAACATTTTTAGAAGGCTTTCATAACTAAAATAAAAATAAGCCTCATTGTTTAAACAGTACTCAGAAGTGACAGCTAAAAGGGTGCTTTTATAATCTGCTGATTTAATGTTTTCTAATTGAGGGAGTATGATAGAGATGGATAATACTTACCATCTTATCAGAGATCAAAGCTAACAGCAACAGACTTTTTAGCTGAAGTACACCCATTACTATAATCAATTCAAAATACGTTTTATAGAGCCCAAGTCACGGCTGCATTAGCTAAGGCAAGCACAGCCTCCCATTATAAGGAGGATGGAATATCTTGATGACCAGTAAAATGGGAAATACACATTGCAGGAGTGTAAAGTTTCACACACACCCTTAGCATGTTAACGGTTTCGAGGTGGTAAAATGTTGGGAAGATTGCGTGACTGAATCATTAGATATAAACATTTAAGTTTCTCTCATTTGGTGCATTTTCTTCCGGGTTCCAACCAAATTTGTTAAGCAGGATAGAAAATTTGTCAGGATGTTTGTAAAGCGCCAAGTAGTATAGAAAATTAAAAGGATATTCCCCATTTTGTGTTTGGTTATTACAATTCTCACACTAGTTTTTATGTTACAAGGTTCACAAAGTGACATTTTAGTTTATGACGATAGAAGTTATTTCATGTATGCACTTGTTCTCTTTGCAAGCCATCTTTGTTGAGCAGGGGAGGAAGATTTCAGGGGCTGGAGACCTTTTTAACTGGCACTCAGCTCACAGGGCCCAGGCTTGTCAATTACAAAGGCTGTTTGCAAACTGCAAAGAAGGTGTGCTCTTTGCTTTGCAAAGACTTGCGCTGCGGGAGAAAGCAGGAATCCTCTCTCTCCCCCCAGCACTACACTTTGCAAAGGGGATTGGGGGTGCTTTTCCTGAGGGGCTGCCCTAGCAGGGCGAATGGGACACAGACACCCCCACCACGGCAGCCCCTCGGGAAAAACCCTCGAAACTTCTCTTGGTGGTTTGCAAAGCCCTGTGCTGGGAGGAGAGAGCACGGATCCCTGCTCTGCCCCCCGAAATAGGGTTTTGCAAAGGGGAGGGAGGAGTGCACTTACATGGCATTGCAAGGGGCTGCCCCAGCCTGCCCGCAGGGGTCTCAGCTCTCCTGGCCAATACAGCCCTCAAGCGGCTGCCTGGTCAGTTTCAGGTTGAAACTGTGTAATCAGCGGCTTGTGGCTTTGCAAGAGGCCACTCTGGCTAGAACTGAGAAGACCTTTGCAAAGCTGACTTTCTGAAGGGCTGTCCAAGCAGGGGGTCCCCCACTCCCTCTGCCAGGGAAAAGCCCCCAAGCACATTTGCAAAGCTCAGCGGAGGGGGAGGAGGGAGCAGCTATCCCTGCTCTCCCCCCAGCACAGGGCTTTGCAAAGGAGCTTGCGGGGCGTTTCCTAAGGGGCTCACTTGGCAGGGGGGTGGGTGGGGTCTCCCGGCCTCCATGCCAGGGCACCGCCTTGGGAAAAGCAGCTTGCCAAGCCCAAGCACAAATCCATGCTCTCCCCTCCCCCGCACAGGGGTTTGCAAAGGGGCTTTTCCCGAGGGGCTGCCCTGGTAAGCGGAGTCCCCCTCGCCAGGGCAGCCCCTCAGGAAAAGGCATAGAATATGTATTACACCCAGGTTTATTGCAGTCGTGTTCAAGTGCTTTAAATACTATTCGTAAGTCCCAAGCCTGAGTTACTCAAGTATTGAAGTGGAATGTCACCCTGGATTACCATAAACTTCACCTATTTTGTTTATAAATGTAATTAATAAACATGCATAAACAATATACCTTCCGTAACGGATAAACTGGCATCACTTGTTCAGTTCCTTAACATTTACGATTCTATGGACCACACAAGCTGCATTGTGTCACTGCTTATAAGTAACTCTTTTGCCGAATGCTTTAATTATTTGGAAAATGACTGTTTAACAACAACGTATTGTAAAGTCATTCATATAACCCCACACTTCATTACAGCAGCAGCAAAAAAAGGCTTGATGACAAGATTTCCAGAGACACCCAGACTTTGGCAGCCTTTAGACTGGCCCGCCTGGGGAGCGGGTCCGTGCGCGCCGCCAGTGAGTTTTGGGGGCTTCTCATGGTGGAAAGTGGGTGTGCCGTCAGTGCACGCCTGCACCCACGCACGGCCCCTTCTTGCCCCTGTACGCAGCAACAGGGGAAAAACCTGGGTTGCTCCGTACAAGGGGCATGGGGGGGTGGGACGTTGGAGTGCACCTCTACCCAGGCCGCCTCTAGACAAGCCCCTGGGTGCATGGGGGATGGGTGGGCACGTCCCATCTGAAAACAGCCTTTGCCTCTCCAGCTGAGTAACTTCATCTATGGGCTTGCTTCCATTACAAAATGATCCTCTATTCATACGCACTCGGGCACTAACCAGACAACAATGCTAGGCATGAGCTATCATATAGCAAACCTATATCCCAAATCCTTTTGTGAGAAGAAAGAAAGCTAAGGAATTAACAGAGCAGTAAAGCTAGAAGAGCAGCCAGGATCCTACAGGAATATGAACACACAAGGTTCTGGGGCAGGAAAGAATGATCCCTCTCTCTTACACTTGGCTTCAGTTTCACAACCTGAAAGATGCGCAAACAGGGGGTGTCTCTAGGGGAGCGCCATAGGCCCAATCCCTGCACAGCTCTGTGGCGGGTGGTGCAGGGAGCCAGCCGCACAGTCACATGGAGGCCAGGTGGGCTGGCTCCTGTTTAACAGGCCACCATGGCAAGGGACTGACCACACGAGTGCGTGCCCAGCCCTGCCCCTCCTGCCTCCACTGGCTGGACCTAAAGGCCTGTGGCCCAGCTATGATGTGGCCATCTCTCACAGTCCTGCCGCGGAGCTCACCCTGCGATGGGCAGAAGGGGCTGTTCACACAAGTTGCCCCACCCTGGACAGTGCTGCTCGACGACACTTCCTCAGACGTTTCCCAAGGGCATATTATGTAACAGGCAGCTGCATCGTGTGGCTCATGTGCCCAGGGAGGGTTACGGCTACCCAAAGCATGGTAACCTCCCCTCCCTGTTGTTGATGATGGCCTCAGTTTTCCCTAAAATGGGTACAACACCCCTCTGCTGTATGACCAAGGGCCAACAAACTTGGACCCGGAGGGCTTGAAAGGACAGCCCCCAGACGTGGCCAAGGGCTGGCAAACGTGAGGAAAAAGGCTTGAGAGCATAGCCCCCCATTATGAGCAAGAGGGGGGCTTGTAAGACAGAGTAAGGATCGGGCCCAGCCACCATGGAACCCAGCAGAAAGTAGGTCACTCATGTGAAACACCAGCCTGAACCTGGGGATGATAAAGGAAAATGTCTAGATTAAAGTATGGGGCCATTAAGAGGCATTCTTCCTATTCAGTAGAGCACCGACAACAGGAACTTGGAGCAGCAACCCCCCCCTCAGGAATAAAGAAATCCAGGGGCTCCCTTTGTGTCCCAGGAAGCCGATCGTTAGCCCTCTCCTCCTCTCCTTAACTACCCTCCAGCCACTGTTGTTTACTCTTTCCCCCTGTGTCAAAGATATCATATGCATCTTGGATGGCCCTTTTTGTGATGGAAGTGGAAGTTGGATTTCTCCCCTTGTACACCACAAACGACCCTTCGTAGCCTCCCAAAATCCTTTGTTCAGTACCCTATAAGTGCCCCTAGTTTTCCCATCAACCTCGGAGAAGCCCTGGACCCCAGACACATGCAGGTCTCCCTGCATGTGTCTGGGCTAATGGATCCCCCAGACTTCAGCCTCCCCCCCCCCTTTTGGACCCCAACATCGCTGGATCCTGGGCTGCTGATCCTGCTCAATTGGCTAGGAGAGGTAAACTATAGGTCCAGTCTCTTGCTTTTTCTTCCCCTTTGCAGAGTCTAACCGCCCCCACCCCTGCTCTTCAGAGTACTTTCACTTTCCCAGCCACAGTCTGTGTTTTCTTTGTACCCCTGTACTCCGGGAATCCCCAGCTTAAGGCTATTAAGTCATTCCCCCCTGAAGTTAAGGAACGGTAGATATTGGGTGGCTCTGTCCCCAGTAGCTACGAGGGGGAGGGGTTTCCTATACTTTCCCAGCCGCAGTCTGTGTTTTCAAGCTTACTTTCCCTTCCCTCGCATTTGTTTGCATTTTTTTCCTTCATGTTCCATCAGCCAGACCTGGACTGTGTTGTAGTATTAGCCTGTATGTGTTTCTGTACCTTATTTGGGTTCTTTCTCTTTTATTGTATAACCCAATAAACCTCGTTTAGTTTTATTGAAGCATTTGTGTCTTTTTCTTTCTATTTGGGGAGGGTACATAAACTGCTGTAGCGCGTACGGTCCTCAGCTTGATCCCTTTGAACACGGGGACCCCCCCCAATTTTGACTAAACTTGGCTAATTCCCCTAAATTTAAAGAGAGCAGATATTGGGGAACCAACCCCCCCAATAATCTCACGTGGCAGGGGGTCTTGTGTTAACACTGTCTCTTCTGGAGACACCCAGGGTGAATTCAAGCCCAGCCCTTCCTTGGAGGCCAGAGGGAGTGGGATTTGGGAACGCACTTTGTTTTAGTTCTTGAACAGTAGTAGACAAGTTTTTCATAGCTGGGAGTGAAAAGCAGGGAATAGATTGCCCCATGGTGACCTGTTGGGTACTTCTCCAGGCAACCAAAATTGGCCACTGTGGCTCGATGGACCATTGCTCTGACCCAGTATGGCACTTCTTATGTTCTTATAGCCATCTGAGGAAGAGACCGGCTTCTGCCTTTTGCTGGGAGGATTAAGAGAAAGTTTCCGAATACTATGTCCGGAAGGCATGTGGGAAAGTGTGATAGGATACATTAGGAAGCCAATACTACACATGAAAAGGTGGGTGGGTAAGTGCAGAAGCGTAAGGAAAATATGAAAGAGAAGATAGATACCGATCTTTCCTTTTCCTTACTTCAAATTAAAACAGAATTGAAAAAGGAATGGGAAAAGTACCTATTGAGTCACCTTCAGTGCCTATGAAAAAAGTTTCAAAAAGCAGCACTAGAGAGAAGATATAAACCAAAGTGGTAGACGTACTAAGTAGGATTAGTCAAATGCTACATATATTAAAGTAATTTTAAAGTGCTTTTTAAAATTTACCCAATTAACATTTATTTTTTTATATCCAGTTATCGCAAACTAGTACTGAGCACTAAGATAAATATTGTTGGAATTTGTAAAATGTATTCATTTTCTTCTGTTATCCGGTTAACCCTATGTGTTACATTTCAAAATATTTAATTAAAAAAAGAAATCAAGGACAATATTAAAGTTAAATCACCACAGTCTTGAGGCAGAAGCATGGTCTTTGCAGGAGTGCAATTATGCTTCATTTTCAGTTCAGAAGGTGTCAGATCAATTTTTTAAGAACTATATATTGGTAGATATAGCTACTCACCTACTATCTGTGTCCAGACCTACAAAGTCCTTCTTTTCAAATGGTACACAAAGAAGTGGGATTTTGTCTCCAGATTTATCAGTGGCTCTGTCAAGTCGTTTGGATTCTAATACAATGAAGAGAGATTCAATAAAATCTTCAATCCTCTTCTCCACATTTTCACATTCATCATAACTAGGATAAAATGCCACATCTGTGCGAGGCTGCTCCGCAATCTCTCCTTGAAGTCCAAAGACAAACAAGCGGGAATCATAGAGCGTAGATCCATATATTTCCTTCTGAAGGTGAAACTTTTCAAAGGTCTGAGGCCAGTCCTTCGCAGAGGAACAATCTGTGATAGTTATGAGTCCCACAACTTTTCGGTGTGTCTGAAAATCCCCCCATTCATTGTTCTCTGGAGGATAATGATGTCGATAGCGGATATACAGCAGGCGCTGGGAGTCACGAACGCTAATCTGATTCACTGTCGAGATACGTTTGTAGACCTTAAAAAAACTCTCTTCAGGCACAATTCCAACTGGCTGGACCACAACCAGCAACGTCTGATGATCCTCCGCACACTGCATGTAGTCAGGGACACTCATTTTGCATCACTTAAATGCTAATGTAAAAAGGAAAAATACAATTAGTTATTTATGTAGCACCATAAAAGCATACAGCACTTTCAAAGGAGATAGGTTCTGTTACTGTGAGGCTTGTAATTCAAAGGGTCAGTCTTCTAAATTCTTATTCACGCAAACAAATCTTATTAGTCCAAAGGAAATTCATCAGAAAAAACTATTTATACTATTTGCATGAATAAAATTTACTCATCCAGTCCACGAACTTCCAAACACTTGTGTTAAGGATTCTGACTGAAGCCAGAAGGATTGTTCATATGCTTAAGAGAACTTTGCATGAATCAATACAAATTTTCCGACTGTGAAATCTAGTACCTCTTACATATCTACTCTGGAAGAGGGTGCCAAACCTATTCTCCTGCATCAAAATCTTACACATAAAAGGTGAGATAACAACAGAACAAGGCTGACTTATCTTCTATGTCCCTGTACATGATCAGATGAAACTAACTAGCACCATACTTGGGACAAAGAAAAGAAAGTATTTTTTACTCAATGTACAATTGACTTGTGGAAGTTAATTAATTAACTAATGTTCATAATATACTATCCCACCCCCTCCTGCCCAATGGCAGCTTGGGGCGGCTCACAACAAAAACCATAAAAACATCAATACAAAAATATAAAATCTAGAACACATGAGTCTCGAAAATAAATACCAACACCCCCACTACCAAAAAAACCCCACCCACTACCTGTCTCCCTCGCCAAACGCCTGGTAAAACAGCAAGGTTTTACATTGTCTACAGAAGGAGGAAAGGTCCAGGGAAAAACGGACCTCTGCCAGGAGAGAGTTCCGCAGCCGAGGTGCCGTCACCAAGAACGCCCTCTCAAATGTTGCAACCCGGGGAATCTCTAAGAGGGCACTCCCGGCCAACTGCAAGGGCCGACCCAGGATCCGAGGGAGGAAGCCGTCTCACAGGCCTTATAGGGCTTTAAAAGGTAAGAACCAACACCTTGAATAGGGCCCAGAAGAGTACAGGCAACTAGTGCAGACAGCAGAGCACTGGTGTTATATGCTCACGGCAGTCTGTCCCCACAAGGAAACGGGCCATCACATTCTGCACTGGCTGCAGCCTCCAGATCGTCACCAAAGGTAACCCTAAGTTATTGTCAGAAGACGCGATGACAACCAATAGTGTAAGTGGTTTCAAAAAAGGATTGGAAATTCTTAGAGAAAAGTCCATAAATGAGAACCGCCTTCCTCCTTACATGCCCCTGCACCCTCTTGCAAGTTCCATCATTGGCCCAGATCTATGCAATCTGGGCACGCAGAGAGGCATTCTTGGTAGCTGCTCCACCACTCTGGAATGCCCTTTCCTTGGAGGTTCACCTAAGCATCTTCCAGAGGCAGCGTAAGACCTTTGTATTCAGTAGGGATGTCAATTACGGGTACAGATTAATCTATAACTGCCCGTAACGGGCTGTTACGGAGTAATCTGTACCAGTCCCTAAAAGTGGTCCACAAATTATGGATCTGCTATTACGGACCTGGGTTTCACCCTCACCCCAATGCCCTGGTATGGTACTTACCAGTCTTGGGGCGGGCTTGATTTAAAGTCCAGTGGACAACTGCTTGATTGATGGTCCAGGGTGTGGAGATCCTCCTGCATGGAGGAGCTCCCCTGGCAGGCTCCCTCACCACGGTGCACTGCAGAGGTCCATACTCCACAGCACGCATGTGCAAAATGGCCACCCAGACCACTCTGCACATGCTCAGCCCTTTTGCAAACTGGTAGCAGCAGCGTCAGCAGCCATTCTGCGCACGTGCAAACGGCCCATTCACAGAGGCGTATAATAGTCGCCCTTTTGCAAAATGGCGCCGATGCTGCCAGCGCCGTTTTGCAAAAGGGTTGCACAGGCACAGAATGGCCCCAGTGGCCAGACCTCCACAGCATGCCGCAGCGAGGGAGCCTGCCAGGGGAGGAGCCCCCGCCCCCAGACTTCAATCAAGCAGCAGCCCACCGGACCTTCAATCAAGCCCACCCTGGGGCTAAGAAGTACGATACCAGGGCCACGGGTGGGAAAGACAAGCCGTAGAGGTGGGGGTAACCGGTCTGAGGACGTTTTAGATTTAATTACAGGCCCGTACCCATAATTAAATAATAAAAACAAAAAGAAATGCACCTGTAACTAATCTGCACCTGAAAATTAGTGTGGGTTGACACCCCTAGTATTCAGCCAGGCATTTAACAGCCAGGGGTAGATCCTGGGGTTGAAGGACGGGGTATTTATAAGTATTTTATGGAGGCTTATGGGGTTTGTTTTGTATTTTATATATATTTTTTTATTAAGTTGGCCACCCTGATCCTTAGGGGATAAGGTGGGATAGAAATCAAAATAATAAGTAAATAAGTCAAGGCGGTCAGGGATGAAACCTCTGTCAGGGGCTGAACAGCAGGAAGTGGTCCACTCCATTATGACCTACTGTGCGGAGGCAACCAAAGCTGATCACTGCCAGAGACAGGATGCTGGGCTAGTATGGCACTAGACAGGGTGTCTAAAAAGCACAAGGGAAGCAGCAGATGTTGTAAGTTTCCGTTTAGCTGCCAGTGTTAATGCACTGCTTTTTTTATTTATAAGTTCATTTTCAGGAAAAAAAAATACAGTCTATCAGTTTGAGGAAGCTACAGTTGGCAACAGGTCAAGAGTAGTGATCAAAACAAAACTGCCATTTTCTCTATGAACTTGGGAAATGACAGAAATACATGCAGAAATATCTTAAAGAATAAAATGTCCTCAAATACTGCATCCTGCATGGAAGGAAAATGGTGCAAATTTATACTTTTTACAATTGCAGTTTTATATTTCTGGAGATACAGCTACAAGAGGCAGAGACAGGAGAAAAAATGATAGCGGCAACACCAATAAACAAATCAATCTCTTTGCAGCATTTGACTTTGTGGTGCTTGAAAAGGTATCATATTTCGTAGTCTAAGCTCTTATTCCAAAGGCTCCCATTTATTATACAACAAAATATACTAACAAGATATTTAAATTATGGCAATAAAAACTTGGCATCCTGCTAGAACACCTACTGGACAATTTAACACAGTTTGAGAGATGGGCTGGCAAAGGCATTAAATCCTCCCAAGAGTAATTTGCCCTGCTGTATGGTGGCATTAGGATAATCTACATGTATGTGGAGTTTGAAACAAAGATTTCAGGAGTGTCTGTCATAGCCACTGCAGACAGGTTAACTACTCCAATTTAGCTGACAATCAATTAAATCATTCACACTAAAGTGTAGAGAAGCCCTATGCCAGAAGTTCCTGAACTATGAGGTAGAAGACCAAATCACCATCAAATCATCAAATGTTTATTTGTTTGGGCTTAAATTTCCATAGCCCAAAAGGCTAGAGAGAATACATACATAAATATACAAAGGCCTTCCGCCCCACATAAACACACTACAGCCAAATCCAGGGAGACCCCCTTGACATAAGTTAAAATATATAAGTTATATAAAATTAAACCCTTATTCACCCCAAGGCCAGCACTCAGAGTAAAGCATACAAACTGATTGCCAAATAGCAAGATGTCCTGTCCAGCTATACCCCGCCCCCCCGTACTCGGACACCCGAAGCAAGAGGAGCAACCCCACCGATATCAGCGGAGTGGGGGAAAAGGGCTACGAATGCCTTGAATTGCCAGGCCGAATCTTGCGACTCTCCTGGCCTGGGCAGAGTCAACTGGGTTGAGCAGGGCTTGAGCACTGGATCTTGCCCACCTCCTAACTTCCCCAGATATTTACATCTAGGGCCCACTAGAGCAGGGCACTGGAAGACCAAACGGGGTCACAATTCCAGCTCATAACTGATACATTCTACATATATTTGGTGCTGTCCGAGGGTCACAACATTCAGTGCTGAAATGGAGGCTGCACAGGCAAAAAAACTAGGCAACCACTGCCCTCTGCTAGTACATTTCATAACGCACAAGGTCCTAGTCTTTACCTTCACGGTTCCTCATGGCCTTGCTCCCTTGGTCTTTCTGAACTGGTTTCCCACCCATCAGCTTTGCTACTCCTCCACCCCCCCCCCCTCACACGCCCACTTCCTGGAAATGTCTTTGCCCCTTCTCCAAATACTGCCCTCCATGCCTGGAACTCCCTTCCTGAATGCATTGGATCTGTTCCCTTCCTCCCTTCCTTAAATTCCTACCTCTCCTGTCAGGCCATCCCTAGCTACTCCACACCCCACTCCCCAGACTGCTTATTGAGGCTCTCCTTTTCTTCAGCCTCTTAGCTAAACTAAGCATGTGCACCTGGACGTCTCGAACTCATGAATGTCTCCCTAGGCTTCCCTCTCCCTTATCGCCCCGTCTTTGTATTGCTTAGAGCGTAAAGGTAAGGACCAGGCTCGAATTAGGATTGTATAGCTCCAGGTAACTTCGTGGCATCACATAATAAAAATAATAATGATAATAATAATAAAGACAACTTTTCCACTGACAACTTCTTTGTCAGCAGAAATGTTCAAAATCCAGCACTGTTCTTGCAGAAGCTGAACATGCTTTAGTGAAAAGCTTTAGCTAAAATTAAAAATTGGCCCTATCTGTCAATTTCTTGTTTGCAATAAGCCTTTTAATGGATTCCAATATCACAGAAACTCTTACTCCGTAGCATCTGCCACTCCTGCTATTTATTGGCTAACTAACATCAATTGCTAATGGAGAAAGCGACTCTTAGGGGAAGGATCTGGAGAATATTTGTGTATAAGATAGTTTTGGTCTTTACATCCTGTGTTTAAAACAAACAGGAAAACCCACCTTGATATTAGTAGGTGGGTCACAGCTAGCTAACAAGTAACATACCAAAGAGATGGAGACAAAGTAGTTCAGGTGACAGCTTTTATTGGACTCACTGTAGCTGGGGGAATGACACAAGGTTTCAGGCCACACCAAGCCCTTCCTCAGGCACGGAACAAGTCAGAACATGGTTTCAGGCCACACCAAACCCTTCCTCAGGCACGGAACAAGTCAGAACAAGGTTTCGGGCCACACCAAGCCCTTCCTCAGGCACGGAACAAGTCAGAACATGGTTTCAGGCCACACCAAACCCTTCCTCAGGCACGTAACAAGTCAGAACAAGGTTTCGGGCCACACCAAGCCCTTCCTCAGGCACGGAACAAGTCAGAACATGGTTTC
>QEPC01010034.1:10755951-10809152 GCA_003113815.1 Sphenodon punctatus | reverse complement strand
CAGAGAAGGGCAACAAAAATGATCAAGGGCATGGAAGGGCTCCCGTATGAGGAGAGGCTTGGTAGGCTGGGGCTCTTCCGTTTGGAGAAGAGACGACTGAGAGGAGATATGATAGAGGTCTATAAAATCATGAGCGGTGTGGAACTAATAAACAAGGAGCAGTTATTTACCCTCTCAGCTAGTACTAGAACTAGGGGACACTCCATGAAACTTATGGGTGGCAAGTTTAAAACATAAAATATTTTTCCACTCAGCATATAATTGGGTTGTGGAATCTACTGCCAGAGGCTGCGGTAAGGGCCAGTACTATTGCTGAGTTTAAAAGAGGTTTGGACAAGTTTCTCAAAGATAGGTCCATTAGCAGCTATTAGCCAGACAGGATCAGGGAACATGACAGGAGCTGGGGGAAAAAAGCAGGGAATGGATCCCCCATTGTGACCTGTTGGGAGCTTCTCCCAGGCCCCCGTGATTGGCCACTGTTGGAGACAGGATGCTGGACTAGATGGACCATTGGTCTGATCCAGTATGGCTGTTCTTATGTCCTACCCCAGGGTTAGGGGAACCTTTTCCTTCCTGGGGGTCACTTTGAAAGCTTGCACAAGCTGCGAGGGCTGCATAGAACTTGGAGCAGGAGTGTTTAAGGGATGCACTCAAGGAAAGGAGAGCCCAAATGGATCTGTGCCATGGAACTGTCCCCGATCCCTGTTTGTATGACATCCTCTCTGCTCCCTTCCCTTGAGCTCAGTTTTTCAGTGATTGGAGGTAGGAACTGGATCCAGGAAGTAGAAAGGGGCCACATAAAAATTTGGTGTGGACTGCATTTGGCCCCCGGGTCTGAGGTTCCCCACCCCTGTTCTACCCCCATCTCCCATAATTACACTCATGCTTATGCATCTCTGCTACTGGACTAATGTGTGACCTTGGGCAGGTCACTTCATTCCTCTCTCTCTGCTCCTGTGCAACGTCTCTGCCTTATTGTGATTGTCAGCTACTTAGTAGGACACAGTCCTTGTCCTGTCAGTGTGATGCTCGGGGCTCTTAGCACCATCACTGTTAGCAATGGTGTCATTTGCATTCATTTCAATGGACTCCTGCTGGCACCATTCGCCATCTCCGCTCCTGCACCCGGGCTGCGGAACGCCTCTGACGCAAATCCCACTACCGCGCTGACTTCCTCCATTTCAAATTCTGCCTCTCGTAGCTCAACTCTGCTATCTCCCGCGCTAGACAGCAGTACTATGCCTCCCACATTGAGCCTGCTCCTGGGACCCTCGCCACCTCTTTTCCACCTTTGACTCCCTTCTCAACCCCCCATATCCTCCTCCTCCCTCTTCTCTCTCTGCTCAGGATCTTGCTCTCTTTTTCACCTCTAAGATTGACAAGATCCACCTGGATATTGCTTCCAAGTCCTCTCCCCCTACTATTCCCCCCACCTTCCTCCTCCAACCTCTCTCCTGTCCTCCTTCCCTCCTGCCTCTCTTGAGGAAATCTCCTCTCTGCTCTCCTCCTCCAACCCCTCCACTTGCCCCCTGGACCTCATTCCTTACCGCCTCCTGACCTCCATTGCCTCCACCATCGCCCCTCCCCTCCTGCACATCATCAACCTCCCCCTCTCTACCGGCTCCTTCCCCTCTGCTTTTAAACACACCACTGTCTCCCCCATCCTCAAAAAGTCCACTCTGGATCCCTCTGAACCCTCTAATTACCACCCTGTCTCGCGCCTCCCTTTTGCTTTCAAGCTCCTTGAATGGGTTGTTTACTCCTGTTGCCTTGACCTCCTCTCCGCCAACTCCTCCCTTGACCCCCTCCAGTTTGGCTTCCGCCCCCTTCACTCCACTGAAACTGCTCTTGCTAAGATCACCAATAATTCTTCTTGTGGCTAAATCCAACCACCTTTACTCTATTCTTGTCCTCCTTGATCTCTCTGCTGCCTTCGACACTGTTGACCACTCCCTCCTGCTTGAATCGTTCCACTTCCTTGGATTACAAATGATGCTTGGGCATCACTTCCTTGGATTCCGGGACTCTGTCCTCAACTTGTAACAGGGGCCCCCACTACGATCCCATCCCAGACACACAATCTCGAGTTATGAAAGAAAAACTTATATTTTATTTCTGAAAAGCTTGCTGTTCAGAATGTTGCTTGTTCTGCTCTAACACTGCTTCTGATTGGTGCCAGCAAATCTCACAAGCTCTTACAAGATTTGGACACCCCAGAGATATAAGGAAATACGTTTGCATAAACATCCTCAAGCATTTACAATTTAGCATAAATTTTGTCTCCCTCATGGTAATGGGCTTGCAGCCCAGCTCCCCCTCAACTCCCAGGCCCCAGACCCTGAGTATTCCTTCCACCACTTCATCCAAGTCATTAATAAAGATGTTGAATAGCATGTGATCCAGAACAGAACCCTGTGGGACCACACTTGACATCTCCCTCCAGTTTGATGATGAACCACTGATGATCACGCCGGGTGAAAACAGACACGCACAAAACTCTTTGACAGTGCTTTAACATTTCTTATGCATGTTGCAGGGCTGTATTGGCACCCTGTTCAGCCCTGCAACATGCATAAGAAATGTTAAAGCAGAGTTAAGATGCATGTCTGTTTTCACCCAGAGAGTATGGTTCCTCATCCAGCCATCAGGCCACCTTGTTGTAGTGTCTCCCAGTCCACACTTTGCAAGTTTGTCAATGAGGATCTCTTGTGTGAGGCTCCAGTGTGAAAGTTTGTCAAGTGCTTTGTTGAAATCAAGATATATTATGTTCACAGCTTTCCCTTCATCCACTAAACTAGTTACTTCATTGAAGAATGAGATGAGCTTAGTCTGGCATGACTTGTTCCTGACAAATCTGTGTTGGCTACAATCAAGCATTGCATTGTCATCAAGCAGGGCCGGCCTTACCACAGGACAACTTGGGGCAGCCGCTCCAGATCCCACTTTCTGAGGGCCCGCAGTGGCCTGTGTTTTCACCAGGACAGGTTGTGGGGCCACCGCTCCCTCTCAGTGGAGCCTCAAACATGACCCCCTTCAGGGCACCACAGAGGCTGCCCCCAACGGGGAAGAGCTACCAGGGACCCTGCATTTTATCTTTTCCCAGGGCCCCGCAAATCCTAAGGCCCAGCCCTGCATCAAGGTGCTGACAGACTGACTGTTTATAATCTGTTCTAGTATCTTCCCAGGTTGATTCGTCTTTAATTTCCCAAATCCTCCTTTTCCCCTTTTGTAAAGAGGGGCATGTTTGCCCATCTTCAGACTTCTGGCACCTCACCTGTTTTCTGTAGCAAGGCTGCGGTGGGCCATGGCTCATGTCCCAAATATGCCTCCCCAACGGCAATCAGGTGGGGTCTTCCCAAGTGGCAGCGCTCCTGAGGCTCCCAACCAGCCTTCGCCTCTCCCCATAAAGGTTGTGGTGCTGCCCTGGATCCCTCCCTCCAGCTCCCTGGAGTGGCAGCAGCCCCAGAACAAAGTCCTGCCCACTATGAAAGCTTCCTTCTTGGTGGGGCCCTTTGCAAGTGTCCCAAGTGCTCCTAGAAAATGTTCAGAGTCGGTTCGGGCAGAGCGTTTCCTAGCAGTGCTCAGGCCGCCTCTTCCCTCACGTCCAGTTGCGGCCTCTTAAGGTCAGACAACTCAGCCAGGAGGACCCTCTTGCAGATACCACCTGCCCGTGAAGTTTCTACAAGAAGGGCACCCCTGCTGATCTTCCACAAGCAGTGTAAGACCTTTCTGTCTGGCCATGCAGGTATAGGGTTGGGTGGGGGGAGAGGATTAGGAAAAGGGGTGGGGTGGGCTGTGGCTCAGGTGGTAAACGGCATGCATGTATAAGGTTCCAAGTTCATCTCCGATTCAGGATCTCTGGGAACACACCTGGGAGAGGTCTCTGTCGGGGATCCTGGAGGGTCTTGGGTAGCACGCCTGAGTGAGGCCTCTGCTGGAGAGCTGGATTTGAAACCCTGCTGCCGTGTCAGGTTGTGACAATACTGGGCTAAGATGGACCATTGGTCTGACGATTCAGGCAGCTCCTTATAGCTGTTTTTGATGTTTTTATATGTTGTAACCTGCCCTCACCCTTATTGGGAAGGGTGGGGTATACATCTGAAAGAAAGAAAGAAATATTCCAGCCTGGAATATTTCCCCCTCTTCGTTCATACACCCTCTGCCGGTCAGTTTCCTTTTTTTCTGTGAAGACTGAGGCAAAACAAGATTTGGAAGTTCTTCCTTCTCTTTGTCCCCTGCTAACAGTGAGATGGCAGTGTGATTAGCTAGTTTATTTGGAAAGTGACTGTTGTTTATATAAAAATAAAAAAAACACCCCAAAACTAAGTTTCCCAGGTCCAGATCTGGAAAATCAATAAGGATGGAAAGTAGCTTTGAGGTCGTTTGCCAACAATCCAATTCACTGTGTTTTGTATTCCTACTCACGTTTTGGACACCCCTAACATCTAAGGCCACATTCTGACAAACAGAAGTAAAAAGTATTTTTTGAATATATTTTTTTATTTGTGAAACAAACACAAGAAACAACAAACGGAAAGAAAAGGAAAAAATGTACAGTTACACAAGCATGTTAAACCAAAGCTCTCCCGGGTTTCCCGGGTGTCGACCATGGGAAGGGCGTTCCCTGTGGCTACACCGTGGCTGTGGAACTCCCTCCCACTGGAGGTCTGCCTGGCCGCTGACCTCCCCTCTTTCCGTAGACAGTGTAAGACCTGGCTGTTCCGCTGGGCCTTTACCGAGGGAGATGGGATGGGTGGGCTGGGTTAGGGAGGGGTTTTGGTATTGGGTTATTTTAACTTCGGGCTTATTAATGTTGTTTTTAATGTATTTTATTATATGTTTTTAAATGTTGTTAGCTGCCCCGAGATGCTTATAGCAGGAGGGGGCGGCATATACATTTTATTATAAATAAATAAATATATCTTAAAATGAGTAATCAAATAGAAAAGATTTACCATCTTCTGTAACAGTTTTACCCTACAGGGAGACCATCTACTGAGTAAGTTCTGATGTGCACCTCCAAGTTCCATCACCGTCTTTTCCATTGTAAATACCAAAGATGATTAATCCAGTCTGTGATGGAAAAATCCAACAACGATTTCCAAATCCATGCAATTACATATTCCACAGTCATTGTCATAATTTTACAAGTTGTCTGTTGAGAATAATTTAACAGAGATTCCGGATACAGCCTTAAAAGGGCTATTTCAGGACAGAAAGGTATAATCAGGCCACTGGCCTCTTGCATATATTTGCATATATTCCCATAATAGGGTTTTTTGGCACATGTTTGGGAATATATATATATCCCAAACGTGCCAAAAAACCCTATCTTACTACAAAACCACCAACAATGAATATACGTACTCCTTTCTCCACAATTATGCCAACATAATCCTGTTTCACTTTTGATACCATATTTCAATTGGACGGAGGTAAGATAATATCATAAAATCAGCTTAACCTGGGGTTCTTTAACTTCCAGGGCATGAGAGGATTGTTTCATAGGATGTCAATTTTGACGAAATTGAGTCTCATCGAATGCTCTACCTAAGTCAATCTCCCATTTCTTAATGTAGGAACTGCAGTCCTTATATGCTAATTTAATCAATTCCTGATCAATTCTAGCCATACGTTCCTTATTTAAACCACAATTAAAAAGCAATTTTTCAGTTAGTATAGAGGGCCGTGTATATTACTTAAGCATATCTGGGCATATAAAAAAACGTTTAAGTTGATTACATTGCAAGAAATAACCCCCCGTTACACCTTATGAGCCGTGTCATTTCTTATACTCTTACACTTTCCCAGCCCTAAATAACTGCTCTGCTCTTACAATTCCAGTCCTGCTCAGAACAGCTCTTAAAGACTGTGCAAGATTATTCTGTTTTAAACCTATAGAGTCTACTAGTGTAAATGGGGACACCACTCTCATTGACTTTCTCATCGTCAGTACATGTTCCCAGTAACGTAAAGCCTGTCCTATAAAAGGATGATCTCTCCATCTATGTCTCTCTACTTTCCCCTCATCCATCATCATATCTGCTAAACCAAAGTACTTTAATGTGTTCCCCACTAGAGCCCTTTGACACGTAGCCGACTTACGGGAGGGGGGTGCATCATGGGACTTGTAGTCATTTGTCATCGCTAGGGCTACAAGGGAGGGAGGGAGCATTCTGACCGCGGTGCATCACGAGACTTGTAGTCCTTCCGCGCCGCGCACCGTATCGCGGGGCGGCAGGGTAAAACTACAGTTCCCGCGGGGCTTAGCGAAGGCTCGCCTTATTTCCAAAGGCCGGGGCGGTGGGTCCGGCGAGGTGGGAAGATGGCGGCCAGGCTGAGCGGGGCAGGTGGCTGCGGAGGAGCGGAGAACCGGTTGGTGTCGCTGCCCCTTTCCCGGATCCGGGTGATTATGAAGAGCTCCCCGGAGGTGTCCAGCATCAACCAGGACGCGCTGTTCCTCACCGCCAAGGCCACGGTACGGTACGGGGGGTGCCGGGGACCCGCGCCCGGGCGGCGAGGGGGCTGGGGCGGCCCAGATAGCACGGCTTCTTAAAGCAACGCTGATGAAAAATACAGCTTTCAGGGCCCCGCAACGTGTATTTTTCATACGTGTTCCTTTGAGAAGTGGCCTAAGCGGCCGCCCCGCCTTTCTGCCGGGGAGAAGCCGGATGTGAGATCGATTTCTCTCCCGTCCAACCCGTGAATACCGTGTGTCTGGATAGCGCGCCCGCCTCCCCATTGAGGAACACTAGGGGGCGCTTCGCAACATCGGGTCTCTCGACACGCCCCTTTCTCCCGCGTGTTTGCTGTTCCGTCCGGAGCTTTCGGCGCGTCTCACTCGCTCCCCCAGCTCTTTGAACTGCTGCCTGAAACCGCTCCCAGCGCCCTTGTGGGTAAAAGATTCCCCCGGTAAACTGCTTTGCTCCAGGCAGCTGAGGTCACTTGGTTTCCATGGCAGACCCTCACGTCTACAGCTGCGGCTACTTTAGGCTGCCTCAGGGCATTGTGTGTTTGTTTGTGTGTGTGTGTGAAGAATGCATCCAGGAACTGCCTCAGGGCAGTGTGTGTGTGTGTGTGTGTGTGTGTGTGAAGGCTGCACCTGGAACTGACTTGTGGACTTGTAAACCCAGAAGATTGAAAAATCTGGAACTTTAACATTTGTGTAAAAATGCCCAGTGATACATCACAAATACCATAAATCAGAAGTGACCCAACACCCCATCCCCACCACCCAAGTAAGGTTGCCACCTATGCCAATAAGGAACCCTTATGTAAAATACATGTTGCAGGGTCCTGTATTGGTGCCTAAGGGGCTGATGCAGGCCCTGTAACATGCATTTTTCATAAGTGTTCCTTAAACACTGACTGAGGTGGCAGCCCTGCACTCGGGGGAAACCCCAAACCCCATTCTTTCTTGACCACCCCATTTCCCCCTCACTCCAGAGAGAGGCATTTACTGTCTCCAAAAATGCTACCTGTAAAGTTGTCAATGTGCGGAATAAAATGTTGCAAAAGACTAATCCCCCACCCATTCTGTGGTGCCGCCTTGGGGCAGAGTTTTGTCTCTTACCCCAAGTGTTCAGTGCCAGACACACTGCTGGCACTATATAAACAATCTATGGCTCAAGCTGGGGGGCCATGTCTGTTCCTCAGACATGTGGCAGGTCAGAAATCTAGGCTAAGCAAATGCAGTACACCAGTATATGTAAGGAGAGCATGACTTGGGAGGGAGCGGATTGGGGTCAGAAGGCAAACCAGTTAAAAATGAAGCAATTATTTTTTTAAAATGCAGATTGAGAATTATACAGGCATTTGGGAGGAAAGGACATATCAAAGGGCTACTACTACTACTACTACTACACATATCAGAGGAGCTGAATAAAAAAAGCAGAATCTAGGAAGGTGAATGGAAGTAGCTGGCTACCAGTAATGACTTCTTTATTTTATTTATTTATTTAATAAATTTATACCCCCTGCCCCTCCTGCTAAAGCAGATGGGGGCAGTTCACAAGCATAAAATACAATGACTAATATAAAACATTCAATTCAAATGGAGGCATCCATACAAGATACAGTAAAAACTAGAGGTGATCAAACTCAGTATTAAAACGTATACCCAGCTTTAACACCTTGCTACAGCAGTTCCTTGCCAGCTTCTTGAGGCCGTTCTCTGTGGCTTGAGCCTGGAGTGGGGCAGGGGAGAGACGTGTAACCTCCATATCCAGTGGGTTACACTAGGGCTGGGGACCTGTCACTTGCCAAGGCCAGCGCTGCTGCCAATTCCAGGATCCCCCCCGGTTCCATTATGGATCCCTCCTCCCCCCACGGGCCAGGGCCAGGGCACTTCTGTGGTAAAAATGTTCACCGAACTCTTAAGCCATCGTGAGCCATAAAGCCGTTTGCCGCTTTTCTTTTCATAGCATTTCTCTTGGCTCCAGCAGGAAGTCAAAGGGAGGGTAGATGGTAATCCAGGTTTAACTCAGCCCAGTCACGCGCTGGCTTTTCCCCTGCTAGCGTGCTCACAGCGAGGGTGGGTGCCGTAATGGGTAACCAGTGCACAGCCAGTCTGCTGGCTTCACGTCCTGGAGAGGGGGGCTGCCCCCGGCTGAGACAGGCAGGGGAACGAAATAAGCGTTTCCCCGGCCAGACCCAGCAGGGGGGAACGGGGAGCAACGTGCAGCCAGCTGGAGCGCAGAAGCCCCTCTAGAGCACTGGGGCACAAACCTGTTTGAACCGTGTGCTCTCCCCTCCCTCCCCTCCACTTTTCTCTCAGTTGAGGCCAGTGCCCTGCCATGATAGTTTGTCAGCTTCCCCTGTGGCCTATGTGTCCACCATGCACTGACCTGCAAAAACATTGCTCCAGGAGGATTGTGGTGTTTTCTGTGGCTGCATGTTTCTCTCCAGACCAACCATCTCGGAAGCCAAGCTTGTGACGGCTTGGTGGGTATTGCCTGCCGAGAACAACATAAGAAGTGCCATACTGGATCAGAGTAATGGTCCATCAAGCCCAGCATCCTGTCTCCGACAGTGGCCAGTCTCAGTTGCCTGAAGTACCCAACAGGTCATTATGGGGCAATCCATTTCCTGCTGTTCACTCCCAGCTCCCGACAGTAAGCGGTTACATTCCCCAAATCAGCCTGGCTATAATAGCTGCTAATGGACCTATTCTCCAGAAACGTGCCCAACCCTTCCTTAAACCCAGTTGTACTACTGGCCTTGACCTCGTCCTCTGGCAACAAACTCCACAACTTAATTGTGTGTTGAGTGAAAAAATACTTCCTTTTGTTCTAAATCTGCTACCCGTTCGTTTCATGGAGTGTCCCCTAGTCCTAGTACTATTCGAGAGGGTAAATAACCATTCCCTAACAACATGTTCCGCACCACTCATGATTTTATAAAATTCTATCCTATCCCCTCTGTCCTCTCTTCTCCCAGCTGAAAAGCCCCAACCAATCCAGCCTCTCTTCATAGGGGAGCTGTTCCAGACCCCTGATCGTTTTTGTTGCCCTTCTCTGTACCTTTTCTATTTCAACAATATATTTTTTGAGATGGGGCAACCAGAACTACACACAGTATTCAAGGTACGATGGCACCGTAGACTTCTACAGTGGCATTATGATATTTTTAGTTTTATTCTCTATCCCTTTAAAGAGATAACGGGTAACAACAGCAGAAGTGGGGGTTCTCTGATCGATAACTGAAATGGAAGGAGTCTGTCTCAAATTTTGACAGATCTTCAGTATTAAAGCTTCTCAAATTACCAAAAAAGTTTGTAGCAAGACTTGTGGCTGATCCAGATGATCACGTGGCAACAGGCAGGAATAAGAGATTAAACGCTTCTGGGAACAGGAGGGCTGCTATTGAACAGAAATGGGTTCTAAAAACTGATTTAGAAGTATACTGCCTGAATTCGTTGCATTCAGACATGACTATCCAATTGCTGTTGTCTTTCATAAGGGAAGAGTTTCTCTCATTAATGGTCCGGTTTTAGTTAACTGACAAAAAAAATCTTCTTGGGGTTTATGCAAGACAAGCCTTCCGACAGTCACAGAATTGACCGTAGCCCAGCCAGAGTTTGGGTGTTAATACACGGAGCCTGTAGCGCCTTCGTGCAGAGCACAACAAACGAGTGGTCCTCCTGCATACCCCCCACCCCCAAGTTGCAGTCACTCTAGCGATGCTCTAAACCGTGCCTCTATGGTGCGAAATGCGTGTGGAAATGGCATGCCCCAGCAGACCCCCCCGTGGGCACCTGCTGCCCAGTTTTCCCTGCACAGGGTGCTCCACGTTTCCTGGGTTGATGCCATGTAGAGCAGCCCCTGGGTGAACATCTGACGGCCACAGGAGCAGGTGAATCCAGGGCAAATGTGGGGCAACATCCTTGGGCCTCCACGCAGACGGATTTATATAATGGAGTACTAAGTGAGATGGGGGTGCAGCTTCCTGCTGTCTGAGGAATCAGTCGGCAGGTGGAGCACCATCAAGCCAGCTGTGCCATTGAACAGTTCTCTTTGCATTTGTTCTCAGGAGCTCTTTGTCCAGTATTTAGCCACTTACTCTTACAAACACGGCAGCGGGAAAGAGCCGAGATCCTTGACCTACAGCGACCTTTCCCGCACAGCAGAAGAGTCGGAAACCTTCCAGTTCCTTGCAGGTATGCCTAGCTGCTGCTGCAGCCAATCACACTAACTACCAATAAGATGCAGCTCATTACTCGGATCCGCCCCTTTCTCTCTGCCTCCTCGGCCAAAACCCTTGTCCATGCCATGGTTCTCTCTCACCTCGATTACTGCAATCTCCTCCTCGCTGGCCTCCCTCGCTCTCACCTGTCCCCCCTTATCGCAATCCCAAACTCCGCTGCTAAGGTCATTCACTGCCCGTCGCTTCGACCATGTGCAGCCTCTCCTCTTCTCTCTCCACTGGCTTCCCCTTCCTGAACGTATCCTGTTTAAACTCCTGGTACTCACGTTCAAAACACTCCACACCCAAGCTCCCCCTTATCTCTTGGACCTAATCTCCCTACACCCTCTGCACGCGCTCTCTGCTCCTCCTCTGTCCCCCCCATGCCTGGAATTCCCTCCCTGCCCACATCCGCCTTGCCCCCTCCCTCCGCTCCTTCAAATCCCCCCTCAAGTCCCACGTTTCCTCGCCGCCTTTCCCAATGCCTGCTAGTCGTTCCCCATATACTTACTGTCTGCCCTCCTCTGCTGACTGCTGCCACCAACCTGATTTTAGATTGTAAGCCACAGGCAGGGACCGCGTCTATTTCTACGTTCTGTACAGCGCCAGGCACATGACTGGCGCTATATAAATGTTTATCATCATCATAATAGTGAAGCACTCTTGTTTCTCAGCTGTAACACTGAACACAACAGGCTTTAAAAATCAACATGGCATGTGGGCAGGCAAGTAACGAAAGCTCAGTGCCAATTTATATAATCTAGATTTGAAAAGCCAGCCTTTAGTCTGATGCCATGTAAAACACCAGGGACAATATCTCAGTTGTTCCTTTCTTTCTCTGCCTCTGTCATTCTGCAACCAGTTGTACTTTGGCTTTTTGAATTCCCCTTTGTATTGAATTGTTATAATCAGAACTATAGTGACAACCATGAATGGCTGTTGCGGTAGCCGCAGTGGAGAACTGTCATGGCACCAACAATCCTAGATATTAATCCTTGTTCATTCTCTAACTTCTCGCTTCCTGTCTCCTAATGGCTTCTCATTTAGCAGCATTGTGCGATAGTATTAGCCTCGGAAGCTTGGGCACTAATGTTAAGTGACTCTCCCCAGTAAAACCCAGAAATCCTGACTTCTACCAGTTAAAGTGCAGAAATGGAATCACTTTCTCTCCAATCTTTGCAAGGAAAAAGTTCATTTTGTGCCTGGAGCTATTGATGTATGAACTTCAAATTCACAAACATCTGCCATGGCATTTTGTGCTACCGTTTCCGTGGCATTACCGATGGCAGCTACCGCCAGCACATGAAATGCATACAGGGGGCTGCCCGTTGATTAGTCCTAGACGCTAAGAAAATGTTAGTGGGGGCTGCATAGACCAAACAAGGACTCCAGCAGGCTATTGTCTCGTTTGAAAACACCCAGGGATACGTTCACTAAGTTGAGAAGTAAAATATATTTGTCACTAATACTTTGCAGTTAGAATGGTTGACGTTGTGGCATAAGTGTTTGCTGTAAGATCCCATTAGCCCATCAATGCTATTCTTCAGACCTATTAAAATCTTTTCTTGCACTGTGATTTATGCAGGTATTGATGATCTGTAAGAATTGTAGCTACATTACTAAAAACCCATCTTTGTCTTGCTTTTTTATACCAAAGAGAATAAGCAGCATGAATGGAAGGCACTTTAAATGAAGTCTGTAAAGTGGTATCTGTAATCCTGTATTGTGGCATTTCTTAAACTATTCTAAATGTTCCAATACCCTTCTGTTAACCATATTGATTTTCCTAAGGATACGTGTTAAACTAGAATAACTCACCTGGCTAAAAAATTTTAAAATGTCTCTTGCACAAACTACAGCTTCTAGTGATCTAGGTGCAATCATAAATAAGTGTCCAATGGCTCCGCTCCAAGGTCCTTACATGCATGTTGGCTGCACACAGACCACAACCGCAGTTGCACGGGGACCCCAGGAAAGTCTCCT
The DNA here is from genome assembly GCA_003113815.1 of Sphenodon punctatus. NCBI lineage: Eukaryota > Metazoa > Chordata > Lepidosauria > Sphenodontia > Sphenodontidae > Sphenodon > Sphenodon punctatus. Next base: position 10,796,486 of record QEPC01010034.1, on the reverse strand, counting down.
AACTGCAGTGGCCACTTCAGCCCCACCTCTCCCAGTTGCAGCGAAGTCAGGGGACTTTCCCAGGGGGGCTCCTGTACGCGGAGCTTGGATCGGGGCCTTAGTCTTCTTACAAATAGCTAGTTACTGAAGAAACCATTGTCTTCCAGATATCTTGCCAAAGAAGATTCTAGCTAGCAAATACTTGAAAATGCTGGAGAGAGAGAAGGCAAAGAGAGAGGAGCAGGAGGAGGAAGAGGAGGACGACGAGGAGGATAGTGAAGAGGAAGATACTGAATCCTAAGAGTGACAAAATGACTTTACGGCTAGTCTTGTTCCTGCTGTAAAAAATATTGATACGGGTCTGACTTCCAAGTAAACTCACCCTATTGTGTTTGCTTATTTTGTCAACAAGACTCCAGCTTCTGGATTGATCAAAACTCTGGGATGCATATTTAGTCCGAGTTAAGAAAAGCAGGTATTCCAAAGAATGCAACTAATTTCTGGGCAGTGGAGATGTACACACACCCATGTGCAGAATTGATTCGGCCTAAGTTTTATTGAAATAACTAATTTCTCTCAAAATAGAAAAGATTAGACCCATGGGTAATGCATCGTCCAGGCCAGCAGCGCCGTTTCTCTGGTCACATGGGAGTCCCGGGGAGCATGGCTGACTGAAGAGTTTAGATGCTGTATCTGCAATTCTTCCCTTTGCTAGGGGTAAGAAAAGGCTGTAGACCAGACCCTCTCCCCTAGCTCTGAGACATGTTCATGGAGTGCAACCAGCGCCCCAGTCCCTAGAGACCACTGTGGCTTTTCACATGATAATTGGACAAAATCAGCTAGGAAAACTGGAAATAAGGCTTCACCAGTTGAAACAGCTGGTGCAGAGCCACACCTACAGGGTTGGTAAAACGTAGGTGTTCGTTAATGTGAATATGTATATATGGAAATTGTTACTCCCCCCTTTTGCCATTTATTTATGGTACTTTCTACCTGAATGTTTTTCAGTAAAGATTATACAATAGATTTCAGGATAGTAAGATGACTTAAAGCAGGCATATTTTTGTTACTATCAAAAAAAGTTCTGAGTGAAAATTCTGTACATTATTTTTACAATAAAGGATTTATAAAACATGGGAGGTACGAGATCCTTTCACGTTCTTTATGAATAACCTGCTTGCTTATTCTTTCCATAAAGCACACTGCCTGACATCAATGTGAGTCCCTGTGGAGAGCACAGAGAAATCAAGTTGCAATTTGCAAGCCTCCCCGGTTTCAACCAAACTGGCTTAACCTAACTCACTTTTGCCAGTCTCCGTTCCACCAACTGAGAAGTAGCTATTTGCTGTGGCTTCAGTCTACCCACTGATGCTATGGAGCTATCGCCAATTTAAACAGCCAGTTCCCTAACAATTTTCATTTTGAACTTTTGTTGTTGCAAGTGCCTTTTCAAATAGGCTAGACTAGGCAGAGGGAAAGGAGTTGAAATGCTCAGTGGTGTAGCTACCGTGGCGCAGGGGGGGGGGCCGCGCATTTGCACCTGGGCCAGGGCTTGCTGTCTCGTTACTCTCCCAATGTTTGGAGGCCGTGGCGGATTGGATGCGGCAGAGCAGACTGAAGCTCAATCCCGATAAGACAGAGGTGATGGTGGTGGGAAGGGCGGGGGAGGTGCTGGCCGCCGATAGGGGGTGGTTTCCCCACCTGTTGCTCTTCACATTTGGTGTCTGAGGGTGGTTTTGGATTCAGGCCTCCATCTAGATCGGGAGGTGAAGGCGGTGGCTAAAGCCGCCTTTCGCCAGCTGTATCTGGCACGGGGGCTTCGACCTTACCTCTCCGGGCCCGACCTGGCCACTCTCGTCCATGCCTTCATCACCTCGAGGCTAGACTACTGCAACGCGCTTTACATGGGGCTTCCCTTGTTTCCGGTTCGGAGGCTGCAGCTGGCACAGAATGCGGCGGCCCGTCTCCTGACGGGGACGGGATGGCACGGCGTGAGCCCATAACACTGGTGCCCCGCACTCTACACTGGCTGCCGATAGCGTACCGAGCCAGATTCAAGGTGTTAGTATTGATTTACAAAGCCCTGCATGGTCTGGGCCCCTCATATCTCGGGGACCGCCTTGCCCTCTGTGCCTCAGAGCGATCCCTTCGGTCCACCGGGAGCACGTTTCTGGAGGTCCCCCGTGTAAGATGGGGGGCCACAATGGAGAGGGTGTTCTCAGTGGCCGGGCCACGGTTGTGGAACTCCCTCCTGGAGGAGGCTCGCCTGGGCCTGTTGGCCTTTTGATGTATTTGTAAGACTTGGCTGTTCGCCCAGGCCTTCGGCGGGGAGGGTGGAGTAGTGGGTTAATTTTTGTTAGGGGTGTTTTAAATTTGTTGTTTAAAAATTGTTTTAAAAACTGTTTTATATTATGTTGGAAGCCGCCCCGAGATGCCGTAGGCGTGGGGGGCGGTATCTAAATATAACGAAACAAAATAAATATAGGCAGGGCCAGCCCCCTCACCTGCGGCGGTGGCAGCGGGATGGGGGAGGGAGGCGGGATGTGAAAAGAGCCCAGCAGATCTCTTCCCACCAGCTCCTCCACCATGTGCTGCGTCTCCCTCGCCCGTTGCTGCCGCCACCGCCGGGTGAGAATGCAGCCTAAGTTGTTCTACTGGCTCCAATCCCTATCCCTCATCTGCCTCTGCCTCCTAGTAGCGCTGCAGGAGCAGCAGCAAAGGTGGGACACAGATCAGGGAGATAAAGCTGTTTACAAACAACTGCCCATGTGAGTGATCAGAAGGCTGCTACCTTGTAAATAAGGTTCTTCGAGATGGCTCCTAACAGTCTCACAACTCGGTTGTGCACGCTCACCCTATTCAAATAATAGACCACATGATGGTCTCAAGCTCCTCTACTATAAAAAGCACTGACTCTCCCCGTCCTTTCTAGAAATAAAAGAAAAAAATTCCATGCGGGGCTGGAAGGGTGGGTGTTGTGAGAATGTTCGGAGCCATCTCAAATAACCTTGTTTACAAGGTAGCAACCACCTGTTCTTCGAGTGGCTCCTCACATGCTATTTTTACATGGCTCCGCTGGGTGGGGGAGGTCTGTGGGCATGCACAGGGCTGCACATATGCATCCCCACTCATCCACACCGACGGAGTAACCGCCGTTTCCCCTGGTTGCTCCGTGCGTGGGGACGAGTGGGGTGTGAGTGGGGATGTGTTAGGCTGGCATGTATGCACCCCCCCACACCATGGGTTCACACAGGTTCGCACCACATTGTTCCCACGGAGCTCCCCCACCCATGAACACAGAAATCTACGTGTTCATGGGTGGGAGAGGCCCATGTAAAAAAGGCCACATTCTCACAACTGTCTGTCTTATACTATCTTAGGTAGGAATTTAGGATATAAAGCAATATCTCTATCTTGGAAAATAAAGCTGCAAATATGGTACTGAGATTATTATGGTTGCTATTTCACTAACTTTTCTTACTGAAGTTATTGCTCACAGGAATACTGTCTTTTAAACCCGCACCCCATAACCAGTTCATTTACATCCCCATATAATCAATTCACGCTGCCCCGGGGGCACAAATTAAATGGTTATGGGTGGGGGCAGCGTGAATTGATTATACGGGGGCAGGGGCACAAATAAACTGATTATGGGGGGCACAACTGACCTGGTTATATGTACGTCTCTTTTCATGGCATAATGTGCTTAATAAGCTGGCTGCATTTTGGGTGTCTGGTGTGTTTGATAGCAGCTCCTCTGGACCGGTCGCACCGCATGCGTGCACAAGGCACAGGCGACACCAGCAGCAACAGGCCCTGGAGGCCAGACTGGCTAAGCTCACCCCCTCCTCCAGTAAGGAAATTGTGGAAGAAAACAAGTCTTCAGTTTGTTTGGCAGGTTGTCTGTCAGAAAACACTTTATTGCAATAGGAGAGACCTTTTCAGCAGAGGAGATTGCCTCCAACAGAAGAAGAGTCTCTGCTGGTTCCAAGAGTTTGGCATGTTTATAGCACTCTGCGAAGGCCTGAATTGTATCAATTCCTTCTCAATTACAAAAACAGAAAAGACAGGATTTATAAAAGAAAGCATTTTGTGGTCTGTCAGCAAGATTCAGTTCAAGGATTTTCCCCGTAGTTCAGCATATTTCTCTCACCCATCTGTGACGTACTTACTTGACCAAAGTGAAGTTTAAGGCCTACTAAACTTTTACTTCCACACAGTTGACGCAGTCAGTCTCTCTGTGCCTGCCTCACTGCCCGCACAGTGGAACCACTCCTGGGGAGTGGTAGTAGATACTCGGCTGGGGAGGTGGAAAGCATTGGGAGGCCATGCTTGTCTATGGCCACAGTTTTAACTCCTAGCCTCTGGATTTTGTATACTTAGAAGCTGTCAGCAGGCCCTGCCCCATCCCATAAGCCCCACCTACTGGGTTTTCGGAACGTGCGCGTGCTTTGCACTAATGCATATGAGGGGCCCATAACAGGCTTGAGCCCTGGCCCTTCTCACCCTTGCTATGCCCCTGGAAACGCTCAGAATAAAACTCAAATCCTGGATTGGAAAATATAAAATATTTTCATCTGAGGCTGCTGCAAAATGTATCTTGAGTTACCCAGAGTTTTTAAAAATCTTGAAAGTTACGGGTGTTACATTTAAGTCCCAATACATCACTTCTCAACTCGGTGGTTTCATTTGCAACTGAATTGATGTGTTTACAAAAAATTTAAATGGCCCTTTGTAAGCAAGTTCAAGATTGCCTAATATGAAAGAGGGCAGAGCTAGCTGGGCTTCTGGAGATACTGAACTGTTTTAATTTAAAATAATGAGAGTTTGAACAGAAGCTTGTAAAGATGAGGAATTTTATTGACATACTATGAGGCAAAACAAAATTGACACCATACAAAATAACTTTATAAAATATCATTCACATCATATTTAGTCAAGATATACAGCACTTTGAGCTTGTTACAAGTCTTATGGCTGGGGGTGGGTGAAAACACTAGGCTAAATTCTTTAGTATTAGTTTTGTGTGTGTGTGTATATATATACATATATATACACACACACATAGTAAGAAACCAAACAGAAAATAAGAGTTTCTCATGAGTTTATTGCAAAAGTAGTGCAAACTATTTTACCTAGCAAGCTGTAACACAAACTTGAAAAAGGACCCAAAGAAGCTTAAAACAGGACAATAAATGCTCAGTTTCACAGCCTTAGAAGCTTCCTTCTTCTCAAAGATGATTCTTTTCTCAACCAGAAACCTTTTACTATCTGGGCATGTTTTACATCCTAATTACTTGGAAAATAAGAGCAAGATTGAGGCTACAGTCTCGAGCAAGCCGGCCATATTTAAGGTTCAGGTCGCATAGGCATGAACTCGGAGGTTTTGTATGATTGTAAAAGGGCACAATTTGGCTCTGCATTACGATTAGGTCAGACTGTTTTCTTCCTTGGTCAAAATTTAAGGAATGTTCACACCATTAGGGAAATAATCTTCCCCCACCTTCTCAGCCATGTTTGAGAAATGTCAAGAAAACAGCACAATCAAGGGTTAGGAACATGTATTGTCTGTTTTATCGTTCTCGTATCCTTTTCTTTAAGTCTACTATTGTAAAGCATAATCCTCGTGCCCCTCACTGTACAATGCAGGGCAAACCTTATACCAACTACGGCAATAAGACAGAAGACCTCCTACAAAAAGGAACAAGAACAATTTTCTAAACTCCTCTGGGGTCCCCAAAAGCAAGACGACCAGGTAGCTAGTAGTAATACAAAAATAATAAAAACTAACAAAATGCTACATGAAAAATAAAGGAACAAAATGCAGCATATTCAGGCTCTTTTTATCATGAGGTACCTATAGAAATCTTACCTTCTGCCCAAAGTACTATTGTTTTTTTAAAAAAAACAATTCAACTTATTCTAATTTTAACACAAGCCAATTGTAGGGCATATATTATTACTGAGAAAGTGCAACAATGCTGATAATTTATATATGCAGCATATTAAACGATGATTACTCTTTACAAAATATAGCTTAAGTATCAACCTGATGGAGCAGTTCTATACGAGGCATTTTTCCACGGTTTCAGTCTCTGCAGCAAAAAGCCTTTAGGAAATAGCTTTAACCATGCCACTAAGGAATGTTGGTACTCTCAACTCCCATATGGAGTTTAGTTTTTAAAAAAATTATATATATTAAAACTAAATACAGGAAAAATTCCCACACTGTATTAGTTACTGGTATAAAGTCAAATTCCTCAGACTTCAAAAATGATAGTATATCACAACTTAAAATTTCTCCAAAAAGGAATCATTTAAGTAAAAAATGTTTACGTAGTAGAAAAAAGTTATTCTTAATTGTAAACTGTTAAGTACAAAAACGTGTGGAATTTTTTTGACATTTTATTCCCTTACCTATCAAAGGTATAAATACTCACCCCTTTCCTTTCATATATATGCGTACACACAAATGCTTGTGTGCAGTATGTACATATATATACATATATATACACACAGATGTATGCATAGAGTTTGGGATGTATATATTTTGAAAAGCATCAAGTTTTTTTAATATATATTTCTTTTCAGAATTCTGTGTCTGTACATTTTATGGTTTGCTACGCTGAAAATATTTTGTTTAGAAACTAAATTCCACTGTTTAAGATGTTGCTGTCAAAACTATTTTACTGTTTATAATTAGAAGCATGACTTTTGGTTTTACCTTTCAGGGGAGTTGTAAGTTAGAGGTTGCCCTTCCCAACACAACCCTATAATTCAAAACCCCCCCCCCCCAAACAATAAAACCAAAGGACTTGGGTTTACAGAATATTGGCCAGATGAGCACTGCCATTCTGTGTAGTCACTTTGGAGAATCTCACTGACAATTTGAGTAATTAGCACCCAACTGTTTAACTGAGGTAGATCCAAATTGGAAAGCTGGGTCCCCAACACTTTAAGTTGCCTCTAATTAAAAATATTTTAGAAGAAAAGTTTTAATGTCTGTCATCAGAAGTAAAAACAATGGCACTATTTGACAAAAGCACAGAACTTGAAGCAGGGTTAGAAATGTACATTATAAACACAGAATCATAATCCTCCTTCAGGCATAAATAAATTTCAAATTGTGGTTAATATGTTGTAACAAAACCTGAAAAAAACAGGATTTCAAACTAGTGACTTTTTGTTGACTGCCATACAAATGCACAGTAATAGTCCAAGATAGCCAAGGAAGGTCAGTCACAGTATAGATCGATCACTACAAATTTCCCTTTTATTTCTCAGGTGAGAAGCCTGTTTTTCTTTATTTTTTTTGTATTTTGACTTCACAGGAACAATCTAATTCTGGTTTTGCATAATCCGTCACTGACAAGTTTTAACATTTTAAGGCTTAATTTAAAGTGGCATCCACCACACAGCATCATGCAAGCATTTAAATATTCAAGATACATACAATGTATTTATGGGAGATCGACATGAATCCTCATTTAATATGTGTGTGTGTGACGTGTCAAGGGAAGTATACAGCCTAGAGTAGATAGAAGTTCTACAATGCAGCTAGTGCATATAAATCAAATCGTATTTTACAAGAAGTGCTAATTTTACAAAACAGCACCAGATGGTTTATACACAGCAAGCACAAACATCTGCACCCAAGGGAAGTGCACAGGTAAGTTCGTTAATAGACATTTTAGTACCACTTGAAACGAGGCCCTTAAATGTGCTCTGCTTCTTTAAAAACTAGTAAACTTTAAATGGTCATAAAAACATTTTAATTCATGTCACTTTTTTCCTTCTTTAATAAAGGGCAAAATAAAAAAGGAAAGCATGTACAATATGAAAGTTTTGAATTTACAATTTTTGGTTCTTTTTCAGTTATTTTACAAAAGTCACAGAAGACAATCTGGAAATACTGTTTAAATTAAAAGCAAGGGTTGAAATAACCTCAGTAGATGTCAGTTCAATCAAAAGTGTACCAAAGGGAAGAAAAATCTGGAATTAGACAGTACATTCGCCTTTTCCCTCCACCATGAACAATTAACCACTTTACTGCACAGAAATGTTCTACTTATTTTTATCTGTCAGCCAAGCTTAGGCCAAGGTCCGCAGACCACTAAACTCCAGAGTCAGGAGGGTTTGTGGAGCTGCAGCCTTAACATGTACATTTCTAAATGACAAATTCTTGCTGGGGTAAATTAATGGAAGTCCATTCAAAACCTGGCCCGAAATCTCATATATAAACACATTATATTTGTCTCCTCACACAGGAATGAAGGTAGCAAACTGCAGAAAGTGGTTGTTAACAGTCTTCACGAAGAAAAGCATAAAGAAGAAAAATGATTCGCTCTACGTGTGCCATTGGAGTTGGTTTCTTTTTTGTTGTTTTAATTAGACATTGAAAGAGAATATAAAATGTCTATTTTGCAATAATTTATTTTCAATTCTAAATTCGCCCCAAAATATATCTACTTTACTATGGAAAATTTAAAAGACACATGAATCCTTTAAAAAAAAAAAAAAAAAAAAGGGTGTTAAATATTTTGTTGCCTGTTTAATTGTACAGTCAAGCTAATATTGAAATATGTGGGGGTGTGTGTGTAAATGAATAAATATTGTCTGAAGTGGAACAGTTTGGTGACACTACTACAAATGCAGCCAGTGTCTCTTACTGAAATTAACGTCAATAGGAGCAAGACACAAATTTGAAAAAATATTAATTGCAAGATATATTCTTACACTACGGGCTCAATCTTGACATTGCTGCACATTGCCAACACCTACAGAACTAAACGGGAGCTGCATACACACAAGAAAAGAAGAATCAATTGCATATTGTTAGACATGTACTCATAAGGCCAGGTTAGGGGTGGGAGGGGTTCATTTAATCAAAGAAACAAGGTGGGGTCATCACCCCCAAATATCCATCCCCCTTTCCTGCTGAAAATGTTTGCACTTCCAAAAGCTTCCACTGATTCCCCCCCCCCCCCCCACTTTTCATTATACTGAATAGTCCCTCCACTATGGCCCTTTTCACATAGACACTAACTCATATAGGCACTCTTTCGGCAGCATTTGATACCGTTGACCATGAGATGTTGGTGACGCGCCTGAGGGACAGTGCGGGGATGGGAGGGACAGTTCTCAAATGGTTTCGCTCATTCCTGGCCGGAAGAACTCAGCGGGTGGTGCTTGGTGATTGTTTTTCATCTTACCGAGACCTCTCATGTGGGGTTCCGCAGGGTTCTGTTTTGTCCCCTCTCCTGTTCAATGTGTATACGCAGCCGCTCGGCGAGGTGATTAGAGGGTTCGGGGTGAGGTGTCTTCAGTATGCGGATGACACCGAACTGTATCTCTCATTTTCAACAGATCCAGGCCCAGCTGTCTCAGTGCTTACCCGGTGTTTGCCAGCTGTGGGGGATTGGATGAGGGCTAACTGACTGCGATTGAATCCTGACAAGACGGAGGTGATGGTAGTGGGTAAGCTGATGGAAGTGACAGCTCCCATGGTTGATAGGATCTGTCCTCCATTGACTTCCCAGGTGCGGAACCTGGGGGTGCTCCTTGACGCGCAGCTCCGCCTGGATCTCCAGGTGGAGGCTGTGGCGAGGAGTGCCTTCCGCCAGTTACATCTGGTGCGGCGGCTTCAGTCGTTGGTTTCAGTTCCTGACCTGGCCACGATCATCCATGCTTTTATCACCTCTCGGTTAGACTACTGTAACGCGCTCTACGCGGGGCTACCTATGGTGACGCCTTGGAAGCTGCAACTGGTGCAGAATGCGGCGGCCTGGCTCTTAGTGGGACTGGGTCGCCGGGAGCACATTAAACCAGTGCTCCGGTCTCTGCACTGGTTGCCAATAGTCTTCCGGGCTCGATTCAAAGTGTTGGTTTTAACCTATAAAGCCTTACCACGGTCTGGGCCCTGTCTACTTGCGAGATCGCCTCACTCCCCGGGTCCTAGACCAGCCCCTGTGGTCATCCGGGGGGCCACGCAGAATAGGGCATTCTCGGTGGCCGCGCCTTTAGAACTCTCTCCTGGTGGGGCCCGTCTGTCTCCGGACCTCCCAGCCTTTTGAAGGAGTTGTAAGACCTGGCTGTTCCGTCAGGCATTTGGCGAGGGTGATGGGTAGGTAGGGGGTGGGGGGTTGGTGAGGTTTTTATTCTTTCTTTATTATGTTTTATGCTATTTTATTGTGTATTTTTTATGTTGTTAGCCGCCCCAGATTGCATGTGGCAAAAGGGGCGGGGTATACATTTTTTAAAATAAAATAAATAAACACTGATAAAATGGGTGTTACATATTATTATACATGTTGCAGGGCACCCATGGAGCACACTTGCACCCCTGCAACATGTATAGTAAAATGTACCACCCATTTTATCAGTGTTAAGTGTGTCTGTGTGAAAAGGGCCCTATGTTTCTACTGTTTTTTTTTTTTTTCATTCTTCCCCTTCTGTTGAAAAAATCAGAATATTTTCATGACCTGAAGTTTTAAACACACAAGATCAAAAATATTTTCCATCTCAAGCAAAGCAAAACAAAAATATTGGTAAAAATTCTGGATCCAAAAAGCGATTCAAAAGACTAAAGGTATGTTGCCAGGGAAACTGAAGATCCGACAGTCAAACAAAGAGAGAAAAAAAGATTCAAAACGGAGGGCTCAACAAGGTGACAATTGTACACCCAACTGCAATGAAAAGAAACGAGGCCCCCGGGCCAAGTATTGCTCATTTTCCCAGCTGGGGGTGGGTTACAACAGAAATGCTTATAGGCACAGGGTGTTTCCACACGGCACATGGACACTCACTGTCCGCTTGGAGGCTGTCTCGCTTGAATACGGTGTGGGGGGGTACACGCTCCCGTGGCCCACGCACCGCCAACCCAGTCCACGCACGGGGCACTCTGGGAAACACTGGAGGGCCCGATGTACAGACTGGGTGGGCAGCGTGTGTGGGGCCACTTGTTTGACGCGCCCCCACCCCTACTGGCCGGCCACGTTTTCTAATAGTATAAACTGGAACAAATAAGGGCAGATAAAGAACTTCCAGGTTTTCTGCCTAAGCTAGTCATATATTTGGAGTCTAAATTAGGAAGAATTCTTGTATACTTCGCTGGGATTTTGAGTCAACCAGTTAAGGCTTGCAATGCTCTACAAAATACAGTGGTAGATAAGTGCTTAACAACAAAAAGGCCCCAGTTGCCAGAGTCCTATTGATGAAATAGCCCTAAACCAGGGTATTTCGGCAGGGTTTGGGTGGGGGCTGCTTTGTCTTTGTTTTTAAGGGAAACGCAACTGGAAAACTAAGAGCAATGACTGCTTTGAAGGCCTTATGATGCGCAGAGAATAAATACTAACAGCTACAGGTCCAACTTGGGGGAGGCATATATGTTTGGCTCGCCCAGATTCCTTCCTTCCACCCGCATGGCAGATGCCAGCTGTCTTTGCCATTCCAAATTAGTCGTTAGCATTTTGGCAGCGGGGCAAAGGGGCCCAAACTCTTATGGGGAATTTCTTCTTTTGAGGGTGACCTTGTGAGATTTGTACGGTCAAGAACCCAGGGGAGACGGTTTCAGCAGGAACTGCTCGCATGCGTGATTCCATTGCCCTCCCGGTCACTGGGAGCTCTGTTACCACGAGGCAGGTCACCATGCAGCTGCTGGATAGATGGTATAAAGGAAACTCAAAAAAAGCAGCCTCTGTTCTTACTTTAAGAATTAGAGGATTAGCTGGGAAAAATTTGTTCTTCACTTCCAGCTGCTACACACCCCAAATTCCCGGGAAATGGTATCTGTAAGTGAGGGGTGCACCCCCCCTCCATTTCCTACAAACAAGGGGACTCTCAGGATTCCCAAGAGATGATCTTCCTCTAGACTCTTGCGTTATTCAGGCAGGCTCATGGGGCACAAGGCTTCATCAATGCACTCCAAGGACTGCCCCCACCCTGGCTCATCTGGACCCCACAGAAAGGGATAACACCAGATGGAATAAAACCCCACTATTTTAAGAGCTCTGGCTGAGTTAATATGTGACTCTTTTTGGAAGTCCACCCTGGGGGGCATGAAGCGGTAGGCAATTAAGAATCACCAACGCTTGCATTCTAACTGGAATATTAGAGAGGGTTTCTTAAAGTCTGACATTGCAAGTGTTGAGAGAGAGCTGGGAAATCTCCATTCTCAGACAAATGCAAGCAGCTGTTGGTAATAAAGTTAAAACTGAAGATAATTGCGCTAAGAGCGATCTAACGCATCAGTAGATCATATTTCTGACAGCAAAGTGGTTAAATATAACTAAGGAAGCTTGTCTGGATACACTGTAAACAAAAAGAATTCAACACATTAAAAACAATCTTCTGCAGTTTTGTTTTAGACCGTTCAAAGCACCTTTACTGAATGTGCACCTGTTTCAACATCTGAGGTGTGGCCCAAGGCCTGGTACAGTGACAGAAAATATTCACAATATAAAACATATTCAAGACAATATTTTTTTTTGCATTCAGAATTTATCTGAGTTGTGACTGGAATAGGGAAAAATATATCTTCAAAGTTAAAATCTCAAGTCAAATTACCTAAAAGTTGTTTTAAAAAAATATTCTAATACATAGTTTCACTTTAGATTCAAAATATGTTTCACGCACCTTCATGTTACCTTCAGTTAAAACATTTACCTTCAATTAAAACATTATATATATATATATATATATATATATATATATATATATATATATATATATACCCCCCCCCCCGCCCCAGCAAACAAAATGCTAAAGTGTGAAAATGACGTTCATTTGGAAACAGCAATCTGAGAACTTGATTACTGGAAGAATCACCTGATTTATGGTATCGCCACTATTTCCTCTGAATAGCAGTAAACGTGCCTCAATGTAAAATCAGTTGCCTTGCTGTTCCCCAGCATTACAGCTTTCCAGTAATACTATTCAGACCTTTTCCTTTGGGAGATGGAAAGTGACAAGCAGACATTAAGGATCGCAGTTTGGCACAGGAGTTCTCAGACAGGGTATTAAATTCAGGGATTGGGGGAAATTTTGGCCCCTCAGCAATAGTAGTTTCATTTTAAAAGCAAAAAAAAAAAAAAAATGTTAAAAATCTAGGAGGTAGCCTTTACCTGCATCTGCTTGGTATTTGAATATTAGGAAACCACCTTCTGTAGTGATTTGACAAAGCCATTACATTCACTTGAACACTTTAGACAAAGAAACAACATGAAGAGAACAACTGAAGAAATAACAGATTCTGTGTCACACAAGATGAAGGACACAACTTTGGGAACAAAGAAAGGAAAGAAGTCACTCCTGAAGACTTGCCAATACATGGTACACTAAAGCCGTTACCCCTCCAGGAGTGCGGGAGCAGTTTACCAAGGTGCTGAGTTTACAGGTATGCACAAGCAAGGCTGTAGAATGACTGCTTGGCCTCTCCAGCCACTAAGAATGGCAGTAAGAAAAAGGCCAAGTAACACAGAACACTAGTCTGATGGGTGTTTAATATCGGTGACCAAGAAGGCAAAGTTGGTAGCCCTATTTTGTAGGTCAAAGCACTAGGAAAATCTACTCTAGGAAACATTTCTGCACTGTCAAATGGATAAGACTAAGCAACAGATTAGGCTCTTCCACTCCTAATTCCTATGTTTCGATCAACACCGCTTCACAAGTTAGATCTCTTGATACCTGGCACCAGATGCAAGTGCTGAAATAGTCTGGAAAGCAATGCATAGTGGAGCTCCCTCTAGTTCATTACACGGAGGTGCAAGATCCAAAGATAGGCATTGGAGGCTGTTACAATCGATCAGTTGCATTTTGGCAACTGAAACCTAGCTCTCTATTTTGCGTGCAAGTGCATGTGTGCAAGACGGGAACCAAGAAAACAGAGAGGGTTAGGAAGAACTGTAATGGAAATGGAGACTAAAAATTCCTAGACTTAATAAGCAAAATGAGCCACTCTGACCTTCATGGATTTTTCAGCCGTACTCAACTGAGAAAAGGTAGGAAAGAACTCAAAGCCAAGCCACATACAGCTCCTGTCTTAATACTGTAAAGTGTGACGGTATCTCTAAACACACAACTACAACAATGAACAACACTATTTACAGTATGTTCCAAACACCTACAGCAGATGAAAAAAGAAGTCTGTTACAGTAAAAAGGAACTTTTTAAAAACAAAAAACAAACAACAAAATCAGTGCAATTATTTTCTTTTGAGTTTAAGTTTTCCTTAGAAAAGACTGTCTGTACAGTCTAACAGCAAGTTATCAACAAGTCTGTAGAGTTTTTAAAAACATGCTGCATTGTTTCAGAAACTGAGGAAGGGTCCCATCAAGTCTGACAACCAGAACGACTACTAAAGAAAAAGAGATGTTACTTTGGGAGAAATGCACTCAAACAGAACAAAGGTAAGATTTGTGATCAGATTTATATGACACCTGGAGAGAGAAAACCTATTCACATTTGTTTCTTGTGTGTAAAAGATCTGTCTTAAGCTTAACCAAAATGAAACACCCAAAACCTAGAGCTTTTGCATGCCACAGGAATTGTTCACTTGATTATACCAAAGACGCAGACGTTTCCAAAAGAGAACGTGATCCTGTTTACTATCCAGGCAACAACTCCCAGAAACTTCAGTGCAAGCTTTGCTTTGCAAAGACTGAAAGTCTTGGCCCAGTGTGGTTTTAAAACATGGGCTGCTTCTCAGGACAAACTATCAAATGTGCACTGTTTAAAAACTTGAAACCTACCACATTCAATACAAATGGACAAAAAGGAAGTGTCAATTCTAGCCTTGCTCCCAATGTAGAAAATGAGAGGTTTTGCTAGTGATGTCAATCGGGAAGAATCTACAACACTCAATACAGGAGAGAATCAGACCCCAAGTTAATACAAAGCAGGGACCCTTACTCACTGTGGTTTCACCATTAGCAGGGAACACTGATCCCTGATATAAAGCCTCTGAACAAACCTAACAGACCCTCGTCACTGAACTATAGAAAGGGCTGGCTAAAACCACTACTCGGTCGTATTTTTCATCAAGCACCATCTCAGTCTATGCCAGCGCTACGAGAATTACGGAATAGACTCAGCCATATTTTTACGTCAACAGTAGGTTGGGGGAAATGTTTAAAGCAGAGGAGGAGACAAGAAAGGAAGGGGCACGGTTTCTTTCTTTTCTTTTTTTCCCCAAAAGCATAGCATGATCTGTGAAGCTTACAAGCAGGTGATCATGCAACAAATCTGTGAACTGGGTAACTGCCACAAAAATCCCATCTGTCGGTGTTTCACCAGACAGATCCAGGCATATGTTAAAAAGGAGAAGAAGAAGAAAATTACCATGATCTAGGCACTGTTCACAACATAATAGTCACCTGAAGGGATTAAAATGTTTCAGACATAAGTCAGAACTGGAACAGCAATGAAACGTTGGCCAGACTGTGCCTCCTCCATTTGTTGAGTGCAGGAGAAGTGCAAGGGATTCATTTGAGTTCAAGAACTGCACAGGGCTACCTCAACTAGCCATCCCAAAGAGGGCAAGGGAAAAGGCAAACCGCTCCCACCCTCTACCCCCAAACTCTACCCCACCCCCACTGACCAGCAGAGCTCATCCTCTTAAAGGGGCAATGCAGCAGCTGTGAATGCCAGGTCATTATGGAGACACAAGGGTCCCATGGGGGCAGTGTAGCCCTGCACCATCCAACAAGGAGATGTTGTGTCTCGAAGGCACAACAGAGACCAACCACACTAGCTTTTGTCTCCAGCATTTGTCTTTTAAATGGCTTCAGTTGTCTTTGCTGGTGTTACTCTGCACCTTGGAATAGCAGCACTTTGATTAGCTACTGGAGAACTAGAATGTTTTAGCACAAATAAGGCAGGAAATTCAAAGTTAGAGCTGACAAATACTTAGCTCACTTGCTTCCCCTGCCAACAACGTACAATGGGGATATCGTGCCCCTCTGATTTTAATGGCAAAATGCCTACTAAATATCACTGGAGCTGGGTTGTCAGCCAGCTTATCTAGATAGTTTTTAACAGTCTCCATAATTTGTCATCAGCCTTCTCCCCCCCGCCCAAGTCTTTTCAGTTAACGACAGCCTAGAACGTAACATCGGTAAAGCATGTCGGATCAAATTTTAGCCACAGAACAGCCAAGCAGAGGCAGAAGTCTCCTGTACGGTTCAATGCTCACCTGGCAGTCCAGTTACAATAAGGGAAACCAGCAATTACAACCAAGTCAGTATCCGGTGGTTCGACTCAGAGAAACAGGGCTAATTTGGAAACTAAATCAAAAAGGTTTGCTGGCTCAAAAGTAACTGGCAGCAGAAGCAGTATCCCATGCGAATGAACTGAAAGCACCTTTTTGGTTTTTTAGACCAACTGCCATGTTCATTCAGTTTTGAACTAAGCAAAAGAAAGTGTCAGCCCTAGCTGTGAATTTCACAGCATTTCTGGGGGTGTGTCACAATCCCAAACTTTGCATACATCATTTTGCAAAAGAGATTTTCCTCCGTTCTTGGAGGGGAGGGAGAGAAAAAGAATTCTGTGTAAATCTGTGCACATTATTTACCTGAGATACTGGTGTTCTGACAAGAGTCATTGCAGTCTAGAGTAAACAGATATTTAGAAAGATAGAATGTTCATCGGATTGAAGCCATTTTGGTCTATGGCATGCTGTTTACATTAAAAACCCTATAAAAAGCAGTTATTGGGTATATACACTGAGTGCCTACTTTTCAAAAGTGCATTGCTTGTGAAAAAAAGAAAGCCTTCCCACCCCTCCAGAAAAACAGTGGAATCAGCTGGAACTAAATTATGAATTAATGTTCCACATTTCATTTGGGGGAAAAGCAAAACTATTCCTAAAATTACAGTACGCTAGCGCGAGAAAAACTTCTGTAAACAGTATACTCCCCTTCCTCCAATACCCCCCGGAGTTCTGTTCCGCAACACGTGAAGAAAACTAGATGCAAATTTCCATGCGTCCCAATGTGAGAGAAGTCCAACATCTGCCTACAGTTCTTCCCTGCAGGGCCCCAAGCAGCATTCTTCTGCTCCCCTGTATTTGGGGCTACTGATGGATGAGGTATGGGGGAAACCAAATCAATACACTGAGATCCAATGGCTAGCAACTTCCCCATGCAGTCAGGAATAGGAGCGGCAGAGGCCTGCGCTGCTCCCCTACAACCTGTCCCCGCGGTGTGAATGCAAGGTCAAGGTGATTGCCATCCTCCTCGCCCAGCTCTCCACAGCCCCATGGAAAGGCTTTGTTTGTGGAGGAGGAAGAGGAGAAGACTATCAACCGTAAGTGCCTAATTGCAGAAAGCAGAGCAAGTAGACGAGAGGAGCTGGAAAAAGCCTTTCATACAACTGATGAAATTCTGCCAGATTTGTAACACTCCGTGAATTTCCTCACCTCTCAAAACACGGTCGGGAAAAGTGCAACACACCCAGTATGAAAGAAGAGCTATTGCAATTCAGCTACATTTGAAGAGATGCTTTAGTAACCTGGTTTAAAAAGCAGGATGATCTAGACAGTGGGCTATACTGTTCTCAGTCACACCACTCCTCGGTGTTTACACTGCTGTAGCAGAGGCCTGCTGATTTCAACAAGAGGAAAAATGAAGTCATTAAAATCCAGGCATCCAAATAATTGACTTTGTTCTTTCAGGCAAAGGACGTGGGATGCAGCACACCAAGCTCCAGGTACAGACTTGAACCTGTGCGTGCTGTTACGCACCTTACATGCTGGGCATTTTCTTGCTTGCTCCAACAGCAACCAGTTTTGATCTCTACAATATGGCACTGGCGTTAGCTCTGGATGGAGCCGTTTGCCCACTTGGTTGGCTAGAGGTAAATGTGTGGGTAAACGGCTACTAAGGGGAGGGGAAATATAGCAGGTTGAATCTTGGAAAGAGGATGCTTTAGGAAGAAAGAAAGAAAAATCTGCATGCTTAATATTTCATTGATTAGGCAAAAAAACAACCACCCAGAACTCCAGCTTTCTGGGTTTTTCTCCTTTGCTCACGGTGTCGATATTAGTGCAATGGTTTATACGTCTAAGCATGAATTCCATGAACCCAGTGTGCAAACTTACAGAAGTACATATGTTTCATAATTATTAGTTGTAATTCTCCTAAGAGAACGGTAAAACCTCTTACTATCGACCTTATGCATAACAAAGAGAGACCCGCCTCCCTCCACAAGTAAACTTCAACAGTTTTCAGAGAGTTATTTTTCTGCATAGATTCTATGTAATTTGCCTCCCCTATAAAGGAGTGAACCACTCTCCTCTATTTGAACGGCTACTTCACCATTGATCAACAAATAAATAAGTCATTCTTGTGCTTGGATGAACAGAGAATGGCGGTATCCTGTGTGCGTGTCTGAACTACCCAGGGAAAGCCCACTGGTTTTGCGTGCATGCTTTAAAAGTCCTTCCAGAAATTGCAGGCTATAAAATATACACACTGTATGTATCTCTGAATTCTGTCACATCATAGTAAACTGCATATTCCTGCTTTTAAAAACACTAGTGTCCCCAAGATAAAATTTTAATTTCTAAAATCCAAAGCATCCTTGATATGTTAACAGAAATATGTTGAGCACTCCTTAGTAAATAAAATAAATAATAGCCTCTAGCCTATCACATTAATACTGTGAAACATATATAAACTTTACATTAATTCAAACATAACAGTGAAAAAGATTGTACTGTATTCATCACCACAGAACCCGTATTCTTTAAAAGCTTTGGAAAGTAAGTGTCACAGTCCTAGAGGACAAACTCCTTGATTAGCTGTCAGTATGATTTAAAAAACAAAAACAAAAGAAACATTACAAATTTGTTTTAAATGGCACTTTTTTGCCAATCTTTCAATGGACCTATTAAAGGGTTAGATACAAGTTCCTTTCTTTTTTTCTAAAATTATTTCATAATTCATTCTATGAAAAACATCTTTAAACACAGCACAATAAAAGACATTCAAGAACAAACTTTTGCCCTTAGGCACACAGACTGTTCTTTGAAACAGCTGAGGACTAACCAGAACATTATTATGGTTTTGCACTTTGAAAATAAAACTTTTGCAAATGCATCGTGAATGACCAAGGCTTCAATGCCATCCGAACAGTACTCTGCTTTGTTTTCAGTTATTAAAAACTAGCTCGTAGCATTTGAGCCCATCAAATTTGATGTGAATCAGGTATTTCCAGATTAATTAAAAAAAAACAAATTGAGAATAGCAAAGGAAATGAAAAGTTTTGTTTTGCTTTTAGCCCTGAGATCACAGCTCTTGATTTAACTATAAAATATTTTCTATTTTGTTTTGTTGGGTTTTTTTGTTGTTTTTTTTTGACAAGCAGCTTAGAGATTTTGGCAAACCACACTTCCAACTCTTGTAGGATTTTCTACAGGTCTGCAGTTCATAAACGAGACTGAAATTCTGGACGGAAGGCTTTCTTGCAAATGGGAAAAAATAATAAAAGAAAGATGCATCACTCATTGCTGGCTGTCGCTGTAGCTCGGGCAACTGTTGGTCTAAGTGCAGCTGGTCTCACGTGAATCCAACTCCATACTGTGTTGCTAAACATTAAAACATGTCAAGCAAAGTACATGGTACGCAATGTGTCCTGATGAACTTGAACTGCTTTAGCAAGTGCTTGATGATCTCTGCCATTGCTTTGACCAGAAGTGTGGCTTCCTTCGGCACTACAAGGGGAAAAGAAGGAGAAAACAAAAGCCCTATTTATTCTCTCTCTCTTGAAATGCATCTCGTTTTCATATAGAACAGTTCCATTCCCTAGGCTCCAAGAGCCACAAGCTGACAAATCAAAGATCTGAACTAAGAAAATGCCTGAAAAAGAAAATCCAGAAAAAAAGGATGCTTATACGGAAAGCCACAGAGCAGAAGGAGTTGTGGCCAAACCTACTCAGCCTATAAGTTAGGGTCTGACAGAACGAAAGTCATGACAGATGGTTTCAAGACAAGTGAACATTTAAAAACCTAGAAAATTTAAGAGTGCATCAGAAACGTATTCTTCCTACATCACAACTGTACCGCTCCTCTTTGTCCTAGAGTATAGCCCAAAGATGACAAAATTTACCCAAAATTTACCCAAGAAATGCTGAGAGAGGATGCTTGATTTTAAAAAGTTCCAATTCCAACTTCTTTTCAAACACTAGAGCAACTTACCTATCGTGTTCTTTATCCACCAGATGATACCTGGCTCTGAACGCCACCAGGTGCGCATAGTATGCTGGTGCGGGGATTGAAACAGAACGAGTACAGCGTACATACGTATGACACAGCTGGTAGGTAAGAATCTGTAGCTCATCTGAAGAGAATCGATTGTCATCCCAGAGAACGTGATAATGAGAAGGTCTGCTTGTTCCCTAACGGCAGATCACAAGAGACGTTTTACAAACATTCCTAAAGTGATCCCTTTCCTTCCCTATTAGGGGAAATGTAAATTAAAGCACCGTTTTGTATGTACAATGTGCTACTTTCACTAATTTGCACTCTTATCAAACCCCTAATGCCTTCCTAGTGGATGGGCAGACATGCAGATGGTTCACTAGCACACTTGTGGCCACTGCCACCCCGAACTCCAAGCTTTTGAGAGCCATGTTCAATATGGAAATTTACGGAATCTCTGCTATTCCTTCCTCCAAAACTTTAAAGAGACTGTAAGAACATTAATCTGATGTGAATGTGTGCACACACAACTACACCTGTTAATGTAACTTGCAAGTGGAAGCTTCCTGCTCTCACAAAACCCTAAAAGGAATTTGTGTTGAATGGGCTATAAAGGCCAAGAAAGAATTCTCAATTTGGCAATCTGGCTTTATAAATTCAGATGGACTGTGGCAGTCCTCAGGGTTCAAAAAACAATGAAGAAAACAGTGGCTAAGCTGAGGTCTACAGGGGATTGGAGTAAATCCTCCTATGTTAAGAGCTGTTCAGCAATGGAACAAGTTGCCTAGGGAGGTTATAGTCTCTTATCCCTGGAGGTGGTTTTTTTGGTGGTTGTTTTTTTAAAGGCTGGACAGTCCTCTGTCAGGGATATTGTAGACGTAGTCCCCTCCAGCATCCAAGAAAGGGACTGGTCCCTCAAGTCCTTTCTAACTAAGTTTCTAGGCTAATACTGCATTTTGGGGGCCTGTATAAGACTGTAAAACTAGTTACATTTTGTACACAGATATCAAAATGAGAGGAAGCTAAGTAATGCATTTCACAGACTCCGAGCTATCCATGGTTGGAGACTCCAAGTATAAGAAGGGTTAGGAACAGCATCTGTGATGGTTCCGCTAAGATACAGTTAAGTACAAAATACCAAGTTCTTGGATATTTTTCAGTTTTCTCTGTGCGTTGCCCAAAACAAATGAGACTACGAGGTTGTAACCATCTGACCTTGCATCATCTAGGCCAGGTAGGATTCTGGGTCTGCATGAATTTGGAGCCAAGCAGGAACAACTAGCTGAAATTTAGTTTGGGCCATACGTAAAAATTAAGGTTTTCTTTCAGCCCTTTAAGGGAGGATTACTTTTGATCTTCAATTTTACTTAATTTTGTTTTTTAACAGTGTTGTATGATCTAGAAATGGTTGTTGCAATGCCCCCAAAATCACACATTCATGTACGAGTTATATTCTCTCTTTTATCATTCCAAAAGCTTTCCACATACTTTTCCAACGGCAAATTTATCATATGATTAGATAATTAGCACGAAGGAGGAGTCATGGAACTTTCTGTTGCTATTTGTGAGGTATCCTGGCAGCAGGCCTTCTTACACAAGTTTGTTTTAAGGAGGGACTTGAAAAAGCAGGGCACGGCAGATGGTAAAGACCAGAGAGAGAGGTGTGTTGGAAGGTTAAATCATACAGATGTGGTGCAGAAAGGACAGGGAGGGACCAACACTGAACTGCCCGAGTGTAATTGACATGATAAAAATCATACCTGAATACCAGCATGACTACACAGGTAAAAGTCAAACTCGGATGGATGGGTAATTTTTGTGTCCACCGTAGTACCTGCTGGAATGTTTCCACTTTTTCCGACCTATAAAAATAAATAAGAGACATACGATACGTTTACTTAGTTTTTCCCTGACTCTGAAACACCACCATTACAATATGCATTAGTAACTATTTATTCAACCAGAGAGGGAGTAGCTATTCCTGGCTGCCCTAGTTGCCAGCCCTTCACTGTCAAATATTTAGAACATACCCGTTCATTTTTGTCCGTGCAGAAGAGTCTGGTGTGATGCCTTTTCTGCACTACAATAAAAGTAATTCCAGGCTGATAATCCTTTTCGAGTTTAATGCATGCTTCTCTGATAGCGAGCAATTCATGGTGGAGAACCTAGATGAGGACAAAAATCCCAACATGTAGAAATATTAACTATTTGTTCAAACAGCGAGTGAGAAATGGATGAGGAACATTCAAAGGTAATAAAATACAGCAGCTTTTAAAAGAAAACAAGAAGTATGGTGGCAAGAAAAAAATAATGTTTCCTTGCTTACAGCTTTTATCCTGCCTTTCCGACTGCAATCAAAGAAAAATACGTACGTTTGTTCACTTCGAAATAAGAGTCCTAAGTGAGCAACCAAGATAGGCTTTGCCCCTACATTCTTTACTCCTAATGATTATTGTTTTATTAATATAGCAACCCCTGCCTTACATGGCACTCGGAGCGCTTCACAAAGTATAAAACAAACTGTATAAAATAATTTAGAGCAATTCAAGACAATTTAAAACAATAACAAAAGCTTGAAGGGGAAGGAAAAGGGGAGGACCGAGTACATTGAGGGAACCAGCAGGGGATCCTAAAAGCACCTAGGAAATAAATATGTTTTCAGGTGCTTTTTAAAGGTAAGGCGAGAGAAACTGAGAGGGACATCCAGAGGGAGCGAGTTCTACACCAGGGGGCCCGCCGCAGCCCCAAACCCATCACCTGCCAAGTTAAGGCACGATGGCTGAACCCCCAAACAGCGGATGGACCCAACAGTGTGAGACTCCAAAAGTCAGTCTTGACTATAGACGGACTGTGAGAGTGTTCTCTCTAACAAAAATGCACAAGCAGCTGTGAATTTTACACATGTGCATTCTGTGACTTTGCACGTCTTTCCTCAGGTGGCGAACGAGTGCCACGCTTAAACCCCCCGGTGATGTCCCAAGTTGTCCTGTTGTTCCTGACAGGAAGGGAGTGTAGAACATCCCGAATGGGGCCTTTCCCTATGTGGTTACAAAGTCTTGCTGCCCTCGGTGGGGCAGAAGGGGCAGTCACTCCTTGGATGGATTACTCCATGCGGGGTAAGGCTGCTACATGACGCTTCCTCAAACTTTTCCTAAAGACGCAGCGCACAGCAGCTTGCTGCTCACCCCGCCCCGGGACGGGAAGAACATCTGGCGGCAGCCAGGCAAACGATCCCCTGCATCGCGTGGCCTGGGTGCCCAGACTGAGTTAAGGGTGCCCAAGGCGTGGTAGCCTTCCCAGTGTCTCTCGTGTGGCTGCAACCTCAATGGCAGACTTTTCGTGAACAACAAACAGGTATACAAACAGGTATTAAATACAAACAGGTATTAAAAAATTGCTACTTGAAAAAATGGCTATTTACAAAGCCATCCCTGGGGAAAATTCAGCATCACCGTAGATTTGTGTAACTTCGAGTTCCGTGTTCGGATTCCGGTAAAGGAATGATCCTGTGCATTATTCCAATGACTTCAATTCCAGTTAGCTGGGAAAGAAACCAACCTGCCTGCTGGCATTTACTGGCCAGCACCTACAGTCTAACTGCTTTGCAGAGTACTACAGAGCATAAAAACAAGTTTGCACTTCTCTCTGGATGTACAAATTCAGCACAGCACAGACAAGCAGCAGCACTACAAAATTTAGGGGCCATAAATATAGAGATAAGAGCTGTTCAAATTTGAAATTTCTCAGAATTAAAACAACAAAGAAAATGAAATGGCTACTCTTACAGTATCCAAGCAACACTGAGAGATACCTGACAGTTCATACAAAACTGAATCTTGGCAGAGGCACGCTGGAAAAAACAAAGAGTCGGGGAAAGGAAAATAGGGGAAAATCATGCAGCCCGATCCTAACTCCTGCCCAAGCGATCTGGTTTTTTCTTGCACTTTGGCAATACCCATCTTGCTTATTATTGCGGCCAAAGGGGCAAATCCAAGATCTGTGCGCGCGCACACACACACACACACACACACACACACACACACACACACACACACACACACACACACACACACACACACACACACACACACACACACAGCGTACACTTGGTATGTGCGCATTGCACATCCTGGGTGTGCACCGAACGCAACATGTTGCCCATGCCACATGCATGCTTGGTATATGCACTGCACACCCTGGGGGTGCGTGCACTGTGTGCAACATGTTACACACGCCATGTGCACGCCAAGTGCCCAGACCTTGGATCAGCCCCCAAAACAATGAATTCACATTCAACTGAATTGCTGAAAAATTATGCATCACAAATGTGATGTTTTGGAACAAGTAAAACAGAAAGGAAAATTGGGCACTTACCTCTGAATTTTCCTTCTGCGGGGGATCCTCCTGGCCGGCCAGTCAGGACAGTAGGGTAGATCCCGCCAACTACCACTAGGAGGCAGACAATCAAATTTTCTGGAGCCTACTCCCAGGGATCTAGCCTCATCTCTCCAGTAATACCAAGCCTTCTCAACCTGCTTTTCAGTTAAGCTAACCCTTGTTTTTGTGCTTGTTCAGGTTCAAGGTTTTGGTGTTGATCCATAAGATCCTTCACGGTCTGGGCCCCTCATACCGCAGGGACTACCTCGCCCTCCGCGCCCCAGAGCGGCTCCTTCGGTCTGCCAGGGGTGCCTTCTTGGAGGTCCCCCGTGTTAAGCAGGGGGCCACAATGGAGAGGGCATTCTCGGTGGCCGGGCTGCGCCTTTGGAACTCCCTTCCGGAGGAAGCTACTAGTAAATAACCTCTATTTCTTCTTCGAGGATCTCTGCGATTCTCACTCTTGGGAGAGTAACAAGCAGTTGTAACACCTACATCTAGGAGGAGGAAGTCGAGGAAGTCAATCAAACAGCGAATTCAGAACTGCCTTTCCCACCTGGGAGTCTGATCTGGCTGCAAGGTCCAATGAGTAGTGCTTCGTAAAAGTGTGCACTGAAGCCCACGTGGCAGCCCTACATACGTCTGGGATCGGGACCCCATGGAAATTAGCAAGAGACGTAGCGGTAGCTCTGGTAGAATGCGCTCTTAGGCCCGGGGTGGAGCTTTGTTTGCTAAAGCGTAACATCTCTGTATGCATAGGGTAATCCATTGGGAAAGCCGTTGTGAGGCGATCTTAACCCCAATCTTCTGGCTTCCATAAGATATAAACAGTGAGTCACATGCCCTAACGCCCCTGGTTCGGTCAATGTAGAAAGCTAGCGCTCTCTTGACGTCCAAAGCGTGAAGAGTTCGTTCTGCATGAGACGCATGAGGCTTTGGAAAGAATACTGGTAATGAGATTGTCTGGTTAAGGTGAAAAGGAGAAACTACAAAGGCAGGATCAGTTCTCAGATCGACCATATCCCTATGAAACAAGGTATAGGGGGGAGAGGCTCTAAGGGCAGTCAATTCACTCACTCTTCGTGCGGAGGTGATTGCTATCAGATACGCAGTCTTGATGGATAGATTCTCCATGGTACATGAGATCATAGGCAGGGACCCGAGTTGACTACGTTGCTGCAATTTGCAGTGATTTTCACAGAATCAGCCAATTCTGACCATGACCCGAGGGTAAATAGGCCCCTGGGAGATGAACTGTGGGTGGGTGGGGTCTGAAGGCCCTATGTTTGCGTGAGGGAGGTGCTGAAATTCCAGAGGATTTGAGTTGTGTTTGATTAGCAAAGTAGTGATTCTATGTCAAACCTATTGCAAATTTGCTTCCCAGCATGCATAGTTATGCAAATCAAGGTCATTATGCAAATATTAATGCTCGCGGTGAATTGCCAGAATTTGGCTTCACTGGTTGCAGAATTTAAGATTTTTTGGTGCAGTCAACTCAGGTCCCTGATCATAGGTTCAAAGGGAGGGACCATCAGTTTGGATAATACAAGACCGGGGGGCTGGTTGCGACCTTGATGGGAACGTGTTCACCAATCCTTTCCAGAAAAATCTCATCAGCAAGTGTGAAAACAATGTTTCCTGTCCTTCTGGTTGTAGGCATGACGACAGCGCTGCCAGGTGTACTTTTATGGATAGAATAGAGAGGGATGATTTCTGCAAAGTTAGAAGGTACATAAACACGTGGTTCATGTTTAGTGCATGTAGGGAGATGGAATGCTACGCGCACCACTTGGAAAAGCGCAACCACTTAGCCTCGCAACACTTGCGAGTAGAAAGACGTCAAGAGTTTAACATAATCGCTGAAACCTCAGGTGGTACATTCCGTACGAGGGAAGGATCAACCATGCCGAGAGGTGGAGCATCTGCAAATCGTGGCGCAGGATTGTCCCCTGAAGTCGTGACAGAAGATCGGGTATAAGTGGAAGGGTTTTGACACATGATGCCATTGCTTGTAGTGTTTGGAAACAGGTTTGGCGGGGCCAAATTGATGCAATCAGGATTAGATGAGCTCTGTCCGTTCTGGCTTTGCATAGAACCTTGTGTAGAAGAGGGACTGGAGGAAAAGCATAAAGGAAGGCCCCGTATCAGGAGATTGAAAAGGCATCTGATATTGATCCCGGGGCCAGCCCTGCTTGACTGCAGAATTCGGGCAGTTTCGCATTCTCTTGAGACGCGAAGAAGTCTATTATTGGTGTCCCCGACTCTTGAAAGATGTCTTGCAAGACCATCTCGTTCATTGACCATTCGTGCTGGTCTGACATTGCAGCTGAGAAGATTCGCCACTGAGTTGTCGTGACCTGCCAGGTGAATCGCTTGAATGTGTATCTTGTGCTCGATACACCAACACCAGAAGCCTCTGCCTCCATGGATAGGCGTGTGGACCTTGCTCCGCCTTGTTTGTTCACATACCACATAGCTGTGGTGTTGTCTGTTATAATTAGCACATTTTTCTCTTTGATGTGGGATAGTAAAGCCTTCAAAACCCAGCGTATGGCCCTGAGTTCCAACATGTTGATGTGTAACTCTGTTTCTTCTGTGGACCACAGACTGTGTACCTGAATGTCATCCATGTGGGCACCCCATCCATTCAGGGAGAAGTCCGTGGTGATCGACACATGGATGCTTGGAGGATCGAAGGGCATCCTTTGATGACCTGGTCTCTGTCCCTCCACCACAACAGATTTTTGTGAACTCTCTGCAGTATTGTCAACTTCATGTTGAGTGGTTGGAGGGTTGGGGTATAATTCTGCGCCAACCATTGTTGAAGAAGCCTGATGTGAAGACGTGCGTATAGTGTCACCATTGTAGTGAATGCCATCAATCCTTGTAAATGAAGGAAGTACAAGGGTACTTCGATACTAGACACCTGCCTAGACACCTACTAGACACCTACAAGGGTACAACGATACTAGACACCTGCCAGGCAAAAGCATACCTACCAAAAGACAGATTCCTCACCATAGGGCGTGCTCTGGAGGGTCTTCAATCTCGACCGTCCAGATCGGTATCTGGACGGTCGAGATTGAAGACCCTCCAGAGCACGCCCTATGGCGAGGAATCTGTCTTTTGGTAGGTATGCTTTTGCCTGGCAGGTGTCTAGTATCGTCCCTATAAAGAGTAGGTGCTGGGAGGGGCATAGATGTGATTTGGACAGACTGATGAGAAAACCTAGGTCCTTGAGCAATTACATTGTCAATCGCAGATGTCTCTGAAGCTCGTGCTACGATGCGATTGTAATCAGCCAGTCGTCTAGATATGGGAGTAACCTGATTTTTAGTCGTCGGAGATGAGCAGCCACCACTGCAACACATTTGGTGAAGACATGTGGGGCCGTAGACAGTCCAAATGGAAGGACCTTGTATTGGAACTGTAGGTTTCCTGCAATAGTATTTGCGATAAGATGGACGGATGGAAATATGGATCCTGTAGATCAAGGGAAGCTAACCAGTCGCCTTGCTGAAGACTCAAAGATAATGGGTAAGGAAGTCATATGAAACAAACTTATGGACAAACTTATTAAGTTGTCTAAGGTCTAGGATAGGGCGAAAACCCTTGTCCTTTTTGGGCACCACAAAAAATCTAGAGTAAAAACCAGTATTAAGCTCAGACTTGGAAACCGGTTCAATGGCTCCTTTCTGGAGAAGTTTCTGTATTTCAACTAGTATTTGCGTTGGGGGGGCCTGGGGGGGGCGGGAAGAGGAGGGAGGGAGGGAGCAGAACTGGACGGCATAGCTGAATTGGATAATCTCCCTGACCCAGCAGTC
Organism: Sphenodon punctatus; assembly: GCA_003113815.1. NCBI lineage: Eukaryota > Metazoa > Chordata > Lepidosauria > Sphenodontia > Sphenodontidae > Sphenodon > Sphenodon punctatus. Next base: position 10,768,114 of record QEPC01010034.1, on the reverse strand, counting down.
AGTGGAGATGGCTTCAGGCGGTCATGGAATGAAAGGCTGTCCTCATAAACTCCCTTGATCAAGGTTTCATTAAAAACGGGACTTCGCCTGCTGTCCCGAAGACGAGTTGAATGAGGCTTTGCCACGACCTCTCTGTCTATTAAAAGCCTTGCACTGCTGGGGGCCTTGGGGTTGATGGTACTGAAAAGGGGTCTGTGGTTGGAACCGCTTTCCAGTGTTGTAGTTATACGAGGGGTAGGTGGGTCTTCTGGGTGATAAAGTGTAAGGATTTGGGGTAGGATAGGATTTTTTACGGATGGTGCGTATAATCCCTGTAGTCATCTGATTCATTTATTTGATCTTTTTTAGGGTGTCGTCTGTAGACGCGGCGAAGAGCCCTTCGCAGTCAATAGGTAAGTCCTCTATCCTGGTTTTATTTTCTTGCGTCAGCGCGGTGGAGCGAAGCCACGCATGCCTGCGGAGTGCAATGGTGGACACCATACCTCGGGCATTGGCATCAACTATATGCATGTTTGCAGTCAGCTGAAATTGAGCCATCTGTATGCCCTCTTTTTGGAGGGCTGCTATTTGGTTTGGGTCTGTGGGGCTGCTAAGCTGTGACCATAACCACACATAGCCACACATTGCGGAGGCATAGTTGGTTATTCTAAACAATAGGGAGTCCGAGGAAAACATTTTCCTTCCCAATACGTCGAATCTCCTTCCCTCCCTGTCCGATGGAGATGTCTGTACCCTCCCTGCTCGGGATTTTACCGATGCTGCCGCAATCACTAGAGAATTGGGGGGTGGATGTTTGTGGAATATCTGCACCCCTTCTTTGGGGACAGCGTATAAGGAGTCTGCTAACTTATTAGTGGGCGTCACAGAAGCAGGTTTGCTCCAAATGACTAAGGCAGGTTCCATCAGCTGTTGTAACAGCGGTAGCATTATGTGGGCTGATTTGCCTGCCCCTAGGATCCCAAATATTGGCCCAGTTTGGGATTTTTTGACTACCCTGGTGGGGAGTTTAGGGAGGGAGGATGACATCCTTTGTAGCATTGCCTGAAAGGCCTTGGAGTCCTCAGTTGCCAAGGATAGATTTGGATCCGATATGGCATCAGGAGGAGGGGGGGGGGGGATATTGTTTCATCTTCCTCCAGAGATGATGAGGATGAGGAAGATGACCGAGATGCGGATCTCCCTGGGGAGGCTACTGTAGCTGGAGCCGGTACCAATGGTACCGCTTCATCCAGGTCAACAACTCTGTGGCCCCCGGAGGGTGCTAACCTTTCATCTTGGGCCGGTGGCGTCAACGCATGGTGTGTTACGGAGGGTCGGTGCCGAGCCCGCACTGAAGCTGGAGGGCAGGAGATAGTTGCTGTCGGTGCCGCCTTTGGTGGGAGTGGAGTCACATAGGGATGCTCCAGTCCTGAGCATGCTAGGATGTCGAAGTCTGCCCGTGCCGGGTAGGGCGACGGGCTCCGGGATCGGTAGCGGTAGCCTTGAGTGTAGGCATAATCATAACGTCTGTCCTTAGGGTTGTAGGGTGAGCAGCACAAGCATGGTGAGCGGGACCTGCGTTCCCGGTGGTACCTCAGCAGGGTTCCGTGTTCGTCCCAGTACCGTGGGGATCTGGACCTTGAGCGGTAGTGTATGTGACTTGGAGCGCGTGTCCCTGGGTACTGAGTTCGGCAGTGTGAGCAGTAGGGGAGGGATAGCCCTTGTGGGCGGCGCCACCGGTTGCGGGGGCTGTAGTTGTGGTGCCACGCTCATCGATCCCGACGGGGTTAATTCATTTTGCATGTGCTGTAGTTAGGGAGCCGTCGCGCCCCGTGTCAGCCCGTTCCAGTGCGTCCCATGCAGAGCTCTTCTATTTCTTTTCCTCTTCCGCCCGTCTGGTACCCCGTTCCGAGGAGCAGGTGGTGCTGTGCGTGCGGGGAACCTCGGTACCGCTCTCTGCTTGACGGGTGGTTCCGGGGGTGTGGGAGCAATCCTTAGGTGGGGAAGGTACCGTGGGTCTCGGTTCCGGTAGGGATCCGTTGGGACCGGGTTGTGCCGGTTCCGTTGGTGCCTTCTGCGCAGGCTCCATTGCCGATGCCATAGAGTGTCGGGTGTGGAGTCTAAGAGGCCCCTCTTCTCCACCCTCTAGTGCCCTTTTTGTCAGTATATCCTGCAGGCAAAGCGTCCTGGCACGTTTAGTCCTGTTCGATAGCACTGAACAAGCTCTGCAGGTCTGAGTATTATGGGCTTCACCCAAACAGGCTAGACAGCGAGTGTGTTGATCGCTGATCGACAGAGTAGCAGGGCAGGATCTACACCTTTTAAAGCCCGGTTGTTTGGGCATTCCTAATCACCCCGAAGAGCGGATTGTGCCCATGGGAATAGACCCTGCGGGTTAGGGCAGCACTCAATAACTCACGGAAATTCTTCTTTCAGTTTTACTACCGACCAGCATTGAGAGGTCTTCCAACGCCATGCGGTTGGAAGGAACTGAGGCGGTGAGGGCTCCTCCCCCTATTTATACTAGCCCATCCCTCGTGATGCGGGCCAACACTTTTCTCAGGATGGGAGGGGGATGGAGGGGCGGAGCCCTCACCATGTTCTAGTCTTTTCCAGGCAAATCCTACCTGGATACTGCTGACAAGAGGTGTTCTGGTACCTGCAAAGCAGGAAGTGAATCGCAAGAGTGAGAATCGCAGAGATCGTCGAAGAAGAACTTCAGATCCAAAACAGCTCTCCATTCGTCTGACTTTTTTGGCACAAAGAACAGAATGGAATAAAGCCCCTGGCCCTTTTCGTGGGAGGGGACGGCTTCGATGGCCCTGATGGCTAGGAGCCTGGTAATTTCCGCCTGCATCGCGGTTTGTTTGTCGTGGTTGCTGGATACTGGCGAGGTACAGAAGAACTGTCGGGGGGAGCAGGAGAACTCTATTGTGTATCCCCACTGTATGGTACGAATGACCCAGGCGTCTGTGGTGGATTCCATCCACTGGTCCACAAACAGCTGAATCGTGCCCCCCCAGTCTTCCCTGCCCGGACTGACTGGCCGGAGCCCAGTCATGCCTCCATTTTGGGGCAGCCTGGGTTCTGACGCTGCTTGTTTCTGGTGTCATGTCCCTTTTTTTCTGCCACCAGGGTCTATCTCTCTGTTGGTTTCCTCTATGGGAAAAGAAGGAACGTCTGTAACCCCCAGGTGCTGCATATGATGCGTTGTAGGGACGAAAGGACTGCTTTTGGACCCCCCACGCTCTGAAGGGTCTGCTTCTTGGTTTTATCGGTGGCATCCGCTAGCACCTTATCTAGGCAGACTCCGAAGAGCTTGCGGCCCTGGAACGGGCCGCCAACCTGAGTGTTCTTGAATGTGTTGTCTCCTTTCCACGACCTCAGCCATAGCTGTCATTGCACTTCTACATTGGACACGGCCACCCGCAACGCCCAGCGGAGCATGTCTGTGGATGAGTTGGCTACGAAGGAATCCTGGTCATCCTAGTGGAAACTCGTGGATCCCCAGCTCGCTTGATCCAAGTCATCAAGGCCCTTGAAAAATAAGAAGTTAGAGTGGCCATCTTTATGATGGAGGATACCTCTTCGAAGTTCCTCCTCAGGTTGCACTCAATCCCCTTGTCTGTTGGGTCTCGGGGATAACATTCCGCCTCGGTGGGGAAAACCGAGTTTCTGGCAAGAGAGGCTGCCGCTGCATCCACCTTAGGTATGGAGAGCAGGGAATTCTTGCTCTTAGAGAAAGAGTAAAGCGATAGTTGGGCTTTAGACATTCTGGAGGTCTTATTGGGTCACTGCCACTCTCTCTCGTAAGATCATCCCTCTATTCCTAGTTCGGGGGAGGTACTCCCTCCCTTCCTCATCTTCCTCTTGTGAGGAGTCTGACGAGGCTTCCTTGTCTTTCTTTTGTTTCAGATAGAGGGCCTTGGTGACCAGCTCACAAATCTGGTCCCTATATTTATTGGGGAAATGCCTGTCTGGGTCTGAAGAGGCGTCTAACCCCGTCTCCTCCTCTCCTGACTGGCCCCCGCTGTCTGATTCCTGGTCAGAGACCTCCCCCTCTTCTTCACTGGCCTCTTCAAGAAGCGGCCTGCCCTTCTTTTTCCTTCTCCTGTCCCTTGTTGAACTTTCCTCCTCAGAGGATTGGACTGACACCTCCTCCTCTGGAGGTTCTGAGCCCAAGGAGGTTGCTGAGTCAAGGCCGAGAGGCTTTGCGGGGCTTCTTGGCCATCAGGTGTTTACCCTTTCCTGCCCCTTTGGAGCAGCCTTTGTAGGGGCGCTCCTTCCTGAGGGAGGGAGATCTTTTCTTCTTCAGCTCAGATAGGATTTCCCTCAAGACTTCATGTGCGGGTCTTGAGCTGGGAGGGGGCCACGGCGGGTGGGGTGGGGTGGGGTGGGCTCACTGCTACAGCTTGCTCCTGAGCCTCTGTCTGCTCCACCGCAGCCCTGCGCCATTTTCCCTCTTGTGCTTTCCCGCTGTCATGAAGCGCGGCCATATGGGGGAGGGGCGGAGACAGGCCCAGCCTGCTGAGAAGGCCACGCGTCAAGTTGAGGGCCACAGGTAGCAATGGAGCCGGGAGGGGACTCCTGAATCCCGCAGGGGCTCTTTGAGCGGCGTGTCAGGCTATAGGCCGCTAGCGGTGGCTGGCCTTGTGGGAGGCGAGGGGTTCCTCAGCTCCGCGCCGGATCCACATAGACTGGGCTACTGCCGCGGCAACTGTTTTTATGGGGCGGGAAGGGAACTCCGCGCCGAAGTCGGTCGGGAGGAGGGCTGTATGGGGCTGTCTGGAGGGGGCGAATTCTTACCCTCCGTTCGCTCTGGGCGTTATTCCTGGGCGTCTGGGCTCCGTGTCGCCGGCCCGCACTCTGCTCCTGAGCCCGAGCCTCCCCGCCCCGCCCCAGCGGGGTAAGGGACCAGCCCTGAAGCACGCCTTCCTCTAGGCTGCTACTCCCTCTAGGCGGACCCCCGCGCCAACAGGGAAGGGGGTGCCTGGTAGCTGCTCCAAAATCCCTTCTGAGAAGGACGGTGAACAGGGAGAGGAATTCCTCCTCCCCTGGCACCCGGAGCTGCTTTTCTTAATCTTTTTTCTTTCCTAAGAGCTGTCTCGTTTTAAGAGACAGACAGCCTGCTTCCTAGTTGTGTCGAGGCAGACAAATAACTGGAGAGATGAGGCTAGATCCCTGGGAGTAGGCTCCAGAAAATTTGATTGTCTGCCTCCTAGTGGTAGTTGGCGGAATCTACCCTACTGTCCAGACTGGCCAGCCAGGAGGATCCCCCGGGAGAAGCACAAGATATTTCTCCATTTTGTTGGGACAGCGAGAGAAATAGAGAGAGTGGGCAAGCGACGACAACATCTAAAACAAAAATCAACTCTACCTAACAGGTGGTTTTTCCCTCCCTAATGATCTCTTCTTTTGAAATCTAACCCTGAAATGATGCGCTTGATTAGGACTAGCAGATTCGCATTTTTAAAGGCCAAGTAGCATCCTTAGCCTGGTTTTCTATGGTTTCCTTTCTTCTTGTTGGAAAGAAGGCTTTTGCAACCGTTCGTGTGCGCGTGCATGTCCCACTTAGTAACCTTTGATCCTACAGGCCGGTTTTAACCAAATTCAGAAGACTCCTTTTTGTAACCGAACATTTACATTGGAGCACTGTCCAGACCTTAGGAATTATGCCATTATCAGAAATAATGGGCTGTAGATGAAAAAAATAATTTAGAAAATGCAGCTTTAAAAATAAATAAATAATAGAAAACCAAGTGCTATGAGGAAAGGTTGAAGGAGCTGGGTATGCGTAGCCGAGAGAAGAGAAGACTAAGGGGAGACATAATAGCGGTCTTCCGCTACCTGAAGGGTTGTCTCAGAGAGGATGGCAAAGACTTGTTCTCTCTTGCCCTTGACTGAAGCTGAACCATGTATACTACTTTGCAAAATGTTATCCTAGTACACTACACAAAGAGCTTGTGACCGCGCAAAGTGTAAGAGATTTAACCTGTTGAAACTGCCCCTCCGAAACACCATCTCTGTAGAAAATAATCCGAGTTGGTTTAAATCGGGTCGACTTGTAGAACTGAATAAGCAACTCCCTGACCATGGCAGCCAAGTCTTGGATGATTTCCTGACGGTGCTGCTGGACTCGAACGGTGGCACAGTAGCGATTAGGATGTGCATCCATGCTACCCACAACCTGTTTGGAAACAGAACACTTTGAATATCAAACTGAAGGAGAAGATTTTTGAAAGTTTAATTCATTTTTTTAAGCATATACTTAAAAATCCATGGGCCAAAGAATAATTATCACACTAAGGAACAGGACATAGTGTATACGGCCCATTGAAAAAGATACAGTGAAATCACTATTTGTACTGGGAAAACTGTGGCCATTAGGGTCATTGATTTACTCACTGCAGCAATGGAAGGCTTTTTTCCATCTCCAGCTGGTGGATGAGTAACATCCGCACCCAGGAAAATGACAGGCTGCTGAAATACTGGCGGCCTAAAGAGAAAGCACGTAACGCCAATCATACAAAGCTGTTTTCATGAATCCTTACAACCCCACTGGGGCATAAATAAGCATTACCCTGGTTTATAGAATACTGGTGTTCATTATCCGGATTGGGACTGGACTCAATAAATCTTTGGAGATAAGGTGTCCCATTTTTCACTACACACACCCAGTTAATAATTTGCAATCTATTAGGGTGGAAAGCCCGACACGTCTTCTGACAGCCTGCCCTGTAATACAGTCTCTATTTTGTTTTGCACAGCAGAACTTCCACACTGTTAACATGTATTTGAAAACATGTGCAGTTTATAAAATTGTGGACTGAACGAAAATGAGAGTTGGTTCTTTTTCTGCTCCCTGCCTCTGTCCCTGTGTACATTAAGAGACATACCTGTTCATTTTACTGACACTATAGTGTTTCACTTATGCTAGCATTCCCTAGCCTACATAGTTACGACAGTTTATGGAAGATCTGTTTTTCCTGGCTTATTTTTTCATCATGTTACAGTTGGGGAATCTTTATTTCAGGTAGGTGAATTGAAGCGCCAGGTACATCGCTGGCGCTATATAAATGCTTATAATAATAATAATTAATAATAATAAATAGAATGTCAGATTCCACTTTACAAATTTTACTTTTTTTGCTAAGCAAATTTATTGAAAACACAACGACAGGACACAATATCTTTACGTAAACACCTTCTTGAAAATTAAAAAGCATAAATAAGAAGCGGATTCATTTTTATAGCCCAATGTGTTGCTGGTAACTTACAAACAATTTTTTACTTTGTCAGTTTCTCTTTAAGACAGAAAAACAAAGTTAAACACACAAAAAATTACCTTCCCTGCGGCAACAAAATGTTATTTACTCCTCCTAATTTCACATTGATCTTTAAGCAAAGATTGGATAGAGTTTGCGGTGTTGTTCTTTGTACATTTTTCATCTGAACACACTGTGTAGCCATCCCCAGAACGGTGTCACCAACACGCTTCACCTCCGCTGCCAAATCACAAAAGAAAAGAAAAATCAGTCAAAATATTCTTCAAAAAGATAAATGCCATTAATTCAACTGCAAATTCTCTGTCCCAGAAAAAAACGTTCAATTCAGGAAGGAACTGGAGGAGAGAAAGTCAACACAGCAGGTTATAGGGAATTCATTCAAGGAGCTCGGGAAATGTACTGACCATAAACTGGCGTTTTCCCAGGCAGAATGACAACCACAAGCTGTAGCCCAGCATAGGTGTTCTTGAGATGCCTGAACATGGGTTCCACGCTATCTGCTCCCTGGGCATATTTACAGAAACAAGGCTGGCCCTGGATTGGCATTCCTGCATCTCTGGATATCTTCCTCAGCTGTTCTGTGAAAGATCTGTTAAAAAATAAGTAAGTACAGACACTTTTTAAAGTGCAAGACTGATTTCCATTGGGTTGCGCTCTAGAACGTAAGTAGTGCCATATTGGGTCAGACCAATGGTCCATTGAGCCCAGCGTCCTGTCTCCAATACTGGCCAAATCTCAGTCGTTTGGGAGAAGTCCCAACAGGTCATAATGGGGTGATCCATTTCCTGTTGATCACACCCAGCTCCCAAAAGTCAAAAGGTTACATTCCCCGACCTACTTGGCTAATAGCCATTCATGGACCTATCCTTCAAGAACTTATCCAATCCCTTTTTAAAACCCAGCTACGCTACTCGCCTTGACCAAACCCTCTGGCAACAAATTCCACAAGTTATTTGTGCATTGAGTGAAAAAAAACAGCTTTCTTTTATTTGTTTTAAATCTGCTGCCAGTTAGTTTCATAGAGCAACCCCTAGTTCTAGTGCTGTCTGAGAGGGTAAACAACTCCTCCCGATTTATTCATTCCACCTTAATTTCATATTAGCCCCCAATCAATGACAGACAAGCTTCGTCAACCATCTGGGACAGAGTGAAATTGCATAGAGAAAGAGAAGAAAAAATTGAGAGCCATACTAGCATTGGCAATAATCACAATAAGAAATCCAGGGCTTGCAACTGTTAGATGAAAAATCAGTCACCTTTTCTAGCATGAAGATATAACAACTTAAGAGATTTTCTTTTCATGAGCAAATGTACTTTGTGATTTTTTTTCTAGATTATGTATAATATTTCTTTTGCATTTCTCCTTCCTTTTGCTCCACGCCCCCCAGCCCAGTCTTTTCCCTTCCCCAGTCTCTCACTTCCCCTCCTTCTGTTGCTTTTCCCCGTACACCCCCCAATGGGGTTTGCCAATCTTCAACTCCACTCACACTTTATTCCTAGTGCTTATTCACTCATGACCTTCCTGTATCTTCTAAATGTCCCCCGCCCTCCCTTTGCACTCTTCCACTTTGTATTGCTTACCTCCCCTTGGTCTCACCTTCTGTTCCTACGGTTCATCTAGCACGCATCTCTCCCCGTTACAGGAGATATAGCCACTGGACTTTGCTCAAATCTTCAGTTCTGACTCCTACTTGCCTGAGGAAGGACCCTGTGAGGTCCGAAAGCTTGCACATTTCCACCAACAAAAGATATCATTCAAACTATGTCTCCCCCTCTGTATATTTCTGCAGGACAAAATCTTCCAAATCAGCCAATAAACACCAACCTTAAGAAATAGAGACAAACTTACTTAAGATGAACTTCAGTGCATTGTCGCTGGGGAGCAAAACAGGCGATGGCCCAGACCTTGATTTCAATTCCAGTGTGAAACTGTTTATTCCTCATATCCCAAACTCCTTGGACTGGTGTAGCAATTGCTTTGTTCTAGAAGCAAAATAAACTAGTAAACGGTGCGTGCTAACAACCACCCAAAACAAAAAGGTTACCCTTCTTCACGGCGGGCTGCTTTTATCTATCACCAGCTTAGCTACCAAAATAAACAGCAGAGTCACTAAGCTTCCTAATACAGTGAAGCAGCAGGTAACGGATCAAAGGGGGTTTTTAGACAAGCACCTCGCAACCCATCATGCATGCTGCACAGGGCGGCCCTGAAACACGCGTGATGCATGGGGAGGCGCTCGTCTAAAAATACCCAAAGTAAGGCTGACAGAAGGAGATACCCATTATTATTCAGAGTATATTTCAATACAAATCCTTCCATGTGCAGCAACTACAACAAAAATATGAGCACATGATGGTCCGCAGAGGAATGAATGGTTTATAACAGTCATTATAAACCATGAAAAGCTTTGTTTTTCTCCCTACCTAGTAGACGTCACTGTGAAGGATTATGCAGTCACTGGCTAGACAATCTGAAGACGGAAATGTTGTTTGTCATGGGTGATAACAGACATAGCACTAACTCCACTTGAACATTGCTTCTGCATGTTGCAGGGGCTGTATCGGTGCCCTATGCAGCCCGAAATGTTAAAGTGAGGTTAGCGTTATGTCTGTTTTCACCCCATGACTGATATCTCCAGTGTGATTGTTAGGAAGGACCTAACACAAGCAAACCCCCCCCGCCCCCCATAGAGGAAACCATCTAAGAGAAGCAGGCTGAGGCACCCACATGAAATGTGTTGCAAGCTGGGTTGCTCGCCGCCTTCTCTGCACCCTCCTCATGCAGGACCCCCAGCCTGTTAGTGATCAGGAGTAGCTGGCAGGTAGATTAAGGAGCAGCTAAGACTCCAAGCTCTCTCGACTTGCATAACCCCCAGAAGTAGCAAAGTGCCCTGATTGCGATCTTGCTAGCCTGCCCTAAACACCCATCTAACTCCTCCCCCACTTTCACACAGGCACCTAACCTCCCTGACCTGGGGGAAAGCCTGGGAAGCAGGAAATGCCCAACTAGGTTCTGCTCTCTAAGCCAGATACGGTCCTGGAATCTGAATAGGCTATCAATTCCACCTTAAAGTAATCACAGAAACCCGGCTCATAATAGAATTTGTCCCCGAAGGCCATGCCCTCCTCCCAGTATCTGCCATCTAACTCCCAACCCCTCCATCCAGCCCCACATACTCTACCCAGTGTCTCTCGCATATCTGAGCGATCTCCCGCCTTGCTCCCTTTTCACGCACCCAGGAAGCTCTAGCCAAACACCCATTGAGACTTTGTCTTGTCTTTGTCCAAAGTCCCTATAACTGACCCAGACTCCCTTTGTTGAGCGAGTCTTGTTTCTGGAGTGGGGTTACACAGACACTCAGTGTGACACTGCTCTAGAAACCCTCCCAGTCAGGCGCCCCGCCTCGCATTTGTCTGTCTCGCGTCTACCCTCGAACTCTACGCTGGATCTCTGGGGTGTCCTCATCCCCTCTGCAACAGGCCAGGCAAGGAAACCATCCCCCTATCTTCCTCTCTCTCCTGTTCACTTTCTAGTCTCTCTACTCTTCTAGCTGCTAGCCTGTTCCAACTACCCCGTAGCAACAACCTCCCTCCTGGGCCAGCAGGACTTTCTCAATCGGTCCCACCGGCTCTTTGGTGCCGAGAACACCGTTGCACTGCAGCCGCAGGGCAACAGGAGCCTCAAGCACTCCCACTCGGGAGCACTCCCAGTTCGACAGAACCCCACCCTCCGCTCATCTCTCACCCCGGCGCCCTTACTGGTCAAGGCGAGCCCCGTGGCTCTCACTACCTTGGTCTCCCCTCCATTCCTACTAGCCTCACTACAGGCTTCCCCACCTCCTACCCCCCGCCATTTCTCTCCTTTCCGCCCCAACCTCAGGATTCTGTCCCATCCCGGCAGAGCCTGCTCCCGACAGGGATCTGCATCTCGCTCCTCCAATGTTTTAACCCCATAATCACTTATTCAGATTGCATGTGTGTGTGCATCTCTGTTTATGATCCCTGTACCCATAGTCCTCTTGAATAAAATAGCATTTTACTGTACTGAATCGTTGTACGTCCCGTCTCTCGGGGGGCGGAGTGTCAAGGAGTCGCAGCGCACCACGTCTCTAGACTAAAGATCCCTAGTACTCATGTGCCGTGATTGCAAAGTGAGCTACATTCCCCAAAACGACCCTTTTTGAAGCGCACGCCTGGACATTGGGACCCACTCCTCAGGGAGACCCAGTGTACACGCATGGAAAAGGGACACGTGGTAACATGATGACAGAGCTGGCATCTACTTGTCACTGAGGTATTTCACCTACCATACACCAGCGAGGATCTAAATTTACAACTAATTCCGGATTATCCAACTTTTCAGGGTACCCACCCCTCATAACCGCTATTATCAGGTCAGGGGCGGATTGGCCATTGAACCCACCGGGAGGATTTCCGGTGGGCCGGGCCAGCTGGGAGGGCCGCTCCTGCCCCGCGGCTTTTAAAAAAATTATTATTTTTTTTTTTTAATGGTTGTTGGTCCCCTGTGGGGTGGGGGGTGTGCGGGGCTCAGGCCGGCCCGTTCCAGGCCACCACAGCCTGGAACGGGCCGGACTGAGTCCCCTCCCCCCAGCGCTCCCTCCCGGAAGTATAAAAGCAACTTCCAGGAGGGAAAGACTCATGGCCAGAGTGTGCGAGGAGAGCAGCAGGAGGCTCAGAGCGCTCTATGCAGCCGCTACAACTTGCAGCGGCAGAAGGAGGCAGCAGGTGGGTTCTGGGGCCGCCTGGCTGGGGGCTTGGGGGTGCGGGCGCCTGCTGGGGCCGGCTGTCCTTGTTTGGGGGTGGGGGGCGGCCTGGGGGAGCCCGGCTGACCTTGCTTAGGGATGGGGGGGCAGCCTGGGGCCTGGCCTGGGGGCCGG
>QEPC01010034.1:10699691-10740511 GCA_003113815.1 Sphenodon punctatus | reverse complement strand
AGAAGCGACACGTTCCAATTCACCACAGTGAATCCCACCCAGGTGTGAACGGATTCACCGCAGGCTGTGGTGACACGTGCGGCCCCAACAGAAGTGACAGGATCGTGACCACCGCAATCGGAGAGAACATGGGCCGGGGGAACACAACAGGCATGCAGTGGAGACATGGACCGCGGTTCGAGAACCAGAATGCACCGCGGCTGGGGTTAATTCCTTCCACCGCGGCTGCAGGTTTCTGTTCAGAAGTTACTTTTCATTCAACCCTGCTGTGGTGACCATTCACCACACTTCTGGACCTCCTCCCGCCCCGACTTCATGAAGCGTGGTTAGCTTCATCCCGGGCCACGTTTGACCGTGGTGAACATCCGGATGTGAGCAAACAGACATGCACGGCGCTTTCACCACCACCCGCGTTTGACTGAGGTTGACTGTGGTGGACATTCACCACGTCACTTCTGAAATCACCCATGCGTAAGAAATGTTAATGCAGTGATAAAATGGTGTTAAAGAGGAGTTAGTGTTATGTCTGTTTTCACCCAAAAATGGAGATGTGTTGCCATACGTACCATCAATATTAAGCATCATTTTCCAGAGCGAAGGTCTAACGGATTGATGGAATCCAAACCAAACTTCTCTGCCACCACCCAAGGGGTTAGAGCACCCTTCTGATGCAGTAAAAAAAGATCGACCCACGGGAGTATACCTAGAAGGGAAAATAGGCAGACACACTATCAAACCAGAACCTGAAGTTAAAACTGAGCTAAGAAAAGTAAATCTATGGTAGCGTAGTGTTAACTAACACAAATGTCACTTGTAATCCTGGAACATTAAGAGGATTTTAAGTATTCTATATCCCAAGAAATACTGAGATTTTCATATTGCCAAGAGCCACAAGACACGTTGCATCGATTGCAACTCATCAAACCGGAACACCTTGCAAAAGGAGAAGGGAGAATGCCACCCACACCCACGAGCAGCAGCAGCAGGTGATGTAGAGGGTCAACGTCACCTATGTAGGGGGCACGGCCATGGCATAGGAGGGTTTTGTGGCCACCGGGAATCTGCCAGGCTCTGGAGAAGGGCCGCTGGGCTGCATTTAATGAGGGTGCGGGGGAGCCTATGGCAAGTATGATCTTCAACAGGGAGCCAGCCCTAAAAGCAGTATGGCTTCTGCTCAAGCAAAACCTGGCATTCTCCTCACCCCTTCCCTGACCCTCTATGTAAAGCAACTATGGAAGGGCAAGAACTGTCACACAACGTTACATCACCAGGTCTCTGAGAACTACCAGAATGCATATACCAGCTTTACCTCTCTTTTTCAACCGACCCAGGTCCTGCTGTCTCACTACTGTCCCAATGTTTGGAGGCTGTGGTGGACTGGTTACGGCAGAGCAGACTGAAGCTCAGTCCTGATAAGACAGAGGTGATGGCGGTGGGTAGGGTGAGGGAGGTATCGGCCACCCTCATAGAGGGGATCCGCCCTCCCGTAGCCCAGCAAGTTTGGAATCTGGGAGTATTATTGGACTCAGATCTCCACCTAGATCGGCAGGTGGAGATGGTGCCGAAGGCTGCCTTCCGCCAGCTGTATCTGGTGCGGAGGCTGCGTCCATATACTTCCAGACCCGACCTGGCCACCCTCATCCATGCCTTCATCACGTCGAGGATGGACTAATGCGCTCTACGTGGAGCTTCCCTTGACGCTGGTTGGGAGGCTGCAGCTAGTGCAGAATGCGGCGGCTCGTCTCCTTACGGGGATGAGCCCACGGGAACATATTACTCCCGTGCTCCGTGCTCTGCACTGGCTGCCTACAGCGCACCGAGCCAGATTCAAGGTTTTGGTCCTGGCCTACAAAGCACTACACGGTCTTGGCCCCTCATATCTCAGGGACCACCTCACCCTCCACACCCCAGAGCGACCCCTTCGATCCACCGGGGACGCCTTCTTGGAGGTCCCCCACGTAAAGCGGGGGCCACAATGGAGAGGGTGTTCTCGGTGGCCGGGCCACGATAACGGAACTCCCTCCCGGAGGAAGCTCATCTGGCCCAAAGTCTGTTGGCCTTCCGCCGGCCCTGCAAGACTTGGCTGTTCTCCCAGGCCTTCGGAGGGGAGGGGGGGATGGGATAAAAGTTTGGGGGGTGGGGAGGGTGGGGAAAATAAAATGTGGTGGGTTGGATGTGGGAAATGGGGAGGTGGTGGTTTTATGGGGGGGTTGGGGTTGTTTTTGTATTTTTATCGTTTTTATAGATTGTCTTTATATGTTTTATAATTGCTGTAAACTGCCCTGAACCTTCTTTAGGGAAAGGCGGGATAATAAATAAATAAATAAATAAATAAATAAAGCGTAGGTTCAAAATTCACTGACAGGCAGAAGTTTTTAATCTTTGGGCTGAAATAGCACACTGGAGTACAAATAAGATGGGGTGGAAGTAAGTGGAAAAGAAGGCTGCCAAGAGACATGAACTCTCAGGCTCCTGGGATTTCACCAAGCCAACCAAAAGCAGAAGCCAGTCTGATCTCACAACCAATACCCCCTGCACATTCATAAACCTACTGCGATAGCAAAACAACCGACGTTTTTGTGGTAGATCCATGAATATAGGCACCGAATTAAAATGAGCATTAAGCAGTTCAAATTGTAATGGAGTTTCTAATGTCCTTCAGGGTCTTCCCCTCACCTCATGGAAGGCAAATGCCGCATCACTACATCCAGTGCCTGGATTGTTTCAAAAGGAACACTTGGTAGCCGACCAGAGAGCGCGTCATGTAAAGCCTGCAAACTCACACAGGACATCCACTTTATGGCCACTTTAAATATTCTGTCCTTCCCTTCTCCTGGCAACGTGACCTCCAACTCCACCTGCAACAATGCGAAATAAAAACAAGATGATTCTTTCCATTTAAAGACAAAAAGCACAGGGGCATAGGGGGACAGAGAGCTCCTTTGTGTAGCAACTTAACACTCTGAAAAGAACACAAAAAGCCACATTCCATGCTTTTAAAGCATCACGGCATTTTGGCAGACCTCTTGTGTACAAGTAAGGTCCAATCAATGGGATCAGCTGAGGACAGGCTAGCCTGATTGCAGATATAGATGCATACTGATGTGCACCTCATAAAAGTCTGTTACTATGTTAGCTGAATTGAGCCTCCTCAGTGTGACGTATTTTCCTAGGAAGCCAAGCTGGCAGCTCAGATGCTCCTAATGTTCTCTGAATGTCGATACAGCACTAATCTCTTCAATTATGTGAAACAGCATTCACAGTTTTCCACATCAATTTATTAACAGCAAAGATTATTAAAAAAGAGTCAACAATGAAGGAAACATGACCATCGGTGCTATGATGCCATAATAAGAGTATACGGATTGCTTTTTTGATCCATTTTGGATTTTTTTGTTCAGACACACAAATAAAATATAATCTTAGTTATACAGGATATATTCGTTATACTAGAGGTTTTAGATCTCAGTTACGATAAGAGATGGTCTTAACTATTTATAAACGATAGTGAGAAATAACTAAATAATTTCAAGAAATCCTATTACAGTAGCCCCCAAATATCCCTATCAAAATCAGGAACATCACAGTGGTAGATACTGAATGAAAACATTACAAGGCAGTCCCTCCCAGCAAGGAGTTTACAGTTACAGCAAGGAACATCAGGTGGCTGGGTAAGGCAATTAAAAGGGACAGGGGAGAAGAGAATATCATGCAGTCCTATTATTGTTCATCTCTACGCTGATGACACCCAACTCTATCTTTCTACCCCCTCTCTCTCTTCTGTCCATTCACGCCTCGTCAACTGCCTCTCTGATATCTCTGCCTGGATGTCCCGACGTCAACTCAAGCTCAACATGGCCAAGACCGAACTCCTAATTTTTCCTCCCTCCTCTTCCTCTCCCTCTAACCTGCCCATCTGCATCGATGGAGTCACCATCCATCCTGTTCTCCAAGCCCGTAGCTTGGGCTTCATCTTTGACACGCACCTCTCTTTTAAACCTTACATTGACTCTGTTGCCAAATCCTGCCGATTCGCCCTCCATAACATTGCTCGGATCCGCCCCTTTCTCTCTACCTCCTCGGCCAAAACCCTTGTTCATGCCATGGTTATCTCTCGCCTCGATTACTGCAACCTCCTCCTTGCTGGCCTCCCTCGCTCTCACCTGTCCCCCCTTATCGCAATCCAAAACTCTGCTGCCAAGGTCATTCACTCTGCCCGTCGCTTCGACCATGTGCAGCCTCTCCTCTTCTCTCTTCACTGGCTCCCCCTTCCTGAACGTATCCTGTTTAAACTCCTGGTATTCACGTTCAAAACACTCCACAACCAAGCTCCCCCTTACCTCTCGGACCTAATCTCCCTACGCACTCCTGCACGCGCTCTCCGCTCTTCCTCTGTCCCCTCCCTCACTCTCCCTCGTTTCTCCTGCTCACCTAACCGCCTTCGACCCTTCTCCCTCGCTGCCCCCCATGCCTGGAACTCCCTCCCTACCCACATCCGCCTTGCCCCCTCCCTCCGCTCCTTCAAATCCCTCCTCAAGACCCACTTTTTCCTCGCCGCCTTTCCCAATGCCTGCTAGTCGTTCCCCATATACTTACTGTCTGCCCTCCTCTGCAGACTGCTGCAACCAACCTGATTGTAACCAAGCCAAGCACACGCACCTGAGACTTCGCATCCGCCTGAATGTTTGTTTGTCTTCTCCCCTGTCTCTCCCACTGTCCCCTCTCCCTGTCTCCCCCTCCTTGTCTTTTAGATTGTAAGCCACAGGCAGGGACCGCGTCTATTTCTATGTTCTGTACAGCACCAGGTCACACGACTGGCGCTATATAAATGATTATAATAATAATAATAATAATAATAATAATAATAATAATATAATATCACCTGCGACAAATAGTTGCTTTAAAAACACATAAGTACTAATATTAGAGATTCCTATTGGACACCTACTTAGCCATTATTGACTGGCAATAAAATAGTAGAACTTAAGAAGAGATTGAAAAGGAGAAAAAGAAGCAGCTTGATTAATAGACAGAGGGAGGCTTATGGCATCATCTTTTAAAAGCTTGTAGAGTGCTCCATTACGTTTCCATTTGGACCTACACTGAAAAACATCTTTAGCCTCAACATTCAAGTCTGCAGCATGATTGAGCCAAGCACAATCATTTTGCAACACTATGCTGAACATGCACATTGGGAGCATTCCGATTAAACCCTAGACTTCCAGAGGAGTCCAAACCAATGAGTCAATTTCCCATTGTCCCTCTGTACTCCCGTTCCATTCCCTTTCTCCTTCACCGTTCACATGCAGTCCAATATGTTAAAAGAAACCCACCTTAACTAACAATTATATATTTTTTCACCTATTGCTCCTTACTTTATTTATTTTTATAGCCAGAACTAACAGCCGATTTCTTTTAAAATTGTGGAGTGCAAAGCGAAAGTGGAAGGGAATTTAAAGGGTGACAGCGTATGAAGGGTTTGAGAAAAAGAGATACATTCCACCATAACTGCTGCATTTACAGCCTTGTTCGTTTGAAGCTCGGAAGGCCAGCAGCTTTAACTCGCAATAATTGCAGGGAGATGTGTGAATTAAAATAATAATAAATAATAATAATAACAATAATAATTATTATTATTATAATTATATGATCTAGCAACCCAACTATGTGTATAAAAGTACAGTGGAAAGTCATGTGCTGTACGCTAAAAGTGCTTTCAAATATAAACTTCCAAGTCAAGTTTCTCCAACATCTAACTGGGTTAGCCATATCAGTTTGCCCCCAGTCTCAAGGAGGCCGTGGTGCGCCCCCTGTTAAAGAAGGCATCTTTGGATGTGGACGCACTTGCCAGTTACCGACCCGTCTCTAACCTTCCCTTTTTAGGGAAGGTTATTGAACGGGCGGTGGCCTTACAGCTCCAGGGTCACCTAGACAGCATCGGTTTTCTTGACCCGTTTCAATCCGGGTTTCGACCCGGCTATGGTACGGAGATGGCATTGGTGGCTTTGGTGGACAATCTCCGCCGGGAGATGGATGCAGGACGTTCAACATTACTGGTCCTGCTAGATCTCTCGGCTGTGTTTGATACAGCGGACCATGGGCTGCTGTTGAAATGGTTGCGTGACCTGGGGGGTCTGGATGGGACCCCCCATAGCTGGTTCCAGTCATTCCTCTCGGGGAGGACCCAGTGGGTTGTCCTGGGGGCAGAAACATCTAGCCCCCGGGCCCTGGACTGTGGCATTCCACAAGGTTCAATCCTGTCTCCTTTATTGTTTAATGTATACATGCAGCCCTTGGGGGAGATCGTGAGAGGGTTTGGTGTGCGTTGCCACCAATATGCTATGATACTCAGCTTTACCTCCCTTTTTCAGCTGACCCAGGCACTGCCGTCTCCGTGCTATCCCAATGTTTGGAGGCCATGGCGACTTGGTTGTGGCAGAGCAGACTTAAGCTTAAGACGGAGCTGATGGTGGTAGGCCAAGTGGGGGAGGTGTTGCCCCCTCTTGTGGAGGGGGTGCGCCCCTCTGTGACCCAGCAGGTTCGGAGTCTGGGGGTGTTATTGGATGCAGACCTCCGCCTAGATCAGCAGGTGGATGTGGTGGCGAAGGTGGCTTTCCGCCAGCTGTATCTGGTACGGAGACTGCGCCCATGCATCTCCAGAACCGACCTGGCCACCTTGATCCATTCCTTCATCACCTCAAGGCTGGACTACTGTAACGCGCTCTACATGGGGCTTCCCTTGACGCTGGCCCAGAGGTTGCAGCTAGTGCAGAATGCGGCGACCAGTCTCTTAACAGGGACGGACTGACGAAAACACGTAACACCGGTGCTCCGTGCACTGCACTGGCTGCCTGTAACGTACCGAGCCAGATTCAAGGTGCTGACTTTGATCTATAAGGCCCTGTACGGTCTTGGACCTGGATATCTCAGGGACCGCCTCGCCCTCCATGACTCAGGACGGCCCCTTCGGTCACTGGGGGCGCCTTCCTGGAGGCGTAAAGCGGGGGCTACAATGGAGAAGGCGTTCTCGGTGGCTGGGTCACGGCTATGGAACTCCCTCCCAGAGGAAGCACAGCTGGCCCTGAATCTGTTGGCCTTCCGTCGGGCCTGTAAGACATGGCTGTTCTCCCAGGCCTTCAGAGGTGGGGAGGGGAGGGTGAGGTAAATTGCTGTGTTTTAAATTTGTTAAATAATATTGGAATTTTTTAGATTTTAGTGTGGTTTTATGTTGTCTTAGATTGTTTTTATATTTGTTGGAAGCCGCCCTGAGATGCCATCGGCATAAGGGGACGGCCTATAAATGTAATAAAATAAAATAATTAAATATAACAAGCTAAGAAAGGGTGCGGATGCTTGCTCACCTTACTCCTATCAATATAGTTTTCTTTAAAAACTTTTAAATTCCTAAACAAAAAGTTTTTTAATTAAAACACTCCACTAATACAATACAAATACCACCCATGGCAGCAGAAAATAATTTAAAAAGCAAAAGTACGAACATCTCCTCGCACGTGTAATTTTCTCAAAATGAGCAAACATTGGAAAAATCTGGAAATAAAAATTAATAATAATTTAATTTTTACAGCACACCCCTGCCTTAAAGTGGCACTCTGAGTACTTTACAATCATGAAAGCATAAAAACGTAAAACAATATAAAAAATCAATTTAAAACAATTTTAAAGTGGATGGAAAAGATGAAGAACAGATTACATTAAGGGAACTGCCAGTGGATCCTAAAGGCACCTAGAGAACAAATGAGTTTTCAGGTGATTATTAAAGGTGAGGAGGGAGCATCCAGAGGCAGCTAATTCCGCACCGAGGGGCCGACCACAGCAAATACCCGATCGCCCCCTGACTTAGGACGGGATGGCAGGATCCCCAAACAGTGTGTGGTTTCTCAGTGCAGCACAAGAGTGCTGTCATACTGGAAGACTCAGTATAAGACATGTAGATACCAAAAACAGAGCTATTAATTTCTTACAGACCAGTCCCCCCCCCAAAAGAGATAAGACAGACAGTTTATAAGTGTCAGGTGTGCAATGGCAAAGATCATCCTTCTAAGCTTCTCTACAGATGAATTATGAAACTATATGAGTTTAAGATTTCAGCAGCAAATTTCTTATAAAGATTTATCTAAGCTTTGGTCGATGTGTCCATCTTGTATGTAAGGAATAACAGGTCCATCAGGCCTGGGGAGAAACATGGTAAATTTGTCCCTCTTTTATTATAACCATAGTTTAACAGGTACCAGGACTGATGCAAACAATAAACATACAACTCATCTAATCAGGTTTATCTTTGTAGAGTTATATAAATAGCAGATTTCTACTACATCAATTTCTTTGGATCAAGTTTCAGTTTACAAAACCCTTATCTGTGATGGAATGGAAACAGATCAAGAACTGTACTACTTGTCTTGCAGTAACTTTGTATCCCTGATAGAAATAGAAGACACAGGACTGAAGTGTTTGTATTGTAGTTATTGGGCATGCTCCTATGCCCAATTTTAAATAGCCAACCCACACCCTTTCGTTCTATGAAATATTGTAATCACTTGCAATATTGCTACACACAAAAACAGCAATTTTAAAATAAAAAACGATTATGACCATCCTTCCAAGAGAGAGGATAACAGACCTATGAAAAAAGCCAAAGGATCTAATTCAGACCTGTTGTAAGTAAAAGCAGCGCCAACGAATTGCACCAATTAAGGCCTGAAGAATCCTTAATATTGAGTTCAGACTCATCGGCTTAAACAATTAGACACATTCCCAGAACAGGCCGTGTTCCAAAGCAAGCCAACTGTATTCAGGTTTTAATTTTCACAGAAGGTTTTGGGAAAAGTTACTCCTATATCTGCTGCTTCTTCCCACACTTCGTCTTGCTCTAAAAAGCATGCAACATTTTGTATAGTGGGTAGTAGAATTGACTCCCAATCTTAGTTGGGGTGTGAGGAGCTACTGTAGCACGTACTGATAACAGATCCCCTAGGGAAGAGTTTACAATCTAAACGCAAAAGACACAGAAAGAAAAATTGCAATCTGATTTCAGACCATAGAAAGTGAGTACGTGTTATCTGATCAAGCTTCGTCTTAAATTCTTTAGGTGGGGTCCGTCTTTGTTTTATGATTTCGTTTTAAGTGCACTTTGCAATGAAAGAGCTAAAATCACAGTCCAAGGTGTTATTACAATAGAAGCTCCAGCTAGAAACTTTTTTAAAACTTACTTTGTCTCTCCCAATAGGAAGTGGCATAGCTGTGTATAGGTTTTTTCTTCCATCAAATACTGGCTTACGGTCCCCAAAGATCTGTGTTTTAAAGTGCTGGACCATATGCTCAACGATCTCTCTGAAAAGGAAGCCAGGATTAAGTTAAACATAGAAAACTAAAGTATCTCGTCAAAGTTCCACAAGAACCATGCATTAATGTTTAGGAACATTATCTATAATCAAGCAGCAGCCAAATACTGGTAACTACTGAGCAGAAGATGCCCCCCTTCATGTGTGGAACCAGGATTCATTTGGGGTAAATATAACAAAGGAAGAATGAGTTATATTTCTTTTTCTTGAAACTATTATATTTCATGGTTTTCCCCCCAATTGTCTTCATTTTTAAATACACATATACTTAAGGCCAACACTTCATAGAACAGCAGTAGAGATTTATAGAGGAGGCAGCTGCAAATTCTGCTGTTAGTGGAAAATTCTACTCCCAGTTACATCCCTGCAATTCTACTGTTTTTAAAGACAAAAGAGTTATTAAATTATTGTATAATCAGAGACCGAGTTTTTGACTCACACTTTCAGATTATTGATGACCAGGACAGCAAGGGATTATGGCCCTTTTTATACGGACCCAGGAGACGCCACGGTGCAGAGGGGATGGGAGGAGGCGGCGTGTGTGAGCGGATGCAAGACACTGATGGTTATCTGCGCTCAGAGGGGATCCCACCATTCTGTCGTAAGTCAGCAAGCGACTGGGCCGTTGCTGCGGCAGGCCCCTCTCTGGATGTCCATCAGAGGCTACTTCCGCACGAGCACGCGGGGCTACTTTGGGGATGGGCGATTGCGTTAGCAGCGAGCCTAGGAGGCCCCGCTCGTGTTCGGGGGGTGAGGGTTGGGATGGCTGGTTTCTAGCGTGATTTTCATCATGCGATGCAGGGCTGGATTTTGAGTCCTACATCGCGTGATGAAAATCACGCTAGAAACCAGCCAAAAACCCCGCACATGAGCAGGGCCTCCAGGATCACTCCTAACATGATCGCTGACCCCAGAAGGAGCCGAGTCACCGCCCCCTCCCTCCCCACACTCATGTGGAAGTGGCCTTAGTTCCCCCCTTGTTACCGTTAAGAAGCACCTGAAAACTCATTTATTCTCTAGGTGCTTTTAGAACCCACTGGTTCCATCCTCCCCCTTTAAAACTGATTTTATGCTTTATATTGTTTTTATATTTTTATTATTGTAAATCGCCCTGAGTGCTATTTAAAAGAAGAGAGGGAACACTATAAAAATTACATTTATCATCATCATCATAATTATTAATATTAACTGATATAATTTAGTTTCTCTAAATCCTCTTATACCAGGTTTATTTCCCCTTTGCCAATAGGTGAAACCAGGAAAACAAGATGTTGGTAACAGCAGCTCCACATTTACGTGCCTGCTAGGGGACTCCACGTTTTAGAAATAATCTAACCAGTAAACAGAAACATTCAAATTCAATGCCGGTTGATGCAGTGCAGCTCCACAGCAAGTCAGTGGAGGTGGGCGCTATTCGGTGGAGGACTGGCTCTTCTCGGTGGGATTTTTAGATTGGTATCAGATCTGGAGAAAGCAAACTAACAGAAATAGTATATGATGCTGATTATCACACGGTACACAGATTCAAACAGGAGGGCGGGGGAGGGGAGATTGCGGTCTCCCATGTATATCCATATCCCCAAGAGTCCCAACTGAGAACTGGTAAACAACTCCAGTTTCTAAAATTCTTTAAAAAAACAAACAAAAAAAAGTGTAACTGCACAAAACAATGTTAATTACACTGAGGCAATGCAAAACATAATACCGTTACCTGTTAACTCTTCTAGGACATTTTTCTGGCTTTATATCCAATTCATAATGGTAGATTTCAATTTTAGGAATGTCCATTTCAAAGAAGTTAGCTTGTAGTTTGATTGTTCTTCCCGAAGTACCGAAATCGGGCCGAGGGGGAGGTTTAAAGGCATATCCCTGTATTGGTGGTGGCAGCGGTGGAGGAGGGGCAAGCACTGAAAAGGGGAAGGAGAGAAGCAAAAAATAATAAGAAAATAATCAAAGTTGGTCATACAAATTACAGGAACTGTGCAGAACAATATACACACACGCATACACCGTATCTTTTTTATGAATGAAATAGTAAGCATTTTAGATGTAGTCTCTATGCTCCTTTTGTCTTCAAAGAGCCAGCTAATATATGAACAACTATATACGTATGGGGCTGCCAGCCAGGAGAAAGTTCTAATTTCAGACACCTGGATTCTTCTTTTAAAAGTTTGTTCCCTGTTATTTCAAAGCATCAGGGGGCCTCTGGGCAGTCCCACGCCTCCCCTGCTCCCCTAGCCGCCTTCGTCCCTTCTCCCTCACCGCCCTGCATGCCTGGAACTCCCTCCCTGCCCTCGTCCGCCTTGCCCCCTCCCTTCGTACCTTCAAGTCCCTCCTCAAAACCCACCTCTTCCGCTCTGCCCTTCCGAACTCCTGCTAACCAATCCCCACCCAGGATTATCATCCACCTCTTAGCTGCAAACTCCCAATTTACTGTAACCAAGTCAAGAACGTGTACCTGAGCTCTCGCATCCTCATGAATGTCGCATCCCTTGTCTCCCCCTCTGTTCCCCCTTCCCTGTCTCCCCTCCTTCTGTCTAGATTGTAAGCTCTCGAGCAGGGACCATGTCTATCTTATTTTTTGTAAGCGCCAGGTACATTGCTGGCACTAAATAAATGCTTATAATAAAATAAATAATAATAATAATAATACCCATTAGCAGTAATGGGGGAAATGCAGTGAACGCAGGTCCCTGGGCTACGTTTCTTGCTGGATGGAGTTGTCCATCTGGGTAAGTTTGGGATGTGGTAAATCCTGCACTGGCACAGGGGACTAGACTAGACAACCCTCGAGGTCTCTTCCGGTTCCCCAACTCTATGACCTCTTCTGCTAGCGTTAGTGATCCTGTGCACTGAACCCCCCTTAAATATTAAGGCGGTCTCATGACTTTGTAGCAGTAAAGCAGTCTCCTCTTTTACAGAGGAAGTTACTGTGGATTCAAGAGGCTGAAGAACTACTTCCAGCAGACTTGGGACTAGAAGACAGGTCTTCCAATAATAGCAAATCTAGATCTCGTCACTTTGCAACTCTGCTACTCACAATATTACCCTAAGAGATGCGCATGCTCAACTTCTGCATGTAAAACGGAGACACTCTTGCACACCCACGTTTGAAACTTAAACATGAAGAACTACGTTAATGAAGTCAAACAGCATTCAGGGGTTCTAACTCAACGCGCTGCTATATTCTTTGAGAGCTAGATGACAGAAAGCCCGAAGCTCAGTATTCTATGGAAAAAGATGTACGATGCACTATCAAAGTGTATGACACCACCATGTTATATAAATGCACAAGTGGTTGGTGCGCAAACAGCAGCATACAACTACTGCTGTAAGTTTATGGAGTTATATGCATGCAGTCAATTTTCACATCCTCCATCAAAATAAGCTACCCTGAGCCTTTGGGGAAGGGTGGGGTATAACTTTTTAATAAAAATAAAATAAAATAAATAATCCGACTGAGAAACGGGGGAAAATTCTACAGTGGCACATGATGGAGTTTCTTCCAAGCTTTCTTTTTCCTCTTTTTTAAAAAAAAATCTAGGAACTTCCATTGAAAACAAAGCTGTGAATTCTTACAAAACTAAAAGCCAGGAAATACCGAACATTAAGATTTTCAGCGCAGAGTTATAATGAAAGGGCAAGGAGGAGAAAATTCCCCCATGAATCTGCGCAGTAAGGGGGAATACCTTAGGGACCGCCTCGCCCTCCGCGCCCCGGAGCGACTCCTGCGGTCCGCCGGGGGTGCCCTCCTGGAGGTCCCCCGGGTGAAGCGGGGGGCCACGATGGAGCGTGCATTCTCGGTGATAGGGCCGCGGCTGTGGAACTCCCTTCCGGAGGAAGCTCGCCTGGCCCCAAGCCTTTTGACATTTCGGCGGAACTGTAAGACCTGGCTGTTTGCCCAGGCCTTTGCGAGGGAGGGAGGGGGAGGGTAATTTTAGCCCCCTGCCTATTTAGTTATTTATTGTTCCTAACCCTGTTGATGTTTTTATATTTATATTTATATTTTAACTGTTTTTAATTGTTTTTTATTGTTGTAAGCCGCCCCGAGCTGCATTGCAGGAGGGGGCGGGATATAAGTTTGAAGAAATAAATAAATAAATAAATAAATAAGACTCCCTATGAGTGTGTTGCCTGTTCATGACCCTGTAGATTCTTATAGGGCTTTTCCTTCCTGGTACCCAGCCTGCTAGTTTTTGCCCACATGAAAGTCTATTCAGACCCTCTGAACCAAGAGTGGCCAGACTTGTGGTGCATGTGAGTCATTCAACCCGGGAGTCAAGCTCCGGTGATCTACCAGGAACTCTCCTGCTAGCTCCAGAACAGAACTCCTCCTACTGGCTTTCGCGTCAGAAGTGGAGAGAAGTACCCCCTTCAAACAGAACCTTCCCCACCGTGCTGGAGCTCTCCTAAACCAGTTCCTCCCCCGGAGACGCTCCTCGGGGCACCAGTGCCGAACTCTTAGAGGTTGGTCCCCTTCTTCACACCATGATTTACTGGAAATTAGCTTCTGATCTACCTCTTGGCCACCACTGTACAGCACACCACAACCTCCACCACACAGGTATGTGCCCTGGGCTCAGCCTCCCATCTGAGAGAGGATCTTAGCAAAGATTTAATACGCATCATTCCTCTACTAGGAATGCTGCAGTGAGCTGTTCCTAAATGGAGTTCAGTACTCTTACACAGTCAAGGCACTACAGTGGATTAAACATTTCCAAATTCATTTGGAAATAGGATTAGGTACAAGCATGCACACTGGTAACGAAAGAAACATAAAAGCAGCTTCCCAGTCTACATTTAATACTTCTGAAAATTTGCAAATTAAGTCCACGGTGTCTGTTTTTGATAAACAGAAAACAAGGAGCACACCTTTGAAAACTTAGGTGTGAGCAACTTGCTTGTATCACAAAGGCTGTTTTTAGACGAGACGATCCCCAGCAGGTCCACCCGTCCCACACACCCGTTTGAAGGTGGCGTGGGGAGAGGGGTGCGCGCTCCTGTGACCAACGCACCGCAGTCTCTCTCATGGACACCCCACACCACTCATGCTACCACCCGCATAGTTGCTCACAGATGCTCCACGCCGCTCATGGAGCATCAGAGAAAATCTGGGATGCTCCGTGCGGGGGGAGGCCAAAACATGCATAAGTAAGGGGTGCACACCCAATCCCCGACGCATCTGAATCCACCCGCCTAGCGTGCGTGGGTCGTCTGAGACCGTCTCACACAGTGCACATGGACCCACTCCCCGCCCCAGCCGTGCCCGTTTAAAAATGGCCCAAGACTCCAAGTAAGGAGGATGTCCCATACACTGGAAGCTATGACCACTCTCTACTTCTCCTGGCCAGTCCTTTCTCTCTTCTTCTCCACACCTTTCCCTTTGTTTGTGCCTCCCTATATTGCATTGATAACCCTTCTAACCTCAGATCTTTCCTTTAATGAACCACCACAACTCTGTTGGTCTGGATCCTCTGTCAGCATCTGCTCTTCCAAGAATCTTGCACCCAATGATGCATGACTCCTAGTTCTGCCACAGCACATTTGCAATTGAAGAGTTCTGATTTTCCCCGAACTACAGGTGTGATGTTTGATTGGGATGTCCAACAATAGTCTCTCAATAGCATTTCAATAGTGCTCCTCCCACTTTCTGTGCTGTTTGGAGACACCATTGTGTTTTCCTCTAGGATCTTAAATGTAATTTCCTTCCCAAGTCTTTCAACAGGTTAACACTTCTCTCTTTCCAAAACACTCTCCAATATCATTCTTGCTCATAACTTTTATCCATTTTACTATTGGAGTCTCAGGCCCATTTGCTGATAAATAGTCCCACACTTGTGTCCCCATCATACTCCACTGCGGTGTGGTGTGGTTGGAATATAGTTTCTTACACAATCCAATTTGCATAGTTTCCTCCTCAATTTTAGAAGGAAAAAATTATAATTCCAAATCTCAGAAGATGTCTCTGCAAGGCACGTCCATCACATTCCTTGCCTCAAATCTGGTGGTGGTGGTGACACCAAAGCCACCTTAATCCACTCTGCTCCCTTAAGCCCAGGATTTTCAGAAATGACAATAGTTCTACCATCTCTTGACAAAATTAATACCGATTGGTGGTTGCCGCCACCATCAGTTTTTACATTATGAAAATTAGTGGAGCCACCATCATTCTCCTCTGCTACTGCAACTCTGCCCATCAGGCCAAAAACCAGTTAAATGTTTATTTCTGGCTATGAAATATCCAATAATAAGGGCATGGAAATCATCCTCACTTCCCTTCTTGCCAAACTAGATGAAGCAAGTCTGGTCACAGTGAAAGTGGAAAAGTAGCATGCAAATTTTGGATAATTCTTTGTCAATTTGGTCTCCTTTTCTATATTATATTCATTTTAAGGTGTTATTTTTGAAACACAAAAGAGTTCTTTTGAAGCTTTTAGTTACTGTTACTTTTTAATCTTCGGTAGTTTTACTAGAGCTACCGAAGCTACTATAGCTTTACTATATGGATTCCTTCTGCTTGTTTTTCCTGTTTGTACTTCTGTATCTCAATTTTCCAGTTAAAAAAGTTTTTAAAGTATTCATGTATTCTTCTGTGCAATATTCTAGGCCAGGGGTGGGGAATCTTTTCCATCTCAGGGACCACTTTGACAATTAGTACAAGCTCCAAGGGCCGCATACAAGTTGGGGTGGAGGGGTGTCACTAAAGCGGTATACTTAAGAAAGGGTGCTTTTAAACCAGTGCCACGGAAGGGGGAGTCCCTGGCTGCGGAGTGGCATGGCTGCAGGACACCCACAAACGCAACGTGCATGGAGAGCGCTTCAAACGAACAGCTCCCAGCATGGCTTCCCTGTCCACAAAGGCGGCCACCCTGGCCCACACTAGGCACTCTGGATTGTTCAGGAGTGTTCCATGGGTGGCTGCCGTGTTTGTCACAGGAGCGCGCCTCCCCATGCACCAACTTCAAACGAGCAGTTGGACGTCTAGACAGTGGGAGGCCACGTGTGGACACATCTCGTTTAAAAACCACCCAAATTGAGGGGCCAAATCACGGATTCATGCCATGGTTCTGTCCCCTATCCTTGTGGGCATACCCTCATCTTTGCTCCCTTATGCTGAACCTCAGTTTTTTAGTGGTTGGGAGTGGGAGTTGGATCCAGGGGTGAGTTCCAGGAACTGGAAAGGAGCCACACAAAAAAACTTGCTGTGGGCCATATTTGGCCCCCAAGCCTGAGGTTCCCTACTCTTGCTTTAGGTATTGTACAATCTTTTTGTGCCCGCGCTACCCACAAGAACAGACAAGAAACAAGTATGGGATAAAGACACTGGCCGCAACTTTATTGTATGACACCACAACATCGAGCTTAAACCTGTGTGCATAGCAGAGAGGAACCACACCACATAAAGCAGGAAGGGGGCAGTGCTAACCCCAACCTGCCTATCGCGACCGTTCGAGGTCACCCTCCCCTTGGGTCAGGGTGGGGTAGAGTCCTATTCCAGCCATCCCGAGCCTGGACCAGGGTGCCCGCCCTTAGGTCCCCCCAGTCCCCAAGTGGTGATGGGGTGCAGCCACACACCCTTACCTCATAGGGAGCCTCACCACAGCATGATTCCTAAACCACTAACAGCCACTCTCCCTTTTCCCCCCACGCACTATCCCAAATGTGGAGCACCACAGGGCAGCGAAAGGTGGTGAGTTGAAAGGACCAGTCACCCTCCCCACCGATATTCCTTGCTAATCTTCATCCAGACCCCCTCCTCCATTCCCCAAACAGATTTTAAGTTGTTAGCTTTCTGGCTGACCTTGAGACCCTGGTAGGGTATCCTAAAACCCTCAGAAAACTCCAGCCCTAAGTAATCAGCATCAATTCTGTTTGAGTAACGCTGCAGGAGGGGGTGCAGGACCTCCAGCTTAATCGGGCTGGGAGCCAAACCCTTGACCCCTGTTGGCATGCTGACCCCCCCACTGCCCCCTTGCCGGTCAGGTTTTGCGCCTCCATTGGCAAACTTTTGCTTGCCTGCCTCATGTCACCCAATGAAGCGGGAAGAGGTCGGGTGGCCTCCCCCATAGGTTGCACAGGCGAGAGAATATTTATTTATTTTTTCAATTTGTATCCCCGCCCCTCCTCGAACAGCTCGGGGCGGCTAACAAGTTCATCATAAAAACAATTTATAAAAAAATATATACTAAACAGTCCATAAAAACACTACAATAAAACAGGCTGGGATAATAATAATAATAAATAAATAAGATAAAACACCCCTTCCCCTCTTCAGACACAGCTGGATCGGATCAGTTTTCAGGATCCCTCAGAGTCTGGCTTTCGTCTGGGTTATGGCACCGAGACTGCATTGGTGGTCTTGGTCGACGACCTCCACCATGAGTTAGACCGGGGCTGCTCTACCCTTTTGGTCTTGTTGGTAGACGGAATCTGTTGGCTGCTTTCGATACTGTTGATCATGAGATTTTGGTGACTTGATTGCAGGACTGTGCTGGGGTGGGCGGAATTGTTCTTGAAAAATTCCGCTCTTTTCTGGCCAAAAGAACTGAGTGTGTAGTACTGGGGGACTGTTCTTCGTCCCCCCGGGACCTCAGGTGCAGTTTCCTGAAACTATCTATTCTGTCCCCTCTCCTGTTCAACGTGATATGCAGCCAGTAGGTGAGGTCGTGAGAGGGTTTGGTGTCATCGATATGCTGATGACACCCAACTGTACCTCTCATTTTCAGCTGACCCAGGCCCCGCAGTCTCGTTGCTTACCTGATATTTGGCAGCTGTGGGGGACTGGATGAGGGCGAACCATCTAAAGCTGTATCTCGACAACACGAATGTGAGGCTGGAGGGGAGGGCCGTGGGGTAGAGGTCTCCATCATTGATGGGGCGAGCCCCAACCTGGGTTCTCAGGTTCGTAGTCTGAGGGTACTTCTCAATTCGCAGATTCGCCTGGATGTCCAGGTGGCAGCTCTGGCAAGGAGTGCCTTTTGCCAGTTACACCTGGTATGGGGGCTTCAGCTGTACATCTCGGACTCGGACCTGGCCACCATCGTCCACGCCTTCATCATCTCAAGACTGGACTATTGTAATGCACTCTATGTGGGGTTACCCATCGTGACAGTTCAGAGATTGAAGCTGGTGTAGAATGTCGCAGCCTGTCTCCTCATGGGGATGGGGCGCCGTGTGCATATAACCCCTGTACTTCGCTCGCTGCACTGGCTGCCGATAGTCTTCTGGGCGCGATTCAAGGTGTTGGTTTTTACCTATAAAGCCCTAAACAGCCTGGGCCCAACCTATCTGTGGGACTGCCTCACTCCCTGGGTTCGGAGGGGAGGGCGCGACGTTGGAGAGGTCGTTCTTGGTGGTGGCACCGCAGCTGTGAAACTCCATTCCAGCAGAAACCTCTCTGTCCCTGGATCTTCTCTCCTTCAGGCGTCATTGTAAGACCTGGCTCTTTTGCCAGGCTTTCGGCAGGGGAGATGGGTAGTAGTAGTAGGGTTGTGGGGGAGGGGAATTGTTTTCGATTTAGAGACTTTTTCGTATAATTTTATTGTATATTGTACACACTTTTAAATAAATAAATAAATAAATAAATGCCCAGCATGCCGGCTTGCCAGGGATTTGTTTTGGCACCCCTTGGAGAACTACTCCACTCTCGGTCCAGATACCTGCAGCCGGGCAATGCGGTGTCATGATTTCCAAGTGCAAATTTTAGTCAATGATATCCCAGTGCGTGCGGGGGTTGGATGAAGCTTTGTGCCAAAACTTCTCATCATATTCCAGACATGCCATACCCCCAAAGTCCACGTATGCCTTTTGTATCATAGCAGCATATTGTATTAGCTGCCAGGCGTTGGCTGGGAATCAATAGCCACCCCTCCCCTCTACATGTATATATAAAAACAAGACAACCATTTCTCCCAAGTCTTGGAGACCTAACGTCTTGTGCTTACTCTTGCCTCCCTTTTCACCCTCAGTGTTCTCATCTCCCGGTTCCTCTCCATGCAACAGCATGAAAATATCAATAAATTCATCCTTCCATATCCGCTCCCTGGTTGTCTGAGGAGTGATCCCCTGGCAAGGAGATGGGAATGGCATGAGTTTATATACCTGGGGTCAACCCAGGCTGCCTATAGCTAGTTTGCATCTCTCTGCATGCTCGAGTTCATGGCATTGGCATCCAGGGCCAACGTAGCCGACCGCTGGGTGGCCTGACCATCAACCACAACACTGAACCCACCGGCAATGTTAGGGCCAGACACATGGCTCCCCTCCCCCAGGTCCACAGGGCCGACAGTACATGTGACTGTGGAACCCGTGGACCGGTGGCGCCTGCTATTGTCCACTTGTTCCCGGCACACTCTGCGCTGCCGTTCATTTCCCTCCTGCAAGGTCTCCATCGTCTCTCTCAGCCATTCCTGTCTCGGCATCTGTATTCCTAGGTACTGTTCTAGAGCCATGCCCCCCACGCCCCCGGTCCTGCACCTGGAGGCGCTTGGGCAGAGGAGGAGCCCCAGCAACCTCACCAGACTGCTGGCAGGCCTGCATGGTCTCCAAGGCAGTGGTGAGGATTTAGGAAACATCCTACATGGTGAACCTGGGAGTCCAATCTGGGTGCTCCCATCCGATCACCGGGTTTGGGTTGGAAAACACGGCAGTGCAAGAAAGCTCCAAGGCACAGCCACAAAAAGGACAAGTGGTGGTACCGGGGGAACCAAGCTGTTCCTTGCCCCCCTCTCCCCCCTTGTTGATTGCACGGGAAAGCCCACAAGCTCTAAGGCACCACCACGCAAAGGACAAGCAGCAGCACCGGGGGGTGGGGGTGGTAAACAAAGCTGTTTTTCGACTCCCCCACCTTGCTGATTGCGTGCAGAAGCCTGCATGGCTGCACAGGGAAACCCGCAAGCTCTAAGGCGCCACCCCCCAAAGGACAAGTGGGAGCGCGTGAGGGGCCTGAGCTGTTTCTTACCCCCACCACCTTGTTGATTGCGTGTGGAAGCCCACAAGCTCCAAGACACCGCTGCGCAATGAGCAAGAGGCGGAGTGGAGGGGCCGAGCTGTTTCTCACCCCCCCCTACCCGCTTTGTTGATTATCCCAACAATCCTCAAGGGAGCTGCTGCTCTCACCTCCCCCACCCACCCCCCAGCAGCTGAGCTGATTCTCCCCACACCATCCCAATGTTGCTCAAGAGACAAGTGGCCTGGCAGGGAAGCCTACATACCACAAACAGATTTCCAACAAGCAGGAGAATTCCGCGATATAAACTGCAACATGTGGCCTGAATGGGAAGAGAGGAGGCGGCACCAGCCGGAGCAGGTATCTGCCTGCCCGGCTCCCCACCCACCAGGTACCTTCCCCACTCCCCATTGGGCCAGGAGGCCGTGCCTCCTTAACAGAGGAGGGGGAAGCAACCCGCCCCTCCCCTGCCAAATATGTCTACGTCAGGGCAGGGCGGCACAAATCCGTCCCCTGCTGAGCGCGGGGGGGGGGGGGGGAGCATTCTTTCCCAGAGATAGATTGTGGTCCTCACGTTGGTCCCAAGTGACAGGGAGACAAAGTGGTCTGAATGATCTCTTTTATTGGGTCAACTGTTGTTGGTAGAAATAAACAAGCTTTCAGGCCACACAGGGTCCTTCCTTAGGCATGTACCATAGCCAGTAGAAATATATAAACGGAGCAAATGTAGGGAAGGTCTATAGGAGGGGGCATGGAATGGGTGGGAATGGATAGAAGGAGGGGGGTAAATCTTTTTCCATAAAGCTATTGTCACAACTTTCAAATCCATCGAGATTCTGTTTGACGGCAATACATTCACAAAATTGCCAACTGTGATCTAGTTACAGGGACAGGCACAAATTACTATTATTTACATTTTTTTTTAAAACACACACAGAAAAACCCCCATTGCTGAGTGACTCAGAACCATCGAGTTCTGAACATGAGTAGATTATGCAAATGGAAATTTTTGCTACTTGTCCTCTCTCCTCCTCCCACCACGTCCTTCCTATTCATATGCTGAAGTATTACATCTCCTTTCTAATTAGACTAAATTCTTTAGGGAAGGGAGTGTTCCTTACATATACTGCCTACCCATAATGAAGCCCCAGTCATAATTATTGTTTGTTTTGCGGTAGCACCCAAAAGACCACAAATACGTAAATAATGCATCTGGATACATTTACAGTTAAGTCTGCTTTATGAAAGCGAAGACAGCAGATATTTTCATAGATCTGAGGCATCTACCCATGTCTCTGTAATATTAATAGAGTCGTCACAGCTATCAATAGACTCGAGTACGCCTTATCTTTCATAGAACATTGCTGGTCCTTTCCATATCTCTCTCTAGCACGTCTTAACAGAACAGTGTTTGGTAGCTGTAGCCATGCCAAACTGTATAGAAAGTTATTATAAAAAAACAAACTCAAAAACCCCCAATTAATTTTTTTACAAGCAGTATTTGAAACCAGGAATATTCAAGACTCCCAGGGAATCAATGTAGTGTATAAAGTTAAATGTGGAACTATATTCAAAACTAACTTATTTTTTGGAGATAGATTTGTAATTGGTATTATAAGAGCTCTATAACAAGGTCTCAGAGGTTAATATTTTGCACTCCACCTTTACCTGTGCGTGCTTGTATCCATCCATACTTAGGAAACATTATTGAATTATTAAAGAAACTACAGTAAGCTCTGTGGTTGAAGTTTGTGATGTGGATATTAATGATGCCTCACTTGGAGCCTTATCTGATTTTTACTTAAAAGCCTCCCAGGGTTTTGGGGGTCAGTCTGACCCCAAAAGGGTACCAAACATTAGTACAACTTTTTAAACAAACCTGTACCACTTCATATTCCCATGTACTCTTCAACAGCAAGGTGGTCAATTCTCCTGTGTTGGTTCATACCCTATCCAGCCCTCCCCCACTTCTGTAATTTTTATTTTATTTTTAAAAAATGAGGATTTCACTAAAATGGTATTGGGAATAGGTTTGGCTCCAATGAATGGGAAAATGAAAGCACTACATGCCTAGGGTGCTGGGGTCATATTTGCCCCCATCACACTGTAAAAAATAAATAATCTTTTTTGTTTTAAAATGTTTCTTTAATGGAAAGAACCTGTTCTTTCCATTAAGTGTGCTCAAAGTAGGATAAAGACAACAATTTTGTATTTTACCTGTTTTCATAAATGTAATGTACATAAATGTGTGTACAGAAAAACATCACTACAAGATCATTGGGGTCAATTATGCCCCAAGGTGAAAACTCACCCTTACCAACTGCCATTTTGTCTTACATTTGCACAGCAGTTAACCGTTTCATAGTGTGAACTTTCAATATGGTTTTTTTTTCATAATACCTACTTCTAGTTTTGTGTTGGGGAAAACAAAATGCACCAGGTAGGTATTATGGGGTCATTTCCACCCCAGTCATTATTTACTATGGGAAAACGCAGGGGCAACTCAATCCCCATACCGTTGTTACTGTTAACATTGTGGGTATTATTGACCCCCAAGGACCTTCGTGTGGTAGTTCTATTTCTGTGCCACAAACAAAAACTCTTAATAAAACTGGAAACTTTTATGTTAAACAGGAGTAATTTTCAAATGGATCACTTCTTTGTTTTACAACTGTGACTTAAATGGCTTCTATTATACCCTAATACCAGGTTAATACAGTGCGTTTTACAAACTTGTGAGGGTTTAATTATTATTATTATTATTTATATAGCACAAGCAATTTACATGGGTGCTGTGGAATCTTAATTAGAGACAGAGACAGACGATCTAGGCTAGACAAGAGAGGAACAGCAAAGGAGAGGGGAACGTAGGGAGAGACAGGAAGACATTCATGAAGTTGAAAAGTCACAGGTGCACGTGCTTCGTTCAGTGAAAGGGGAGATGGCACACTGAGGAAAGGGACAGCATCTCAGAAACCAGTTTGGGATGGATTCAACTCTCGAACAAAACCCAGATTTGTGTGAGAACTGCCTTTTAAAGTCTGTGTTAAAAGTGGGGTGTTCACATTTATTGCAGGTTTACAAGGGTTGCGAGGTAGATCCGGAGAAAAGAGAATGGTGGCAAGCATTTTGGAGAAGAAAAGAAGGGTTTTTGGTGGGCACCAGTAACATGAGAACTTAAGTCAAAGCAATGGGGATAAAGGATAGGGGAACGACCAGAGGGAAGCATGGCAAGCTGTAAAGAAAATGTAGGGCCAGAGAGCAGCAGCAGGTCAAGAAGAAGAGAAAAAAATACTTGCTCAAAGTCAACGCAGCATTTGCTTCCATTTTTGAATATGTGCCCTTTAAAATTTCTGTTTCGAGCACCTGAAGTAACAAAATTCCTACCCTCCCTGCTTGCTTTCTAAAGCCACAGACAGCCAGTTCTGCTGGTCACGGGTTGGTCTAGCAGAGGAAAAACCCATCAGCTTCATTTTACCAATCATTTAAGCTGGTTGTTCCACACACCTGAGCCAAGCCCTCAGCCCTACAGTAACAAATATATTACAAAAGCCTAGCTTGATTACTGCCGAGCTCTAACCACACAGACAGACCTTTTCAGAGTGGTATAAGAATACCACTTCTAAACCTTGCTTACTGTTGAAGGGAAGTGTCTACACAATACTATCCGTAGCAATGCTAGATTCCCTCTGTAGCATCTGCCCCCGCTACAATAGAGAACAACTCTGGCAAGGGGATCCAGCAAGTGGTATTCCGACGCCAACGAATGCTTTGGGGCCAGAGGCTCTGGAGAGCAGCGTGTGTGTTGTTTCTAGGAATGACTCAAGATTCCCCCTGCTAGGCTGTGCCTATGGATCCTGGCTACAAGCCCTCCCCACAAAAAGCAGCAGGACTAATTTATTCTCTTGGGCCAGCTGTTTATTCTCCGTCCCCAGTTTCCCTTTCTATATAACAGGGCTGAGAAAGCTGTGAAGTTCCTGTGTTTCCCTCCCCCCCAGCTACAACACTTCAATAAAGCAAACTTTTAAGAAGTAGTTTTAAGTACCAGCAAACTTCCCACACACAAAAAACCCACGCAGAAATGATTCCTTTCTTAGGGAAAAAAGTCGTGCCTGCTTTTCTGATGTGGAAAAGAAAAAGAAAAACCCCACTCCTTGTCCAGAGACGAGAGAGAAAGCAAACAGCAGCTGAAGTAGGATGAACGAGAACAGAACTTTCACTTTCTTAGGCTTCTGTAAAGTCAAATCCATACCAAAATTATTTTAATACACTGTTTAATCTCTTTAAGTAGTGGATGGAGTTCTGGGAGTGTCCTTAGTTTACAAAAGACTCAGTACGGTGACTGCTGATTTCAAGAGCTAATATCGCTTGTACTGACTCCCATTTCCCTGTGCGGATGCAGTGAGATACAGCATTCTAGAATGAAACTTCTTCAGGGAAAATAAATCCATTGGCTTTTATGGGACTGTTTGTATTAGGAAGAATCATTCTTTCCCTGTTCTCACTATATCGTTTTCACCACCAACACCCACTCCCTTCAGCAGCTACCCACAATTCTGGGCACTACTGTAAAATAGAAGTGTTGGTATCAAGTGCATGCCAGCTCCAATGCCACTGTTGAGCTCATGCACGGTCTGGGCCCCCCATATCTCAGGGACCGCCTCGCTCCCCTTGTCGAGTGGATCCGCCCTCCTCTGGCCCCGCAGGTGCAGAGTTTGGGGGTTCTGTTAGACCCTGGCCTCCGCCTGGATTGTCAGGTGGCGGCGGTGGCAAAGGGAGCCTTTCGCCAATTACATCTTGTGCGGAGAATCCGGCCATACCTTTCAAGCTCTGACCTGGCCACCTTCATCACCTCAAGGCTGGATTACTGCAACGCGCTCTACATGGGGCTGCCCTTGGTGACAACTTGGAAGCTGCAGCTGGTGCAGAATGCGGCGGCCCATCTCTTGACAGGGACGGGTCGTAGGGAGCACATTACACCAGTGCTCCGGGCTCTGCACTGGCTGCCTATAGCGTTCTGGGCCTGATTCAAGGTGCTGGCTTTGACTTTTAAAGCCCTACATGGTCTGGGCCCCTCCTACCTGAGAGACCGCCTCTGCGGTCTGCCGTGGGCGCCTTCTTGGAGGTCCCCCGGGTGAACCGGGGGGCCACACTGGAGAGGGCGTGCTCGGTGACTGCATCACGGCTGTGGAACTCCCTTCCAGAGGAAGCTCGCCTGGCTCCCAGCCTGTTGGCCTTTCGTCGGGCCTGTAAGACTTGGCTGTTCAACTGGGCCTTTGGGGGAAGGGGGGAATAAGGATGGGTTTTTTACCAGTGGTTTTTACCTCTTTGTTGTTGTTTTTATTGTTTTAGTAATCCCTTCGATGTATTGTTTTTATATATCGTATTCAATATTTTGTAAGCCGCCCTGAGCTGCCGTAGGGCCGGAGGGAGCGGGATATAAATCTTTAAATAAATAAATAAAATAAATATCATGTAATGCTTTATACCTCTTTCTCCACTATTCTCCCCTCCAAGAGGAAGGCAGACAAAAAGGCAACGAGGACTAGAATGCAAAAACGTAGCACTGCCTCTTAAGCCAGTTTGCGATCGTTTGAGTAGCTGGGGCCTGCTCTAGATTGAGGCCCCGTGTGGCGGGCGATGGGTTTGCACGCCGGTATAGGGGCTGCCATTACACGGGCGCACACCCATCTCCATGCATGGAGCCACCGCCGTTTTCATGGTGGCTCCATGCGTGGGCTACGGGTGCAGATGGGGGAAGCCTGGGAGTGCACACCCCACCCACCCACCACGGCGGTCAAATCAGCGCCAGGTTCAGAATTCACAATCTTGATTCTAGTTGCCTCCAGACTCAAAACCAACATAGGTTCACACTTGTATGATGGTCTTCATAAGCATAACAAGAAATGGACTTTTTTTTTAAAAAAAAATTAAACTACAATTCTGGAATAATCTATCTGCTTGCAAGGCTTGACTACAGCTGGCTAAAATGTAAAAAAAAAAAATAGCATTTCAACTAATAAAGGCACAATATCAATAGGGCACTTATAATTGCATATGTGCACATTTGGAGATCATATGGTTAATATAAAGCAAGTTATGTAAACATGAGGCTAGGCGCTAGCCTGCACAAGTTTGCTCAATTGGTTATAAAAGTATAGGATTAACCAAGGGCAGTTAATTTGCTGACATTATTGCTGTCAATAAATAAAAATATGAAAATGTAATATCTTGGGCCCAATTCTGCACTGCCTTATACGTTGTGGAGTTATTTGCACCTATCAGTGAGTTACCCTAGCTCATGCTAGGGGGATGGTGATTTATCCTCACAGGACTGAATGATTGTGCCTCATACAGAGAGGGATCGGATCCCACCCATCATTCCCATCTTTCTCTGGTTAGGATGTGTCTTAACTTTTTCAAGCCCTGCTACAGACAGGTTGACAGAGTGGCAAAGCAAGGTTACTTACAAAGATAGTCAACTAGGTAACGTTATCCACAATGTCATCTGACAAGTGCAAGTTAGTAATAGCACACTTCTATTTAGAACTGTTCTCACACACCAATTTATTCCAATTTGCTATTACTACATTGTTTTATTTGGATTTTTGTAGCTTTAGTTTATGTTTATGTTTTGTATATTGTGAAAGCCTATGGCTAACAATAAATAAATGTATCTATCTATCCATCCATATTTCAAATAAATTTTAACCAGCCAGGAAAATGACTTCGGCAATACTGCGGACAGCTCAATAGAAAACCACTGCTAAAAATAGCTTACAAGATAGCGGACTCTATCTGTATTTTAAAAAAATTATTGGTACACCTTCCCACAGACCACTGTGTTCAATCTTAATTGCTCCATTTTTTAAAAAAAGGAACAGCAAAAATGTAAAATAGCAAGTGAATAACATCCCAATGATTATAAATGTGGTACAACTTCCATAGAAGGAAGTTAGCCCAGCTCTCTCCACCCATCCTTCCAAATATTTGAAGTAGCAAAAAGCAAGTATTTTTAAAGCAATCTAGTTGGTTAACTTATCATCAGGCTCTAGTGAAGACAGGATGCAACCGACACGGCTAAGTAGGGTTTTATGGGGCTTCAAAGTTATATTCAAGGTATCTACACTCTAGAACAGATGCTTTTATGAACATACATCACAAGAAAAACATTTAGAGAGAAATGACTAAGAGAAGGCATTAAAGATTATATAGAGAGCAGCTTTATCTCTTTTTTATTTAGTGGCCATTTTAAAAGGTGTATGGCTGGGGTCATGTTCACTAAGTGGTATGGTAGCAGACCGCCCATGCACGTCAGGCGAGTGGGAAGGGGTTCAAACGGGCGGCTCCCTGGGTGGGTACCCCGGCAGCCTCCACGTGCTCCCCCTGCCACGGACCATGGAGGAGGGGGAAGCGGGCCTGGCTGGCCTCAGAAATCAACATGTCCCGGCTGAGAGCTGGGGAACCCGGCCTTC
This sequence comes from Sphenodon punctatus, assembly GCA_003113815.1. Lineage (NCBI taxonomy): Eukaryota > Metazoa > Chordata > Lepidosauria > Sphenodontia > Sphenodontidae > Sphenodon > Sphenodon punctatus. Next base: position 10,712,729 of record QEPC01010034.1, on the reverse strand, counting down.
CCCAGCTCTCCCAGACAGTTACGTGACACGCAAAAGCGGTTTCCCTGCCCACAGTGCCTCTGATCGACAGACCGCTCAGCCGACATGACTGGTTGCCACCGTTCCTATGGGCTGGGGATGTGTGGGCACATGTCCCCACGCACCATTCTGCCTACCCCCCACACGGAGCATCCCGGATTTCCCCCCCAATGCTCAGAGTGGACATGTGTGTGTGTGTGTGTGTGTGTATTATATATATATATATATATATATATATATAGTAAGTGTATTATATATATATATATATAGTACCAAAAAATACATCATAAGACAGTTCAAGTAATATTCAAAAGGTATTCCAAATCATTAATAATCCACAGTTGTATTCAAGATACCAAATGCCAAGTAATCTAATCATCTAAACTCAACATACAAGACCAAGGTAAATTAAATAATTGGAGAACAAACAACAAAACGGGGGGGGGGGGGGGAGGAGGAAGGGTTATTTCGACAAGAAAAAAGAAGTTATTCGGCAAGAATATTCTCCTGCCTCGTCTTTGTAGCCAGAAGGAGGAATGTTGCTATTGCGTTCATCTCTGAATCCGTTGTTGCATTTAAAAGTGATCTCATCATAGTTAATAAAGGGGTAAATTCTTTACTTGCCCATAAAGGCTCCATCCATGCCTGCCTAACGCTAGTGCACCAGGGACAACGAAATAAAACATGGGGAAGATCCTCAACCTCTCGCAGAGGACATGGGCATAAGCATGCTTCCATAGGTTGGTTTCAGAACCACCTGCTAACACAGCCGAATTAAATAATTGGAACCAGAGAAATGTAAAATTCCTTCACAACTCTGGGTTAGTCAGTTTATCCAGATATAATTCAAAAGTATGGGTAAATTTAACCTGAAGATACCACGGAGCCGCTTTCCATAAAGCAACTGCTGCCATATCAGTTTGATTGGCGATATTCTTTGCTCTAGATGACAAAAGTAACTGCATAGCGGCAGCATTCTTTCCCCAAAGAGCGGGAATCGATAGGCCCAGAGCAGTAATGACCTGGGATAGGCAAGAATAGTATATTGGACCTTTGTGTTCGAGCTCTTCTATCAAACACTGGGTTACCAATGATTCCTTGCCCTGAGTACAAAGTTTAATCCAATACCTCAATCTGGTGATAACAGCATGGCAAGAGATGGCGGGCATGCCCATCTCTGCCCGAAGAATCGCTGCAGGAACTCCTTGCAGCACCCTCAGTAGCCTCTGAGGAATTTATTTTGAACAATCTCCAATGGGTCCAGGTCATTCAATGGAATAATTTCAGCTCCAAAAGTCTATAACGGTACAATTTTGGCCCTAAAGATTTCCAGAATGGTGGACTTTTGGCAGGCTTCAATTTAGCCGCCAGCTTGAGGATTCCCTTGTATATAGCTGTAGCTTTTAGTATTACCTGATTCCTGTACCTTAACCAAAGGCCGCTGCTACTAAAATTGACCCCAAGGTAAGCAAAAGAGTTCACCTGGGGGAATTCACTACCACCTACATTCATTTCCGGAGTTGAGATCTTTTTTCTATCACCATAATCTGAGACTTACCAACATATATAGTAAGCTGTTTCTGAACACAATAGGTCTGCAACATTCCTAACTGCCGACATAAACCCTTCCGGGTCTGTGACATTATAAGAACGTCAGCGGCATACATTAATGCCGCAATAGGGCGGTCCTTGATCTTAGGTGGACAGCCTTCTGAGCCTGACAAGGACGCAACTAAATCACTCAGGAAGATATTAAATAACAGGAGGGCCAGGACACACCCTTGCCTGACCCCCCGTATAACTATGGGAGGACAAGTTTCCATTCTCTCCTAGCTGTACTTTTGCAATATTCTCTGAGTGAAGCTGAATAATCAAAATAAGTAGGTCCTCATTTAAGCCTAGGTGCCGCAATTTATGGCACAGTTTGGCTCTTGGGACCAAGGCAAAGGCCTTCTTGAAGTCCACAAAAGCCCAAAACAGCTTTCCAGATCTTATCTTGGTATATTTAAAGATTAGGTGAGATAATATAAAGCAATTATCACTAGAGGCTTCTTTATGGAACCCAAACTGCTCCTCTGGAATTAGATCCTGAGCAGACGCCCAAGCATCTAGATGGCATAAAAGGGTCTTAGCATACAATTTCCCCAACACGGAGAGAAGACTTACGGGCCTATAACACCCAGGATCTCTTATATTGCCTTTTTAAAATATAGCTATTATAATGCTACAACCCCAACTACATGGAACCCTCTTGGTCTTATTAATCAAGGTAAAATAACGAACTAGCAATGACGACCACCATTCCAAACTAACCTGCAGGACCTCTGCAGTTATATAATCATGACCATGGGCTTTATTGGGCTTTAAGGCCAAAATCAGATCTAAGATCTCACTTTCTCTTATTTGAGGATCAAACCCCATGACTTCTTGTCTTTCCAAAGGGGAAGGGAGTGCTGACACACTCATATTGGTATCCTGTTCAGCAGCACTATATAGTTCCTTGAAAAAGTCGGTCCAAGTATTATCACCTATTGGAGCCACTATCGGATTTACCCTGGTTTTTAAGCTCACCATTGACTATTCTCCAGCAGGACTCGGAGTGCTTCATAGTTGCAGCCACGGAGAGCCTGGCTCAGAGAGAGTCCGCATTGTTCTTTTTCTCTGCCTGAATAAGATTTTTATACTTCTTCCTTTCAAAGAGATAAATGTTCCTAGCAGTACCTACACTAGATCTGAGCCAGACAGAGTGGCAATGAGTAGGTCGCAGGAGTGTGCACCACCCCCATGGCACGTTCAGATCGGCTGTCAGGTGGGTGGAGCATGGGTGGACCAGTGTGGTACCGTCTCGTCTAAAAACAGCCACTCTTTTTCATTATAAAAGGAATGGAGATGAAATAGTTCAAATAAAGTATTTTATTGGACCAACTTCTATTGGTGAGAAAATGCAAGCTTTCAGGTCACAGAGCCCTTCCTCAGGCATGTAGCATAGCAGGTCAGAAATATATTGCACAAGGAGGCAGTCGTTAAAAACCAAGTAAAAACGTGTTAAAGCATAACGTGTGCTACTAACAGATAGTGAGTAAAAAAACATCCTTATAGACTTCAAAGCAGACGTGTGCATGTTCCATGAACATTGTCATCTAAATTTGCACAAACGAATTTAAAAACAAAGATACATAGTTCCTTGCATAGGACACAACTTGCTTAGAGCTCAGAAGGAACTTTCTCACACAGGCATGTTATTACATAACTTGCCTATTATGGGAGATTTGACACCTTTCTTTGCAAAACCAGAGGCAGGATAACAGATGAAATGGACCCTCATGGCAATTACTTCATTCCCTTGTACACAGGCTGAAATGCATTAAATTACTCAGTAATGTGTATTGCTGGCTACTGATCTAGCTCAGTTTTTCCTCCCAAATTAAATATTTAAAAGAGGGAGACCAACTGTTTAAAAATTTACATTTCTGCCTAAAGATTAATTTACTGTGTTTACAAGTAAACCCTCATATTAGTCCAATCAAGCAGCCAGAGAAAGTTCTGTTTTTGTTTTTTCATTTTTATTATTTTGTGGATTTGACAGAATATTGTGCAGAGACAATTTAATAATTTCCTGGTCCTGAACAGATATTTTTGTGCAGCAATAAGCAATGCAAAATAACCTTAAAATTAAAAAATACATAAAAATAAAACCTCAAATACTCTTTCCCTTCTTTTCTCAGTCAGTTAGTGAGAACTTGTCTACATAAGGTATGTAACTTGAATAATTAGCCCATATAGGAGAGAGTTAATTTAACACAGGTTAGCAAACCCAGATTAAGCCTGTGCAGTCACTCTTAATACAGATTATAAGTGCCTTTTCAGAGTTAAGATTATCTCATTAGAAGTGCCTTTCTTTTGTGAAAATCCTTCGGTAGACAAGGACTAACAAAAGAGGAGGAGAGCTCCTCTGTCATACACTAACTGGAGATGCAGAGTGATCAGAGAGGAAGTGGAAGCCACAAATCCCAGTGGGGGCAGTTCACCCGTTATGCACTTTCTGTGTGCAGTGCTAGCAGAAGGACAGAGTCAGGCAAGCACGTAAAAACCCTAGAGGTAGGACAATTTATGGAACCAGTATTTCCTCTTTCAATTCTTCTTTTAATTCAGGACGCACAACTTTTGGAAACTTTCACTTTTCAGTCTTGCCATCTTACAGCCTTGGCCTCTGATGGTGAACTAATTCTAAGCAGACAAATCTTCTGCTATTTTTGAGTCAGAGCAATAGCAATGGAAACACTTCCAATACATTAAGAACAAGTTGTGGCTAACGTCTGCAGACTCACTGGCTTGCAGTCGATGTTTGGAACCGAAATAACTTTCATCATAAACCGAGTGTTCCAGGGAGGGGAAAAAATGGTTTTAGCCAAGTTATGAACGTCCGAAAAATCATTTACTAGTCATGCTCAGTTTGTCTAAACAAGTTTTAGAAGCAACAACACTAAGCACATAGTGTAGGAAGGCTGTGTGCAAAAGCATGGCTAACTTAGTGGAATAATGCGCAGTGTACGTGAGCTCAGTTCCTGCAGATCTCGTAAATGGTAGTCAAATTAGGAAGAGCTGTTGAATCCTTTGTGATGTGCAGAGGAGGGATCACTGCTTCAATGCATGCTTCTAAGCTGTGAAGCAAAGGGACTTCCCACTACAGCTTTACTGGAATGTGTGGGAACAGAGAATCCCCTAGCTAGTGACTAACCAACTAGTTTAATATAACTTAATTAACATACATTATTGCTATATTCTTTGCCAGCCAGCAGAATTTGAGGCCAGTTTCCCCGTCTTCTCTCTCTCCCAAAATATTAAAAAATTCCACACAAGACATTCAACTTAAAAAGAGCATTGAAGTTGGATCATTAGGCATTCAAGAGTCAGGAAGTCTCGAAGTTTGGGATATTCAGTCTTCTTTCCTCTTATGCGTGCCTGTTATTCTGGTATTGAACTGCACGACAGAATGAAATTTGCCTAATAGTGTCCTTTTTTTCTGCAATATTAGGTGTGTGTATAGCATCCTGTAATATTGTTTACTACCATGTGTCCAACACATTTCAAGAGTCATTTCACTAGCAAAATAAACTGTGTTACATACTCGCTTGAAATGCTGAAAATGCAGCATCAGTGAAAGTTTTCTGGCACACAGTGGTCACCTTAGTTTGCACTCTTGTAATTTCCCTCACTCTTAGCCTGCCCTTAAAGACTCAACAGCTGCTAGAAAAGACGGAGTGTATCTGTGTCACGAAGAAACATAGGTCACACACGTGTAGCCTACATGTAGGCTACAAGTCTAGTAAATATGTAAAGCAAAAGGTTCAACATGTATGTAATGTTACAATTGAGAACTGTAAAACCCAAATCAGGACTGTGACACTGACAAAATTCCAGGAAATGCAAAAAGATAAAAGGATTGTGGATTCACCCCCACAGCTACAGACCTGTGGAGATACAAATGGACCTTTCTGCTTGCCTGGGTTGCCTACATGAGGAAGCACACAAACTCATGAGTGGGAAAGCTCAAACAAAGAGACCATGAAAGGTATTTAAAGGAGGGCCATTAAGCCATCTTTGCTACCTCTTGGAGACAGCCATCTGGAGCAATCTCATCTGCATCCTGGATCCTGCCAGCTAGGAAGGCTGGAAGATATGCGCTGAGACCAGGACTTTGCTTTCTAGCAACTCTAAGAACCAGCACCCAGTCACCTACATCTGTGACCGAGAAGGAATCAGAACTAATGGACTTTCGTAGGGTAAGATGCTTATCTAGGAACTCAACCAGTATAGATTAGGAATGCGTTATATTTACCTTTGATTTCTAGTTACCACTCTGTAGCAACTATCTTGCTTATGTAATAAATAAACTAACTTCTTATCTTTATGAAGAAGTGTCTGTGTCTAACACTGGGACACAAGTGAGCAACAAGAGTTTTCAAGCTCTTGGGACCCGAGAGAAAGTCTGAAAGTCTGTAAACTGGAAGGATCAGGCCCTTGGGTGACAAAGGGTTTGTTCCTGCTACAGGCTTGAATTGGCTAGAGAGAAAAACTGATTCAAGTAGGCTGTAAGCGAGGGAAACAGAGTCACTCAAAACCCATAAAGTGGGGGTGCGGACCTCCAACCCATGACAATAGGTGCTAACAGTCAAAATATACAGCTTAGACAAAAACTGAAAGAAACCTAAATAAAAAGGTATACTAACCATGACAACAATAAAAGTATTAAAATCGACAAAACTTTATAGCTTCAGGAACAAATGCAAATTCAAGGATGGTAATCACGTAGTTAAAATTAAAATAATCCATACACACCAAGGGCCAGGGTAAACGTTCCGCATGAAGCTTAAGTTGGGAATTTCCTAACTTGTGTGCTTAGCCATGCAATTATGTGCCCTTGTGAGCTGTAGATTCATTTTTATGCATAATTAAGTAAAAGTAATCCTTGCAATTAATATCTGGGGACAAGACATTTAGCTATGATCCTTAAACAAAGCACTCCAGTAGAGTCAGGTAAGCCTCCCTACTTTAAAGATATTAACAATTGAAATGATAGTCCAACATTAGCCTGCACCAGATGGGTGTCCACCTGTCTATTTATTAGGTGTTTGCCCCCATCGGCCATGTGGTCTCCACACACAGGACCCGCAGGACGCACAGTGGGGTCTCGGAGAATGTGGAACCCGCTGTGCGGGCAAATGCAAGTTAATGTGTGCTCATGCGTCCAATCAATTAGGTTGTGTGGAGCACCTGCACATACAGGTCCGCCAGCACCACAGAGTTGTGGGCAGAAATCCTAAAGCGTCTGAGTAAACACCACTTCCTACCCCTCTCTCCACTAAATCATACCGAGAACATATGGAAGAAATAAAATTCTGTCGCACCAAAATTGATCAGGAAAATACTAGCGCCATAAAAACAGCATGCAACTGTCACCCAACTTCTAACCAACTGATTTAAAGCTTATGACGATCACATCCAGCCTTCAAGTCAAAACCATTTGGACTGGAGTACAAAACTAGGTGACAGGTCAAAAATTATCAAACTAAAAGACAATCAGAGGCTGCAAACCTTTCAAAGAAATTCTCATGCAAGGCAAAAGCAAGCATATGAGACCCCAACTGTTTTTCACAGTTAAACAGTTGAAAGAGAATCTAAGAAAGAACCTGCACTTTCAGTTATTACTGTAGCTTTCTTACTTCAAAACCAAAGTGATATTTGTTTACAATAACCAACGATCTCGAACAAGAGAACTTTAAAAAAACACTTTTTTAAAAAAATGAGAAAGTTTTCCCAAGTTCCCCCCCTCCCCTTTCTAATTTAGCATGTAGTCATAATCTTAATTCTACAAACATCAACTCCAAACCAACCCTTTACAAATAGGGAACTGCAGCATCAGACAAAGCAGAAGAGATGCGGAAGAAAGGGTGTGAGAGCCTAACTTCACTGAAGCAAATTAAGTTTAACTTTTGAAATTGTATGCTTCCTTTTTTTACTGTATTGATGAACTGGCAAGAACCATATATAAATAACGAAACGCTGACTGCAATCCGATCAGGATTACACACTCTGGGGGCAATCCAAACACCCCCGTACACCCCCCGCAGGTGTTCTGCTCAGGCCAGAACGCCTGCGCTCAGGTGCGTGTACACGGGCCGTTGGATTGCCCCCTAAGGGTGCTACTCCTTCAAAAAAATCAAGCATTTCAGGGAGAGGACAGGAACTTTCTTTAAGTTCATCTTCTTAAATACCTTTTCAACAACAACAAAACATTGAAAATGCAAGTTAACATTGCTCCAAATGGACCTGCCTCCCAGAACAACATTTTAGCACTGTTCCTTGGCCCATTTAATAGAAAGTTCAAATGAAGTTGCCACATTAACAACAATGAGGGTGGGGGGGGGAATCAACACCATATGAAATGCGAAGTTACTTTGATGCTGATATTAGGACAGGGATGACGATTAAGTAGCAAACCCTGTAGAAAATAAAGGATTATGCTGCTTGCTTTTCCCCAATCCACATCGCTAGTGGCAGTTTGAGCTGTTGTTAGGGAGAACTTTGGGTGGTGGATCTGAAGAGCAACAGGCAAGCCCGACTGTACTTACACTGGCAGCACTATTTACTGACCCGGAAACCATGTCCGAGCAGCAAACACAATAATCGTAACATGAGTGGTGGTAAGAATGTAGTGACCAGAATCTTCCTTCATGTGCAGGTAATTCTAGCGACACTCCCAATAATCCCTTGCCAGGGATAAATGGAGCAGGGTCTTGGTGAGCCACGTGGCAACCAGTGCAATTTCAATTTATCAGCACATTAGTATGGAGCACTTCACCTAAAGCACGTCAATTAAAAGTGCCGGCAGAAGACTGGAAAGCAATGCCAAGCTCTTTACAGCAAGTCTGGTAAATAGACTGATGATGAGCGACGGGAACCAAGCAGCACCAAGGAGATCTGTGCAGACGCCCAAATGCGGGTAAGAGCAGATCCAGATTAGGGGAAGGGGATGGGGGGGGAAACAGAACTGGTCTTCATAAAAGCTAATTTAAGCTAGTTCTCCTCTCACAATGAATATTTTAGCACAGTAAACAAGGTAGCAACTCTGACCTTGATTTAGCTAGTCAAAATCAGCCAGTGGAAGGTACAACACTACCTCAATTTGCTAAACTGAGGCTGCTTGCCCAGTTACACCATTTCACGTTACTTTGTATCTTATGTGATATTTTGTAACTTATGCATGCACCCTTTACTAATTTGCCAGGAAAAGTAACATGAGTTTCATCATGGATGTCAGGGCAAGGAAATCCAGTTCTGACACTTACGTGAGTTCTGTATGACAGGAGACTGGAACGTGGGCACTGGGGGAGTTCTGTATTACGGGAGACTGGAACGTGGGCACGGGACGAGTTCTGTATGACGGGAGACTGGAACGTGGGCACGGGACGAGTTCTGTAGGACGGGAGACTGGAACGTGGGCACGGGGCGAGTTCTGTAGGACGGGAGACTGGAACGTGGGCACGGGGCGAGTTCTGTATGACGGGAGACTGGAACGTGGGCACGGGGCGAGTTCTGTATGACGGGAGACTGGAACGTGGGCACGGGGCGAGTTCTGTAGGACGGGAGACTGGAACGTGGGCACGGGGGGAGTTCTGTATGACGGGAGACTGGAACGTGCGCACGGGGTGAGTTTTGTATGACGGGAGACTGGAACGTGCGCACGGGGGGAGTTCTGTATTACAGGAGACTGGAATGTGTGCACGGGGGGAGTTCTGTATTACGGGAGACTGGAACATGCGCACGGGGGGAGTTCTGTATTACGGGAGACTGGAATATACGCACGGGGTGAGTTCTGTATGACGGGAGACTGGAACGTGCGCACGGGGGGAGTTCTGTATTACAGGAGACTGGAATGTGTGCACGGGGGGAGTTCTGTATTACGGGAGACTGGAATATACGCACGGGGTGAGTTCTGTATGACGGGAGACTGGAACGTGCGCACGGGGGGAGTTCTGTATTACAGGAGACTGGAATGTGTGCACGGGGGGAGTTCTGTATTACGGGAGACTGGAATATACGCACGGGGTGAGTTCTGTATGACGGGAGACTGGAACGTGCGCACGGGGGGAGTTCTGTATTACAGGAGACTGGAATGTGTGCACGGGGGGAGTTCTGTATTACGGGAGACTGGAATATACGCACGGGGTGAGTTCTGTATGACGGGAGACTGGAACGTGCGCACGGGGGGAGTTCTGTATTACAGGAGACTGGAATGTGTGCACGGGGGGAGTTCTGTATTACGGGAGACTGGAATATACGCACGGGGTGAGTTCTGTATGACGGGAGACTGGAATATGCGCACGGGGGGAGTTCTGTATTACAGGAGACTGGAATGTGTGCACGGGGGGAGTTCTGTATTACGGGAGACTGGAATATACGCACGGGGTGAGTTCTGTATGACGGGAGACTGGAATATGCGCACGGGGGGAGTTCTGTATTACAGGAGACTGGAATGTGTGCACGGGGGGAGTTCTGTATTACGGGAGACTGGAACGTGGGCACGGGGGGAGTTCTGTATGACGGGAGACTGGAACATGCGCACGGGGTGAGTTTTGTATGACGGGAGACTGGAACGTGTGCACGGGGGGAGTTCTGTATTACAGGAGACTGGAACGTGTGCACGGGGGGAGTTCTGTATTACGGGAGACTGGAACATACGCACGGGGGGAGTTCTGTATTACGGGAGACTGGAATATACGCACGGGGTGAGTTCTGTATGACGGGAGACTGGAATATGCGCACAGGCTGAGTTCTGTATTACAGGAGACTGGAATGTGCGCATGGGGTGAATAAACTGTAAATTTAACCTATGGGAAAATTACATGTGCATGGATCCTCAAGTGACCCTTAAGGTCACGTGACTTCACCGGGGGGGGGGGGGGGGCAGAAAGAAAATAACGTGGGCATGCAGCCCAGCAGGAATCTTACGTTACTGCTGATTTTGCATGGGATAGAATCCCATGGGAAAATCAGCACATGGGCAAGCAGCCTGAGTTTAAAAGCCAAGTTGCCTGATCTACTACGCTGGTTTTAAAACTTGAGAGCTAACTTTAAAGAAATCCACGCCACTTCTCCAATACAGACAAATCCTTCAAATTAAGGTGTAAGCGGTGACACTAAAATTCTACAGCGAGAGGGGCTGAGCAGCAATTCTAATGTGCAGAGCAGCAGCACAGGTGGGGGACAAGACTTTTACTGTGCATCATCAGTGACCCTTGTGTTGTCATAATCTGGTCTCTCTCCTGGGTTTTTTATACAGAAAATGCAGAGAACCAAGAAGTGCTCTCTTTTCTCTCTCCCTCTTGGGAGATCTTCTACTCTTCTATTGGTGAAGCAAGGACTAACCAAGCAAAAGAATCTCGTGTCTACTTGAGAAGTTCACAGGGTTTGCACACCTCACATCCACAGACAAAACAGCCCCCGAGATGGTCCAGCTAGGAGTACCCTAACATTTCTCCTCATTTTTGTATCCTTACAACTACCCCTTTCCCTCTAAGGCAATAAAAGTGCAACAAGTATCCTAAACTTCCCTCAAAAGCAGCCAAGCACCTGTCTGCCCGTTTTAAACTATTTTCATATTAAAGCAGCATCCCCAGAATGGAAAAGTTTAACTGCTAAAGGAACAAGGATATGGGAAGCTGAGCACATGCCCAAACACCATGCACACACTTTTGGTTGCTTTGCCATGGGCTTTTTAGAGGACTAATAGATAACGCGTCTCCCTTCTCTTCTCGGTGCGTCCCAGCTGACAGAAGATGATTCAGTGCCACGTGACATAGCATGACAACACCCAACAAAACTAGCAAGCTCTCCTCGTTTGCTTTTATCTACTTTAACCAGAGACTCGGCTGGGTTGGAACGGGTCCTGGGGCAGAAGATGGAATGGGGTTGCCCTGCCCACAAGAAGTAGGGGATGCAACAGCGGCGGCGGTAGCACCAGGAAACAGGCCCCCAGTCCAGTGCACCTATTGCTTTAACCATTCTAGAGCAGCAGCCTCCGTCGGCACAACGGCCATGTCAACTCCCAGAGGCATATAACATTAACACTTGCTGGTTGTGGTGCCTCAGTTGGTGACCCCATACGTTATTAAGCAGCAGCAACTTGGCCCTGAGTGAAGACACTAGCAGGTAGAGGGTTGGCGACCAGAAAGCCCCAAGTGGGAGAGCCAAGGGGGTATGGCAGGACAGCAGTAGGTCCCTCAATCTGTATCCCATGGCCAGGCTATTGGCAGTAGGAAGGTCCTGGGCAGTGAACCTACTGTGCAGTGTAACGACAACATCAGGACGCGTGTGGCAACTTAGCTGAATCCACAGCCCTTCTTCTGCCCTCATACACACCACAGCAGACACTCTAAAACAGGGGGGGTGGGCCCCCGGCGGAGGGGGAGAAGGAGCACAACCGGCAAACACTTATTTCCATTCTGAGATGGAGAACAAGGGGAAAGAGAGGGGAAGCAACAAGAGGGTTGGGGAGGGGGAGAGGGATAGAGGAAGCCAAGGGTGTGTATAAACAACAACAACCACCACCACCATAGGCAAGAGGAAGCCGGGATGGTTTGAGAACCACTCACTAGGATACCTACTGCGCAGAGAGCCCTGGTGCTGCCCAGTGGGTAAATAGTGAGTCTAAAGGGGAATACAGCAAGGCATATTCACACTAGCAGTTCAGTCCCTAAGCAATGACCCCGGTATGTCTAGCAGGGGCCGCAACAGAAAAATACTGGGTGCTCCTTATAAATATAGTGACACTCCTGGGCTCTGTATAATAGGTACAACAGTCAACATGGTGGCCGTGCGGCAGCAGGGAGTAATGGGTTCTGAGGTAGCAACATGGGTGGCTCTGTAGAATTGTACCCGGGTGGGCACAATGATCAGGGCATGCCATTTGCAGAGGCCAGGGAGTCACTCATGCCCAGAAAACTGAGGCTGGCGACTGGTTCAGGGGTGTCGTGGGGCAAGAACAGCTTAATATCAGGATAAAGTCTGGTGACAATCTTTTGTTGTTGTTGTTGCTGGAGTTCAGTTTGAAATTCCATGCCCTGCAATGGTGGTTACAACGCAGGTGGGATTGGGGGGGAAGCACGCATCTCTCCGATGGTGGGGTCAGTGGCCTATAGGATGGATGCCAAGGCAGCAGCAGTAGGGCTCTGTGATGAGCGCAGTGACAATGTGAGTAGGTACGATGTGGTGGGAGGAAGCGTGGCCTCTGGGATCAGTCGGATGGGTGGAGGGCTCTGCCTATGGAGTGCAGTGACCGTTCTACTGAGGAGGGCACGGAGTGGAGGGCTCGGTCTACTAAGTTCAGTGCCCATTACTGGGGGGCAGGGGGGGTTCAGCATGGCTCTATGCAATGGTTCCCTTGTGATGGGGGGAGGGCTCTGCCTACGGAGTGTGTGGGGGGGTGATGGCTCAGTGCGATGATTCAGGGACCAGCCT